>VWZF01001877.1:569188-602248 GCA_013396755.1 Sclerurus mexicanus | reverse complement strand
CCCTTCCCTTCCCTTCCCTGTGTCACAAGTGGAGAGTGTCTGTGGGTTTCAGCAGCCAGGTTACCAGCCTTTGGAAGGTTTGCTCTGGCTCTGCAGCTGAGCAGAGGATGGGAAGACTTAGTGCAGATCCTGAATAAAAAGCATGCTTCTTCATTAAAAAGAAAAAAGAACACAAAAGACAGTTTGGCTTGCACACAGCAACCCATTTCAACAGGATGTGCTGATACATTGCTTTGTTTATGGTGAACACTGAAATAAGACAGTTTTTATTTTGGAAGTTTATCAAGTGTGTAGCTTACTACAGCTGCAGAATGACTAGGCTCTTTTCTGGACCTGTGGTTGCATTCCCTTTGCACTTCTCCCTGCTTGTCAGTGCAGCTTTAGTTGCATCACAGCAGGTCATGTCCTGCCTAGCCCTTTCCAGGCCTGGTTTTGCCTACTTGAAGCATTTCGGGTTTTGCTTTTCCTGCTTCTTCCCCTGCCTGTTTGATGCCATGAGCATCCCCTTTTTTATTTGGCGGCAACACCAGAAGAGCTAGGTGAGAAGCGGCACCGTGAGGGCTTGGTGGCTTCTGCCAGCTTTTGAGTTGTCTTCCAGATGGTCCCTGGTGCCCTTGTGTCCATGTGCCCTGTGGCAAACAGAGGCAGCTGGCACATACGTCCCGTGTGGCTTTAAGGAGGTGCAGCAGCTGCTGCTGCTGGCTCAAGGGAAAGCAGGGAAGCCTCATCAGCCAAGGCACCTTGCTTTGCCACCTGCTACCCAGCAGGATAAAATGATAGAGAAGCCCAAACTACCTTCGAAATCCAGCTTCAGTTTGCCCCAGATCAGCCTAGCATTGTGTGGGTCTTGCAGAAGCCAGTGTAAGCAAAGGCAGGAAACAACCCACCCAGATAATAAATTCTTACTGCAGCATTCTATAGGCGAGTGTGGGTGGGTAAACCCTTTCTGAAGTATGAGGAGATGTACCCCTCCTCTCCTCAGATTTCATCTGCTGCCATTTGCCTCCTGCTGTTCTTACAGTCAAGTAGTTAGTTTGAAGCTTGAAGACTGAAATGTTGTGGTAGGTTTGTTGTATGAATGCTTGAAATAACTGGACAGTAATATAATTTATGTCATCTGTGCTTGATTCTTAGACTGTAGTAATTGCTATCATGACACTGCATAATACAAGTGATAGAGAGAAATGTTGGTCCTCTAGATGGGGGGGAAAAATCCACACAACCCAGGAAACACACCCTGTTTTTGTATTAGTTTTGTCTTTTTTTTTTTTTTTTTATATGAACTGTGGAGCGCATCGTTGAGCACAACAATGCTGCAGCTGTCCCACACACACAGTCACTCAGCTGTGGGGGCCTCAGCTTCTCATGTGCCCTCACTCCCACCTACTTTCCTCACTGCCATAGAAGCAACATACTTCTCTCCCCCAAGCCTCCAGAGAGTGGCTATTAAAAGTATGCAAACTGACTGTGGGGAAGTTGGAAATTACATGACTTTCATGCTTCAGGAGATTGCTGTATGCTGTGTCATACCCAGAAGTCACTTGATAGGATGGTGGCCAACAGATGGCTCTTGGCCAGTCCAGGAGGAACCAGGAAGCACTTGAAGACACATCCTGGCCTTCAGGAACAGGGGTTTCCTTGCTTCTTAAAGTCAGAGAATGTGGCCTGAGGAGGGGCACAGTAGAAATGCAATGAAAGCTTCAAAAATCAGTCCTTGAATACTTTCCCTTGCAAAAGTTCTGGAGATCTAGATGAACGCTTGTGCCCTTCGTGTGCAAATAAGTAAGTTCATATTGCTACGCTCCTTGGACGTGTGGAAGGACTGTGGAAGAGGAAGTCGACAGGTCTCAGTTTAGGTGCCATCAAGAGAATTAATCAACATCACTTTGATACAGGCCAGTAAAACAGACTATTTTTGGAGAGATCATGCCATGCCATGACCCTCACAAACATCCAGGTGGGAATCTGATGAAAATTTGCCTTGTTTTAGTCACCTTTAAAACTCCCATGACAGAAGGCATCCTTTTGTTTTGAACTCTGCTTGTGCTGATTTCTGTCACCTGTTAGGTGAGAGCAACATGTGCCAGCAGTAGGGAAGGGCTTCACCTGGAGCTGTAGGTGAACCTTGGTGTGCTCAGGGTCACGCCTACGGTAGGCTAGGGAGGCTGAGCTAATTGTGTTTTCAGTTCTTTCTGAGCTGTGGAGAGAGGTGGGAAGCAGGGTAGGAAAGATGAGCAGTAGTGATCCTTGACAGGATGGTCAGTGAAGTACGTCTTAAATCACAGTGTCCATCTGGATGAATGAGCCAGAGCTGTTATACAGGGTCCAGGTGTGATGCCATCACAGCCCCACGTGGCTTTCCACATGCATTTCCCTCTCCACAAAGGCGAGCAAACCTATTAGGCTTTGGAGCCATGAATCTGCTTTCCAGGACTTGCTTTTGTCTATTCTTCTTTGTGTGCCAGTGCATGTTGGTGACTGGAGGAAATGCCGTTGAGTGGTGAGACTGGAAGTGGGCTGGACAGCTGGACACCCTTAGTATGGCATTGCAAAGCATTAACCAAAGCAAAGTCTGCTCTTGCAGGCTTTGGACTCTAGCATACAGTAGTCACTCGTGTTCCATTTCCCCATAAGCATGCAATTGAGAGTGAGGAAACACAAAAATGAGAAGGAAAAAGAAAAGGAAGAACAAAGAAAATGGAAGAGAAAAAAAAGAGCAGGGAACCATATCCAGCAGCTTGTGCCAACTTTTCAAAAGTTAACCTCTCCAAGCTCTTGTGAGCACATCTAAGACAAGCTTCTGTGTCCCAAAACCACTAGTAAGTCTCCTGACCACTCAAATGTGTCATTGAGGAAAAGCAACAGCTACAGAGATGATATTACTACAGCTGTGGCACAAATGTTCAATCATATCCAACATGAAGGAGCGGTACAGAGAATTGCAGAAATGAGAAAGCTGCTAGAGGCAACAACTTCAGACAAAGCACCATCAGATTTTATCATAGGAAAGCCAGGTTATTTACCAGTGTCTTACAGTGGAAATTGGGAGTGTTGCAACAGAGCAGCAGCCTTTAATTGTACTTTCCCTTTCCTTCCAGCCTGCTCTTCCGGTAGATTTTGCTTTTGTAACTGACTTATTAAAGGTGCAATAGATATTTAATAATTGGATAGGTGTGCTTGGTGTTGTACCAGCATAAGTCACAGAGCAAACATGCTTTTCTCTCTCTCAGGATGATGTAGTATAGGTGTAATTACCGCAGTCTTTTGAATGCTTGGTGTAGCACATCTGGTTAAAAGGTGAGAGAAGGAGCCAAGGAAAATAAAGGAGGAAAAAGATTTTAGCCACAGTTCTTTTCCCCATATCAAGGGGGGATGTTGATTAGCAAAGCAACTTTTTCCTGGGAGTAAAGTATCCACTTTACTGCCCTCGTTCCCCATCCCCCCCTGCACCCCTGCATTTTCACTTCAGTTTTACTAAGTTCTTTGGAGAAAAGAACCTCAAAACTCTCCAGAGCTGATGAAGCTGGTACTTTTGGGACTTGTATTAGAAGGAACCTGTTCATGATTTTTTTTTTTAAAGAAAGCTTCTGTGAGCTCACCTGTTGGTTTCCAGAAAGGAAGGCACCACTAGCATGATGTCTGCTAACATGGGAATGCACATTTGCACTCTTCAATACCGAGGCACTTTGGTCTCATGCTGAGAGATTTACACTTGTGTAATTGCCTTAAGTATCTCAAATTCAGACTGAGAAACTCAGTCACCTACTCCATGCTCACAGTGTCCATTCTACCTTGGTAGGAGAGCAGACTGGAGCAAGCAGACTTGCATTTTTCCTAAGAGACACTCTATTTTTTTTTTTTTTTTCCTAGAGAGCCCTGTCTTGTTTAGAGTAGCCTTCATTTTCCTAGGGAATGCTGGTGGATCTCTATGCTCCCAGTGTCCCCTGCTGCAACCTAGGAACAAGACTCTGGGGAGCAGGAGGGTAAAAGCCAAAGATTATTGCAAGGCGCTTGAGCTGGAGGGCAGCAGTGGCCAAAGAAGGAAAGAGAATTTCAAGGTTGTGCCAAAGCAAAAGCTGAAATGTAGTACCTTGTGATTGCTGTGCTTGTTCTGCGTGTCTGCAGAATGGGAGCCAAGGGACTCCTGGAGAAGACATGAGAAATGTTTGTGTTCTTGGGGACACGTGCATTTTCACCGCTTTTTGTCTGGGAGAGAATATGTGCTGGCTTGGCCAGATCATAGGCAAATGCTGGTGTGTCAGGACCAGCTGCTGGTGCACCTGTGGAGATGTCTTTTAGGCAGCAAGTCATGAGGAATAAGTGTGTATGTGGTGTCTATAAGGAGGACAAAATTGTTTTGCTTCCAGTTGTGGTGGGTTGACCTTGGCTGGCCACTAAAACCACTTTATCACTTCCCTTTCTAAACTGGACAAGGGAGAGAAATTATAACAAAAGTCTGGTGAGTTAAGGACAAGGAAATTACTCTGCTGTTACTGTCATGGGCAAGAGAGCCTCAATCTGGGGAAATTAATTTATTCCCAGTTTAAGTTACAACTAGGATAATGAGAAATAGGAGCAAACCTTAAAACACCTTTCCCCCAACCCTTCCTTCTTCCTGGTCACAACTTCACCTACGATTTTCTGTACCTTCTAGCTCCCAGTGACACAGGGGGATGTGGAATGGTGGCCACAGTCAGTTCATCACACATTGTCTCTGCTGCTCTTTCCTCTACAGCAGAAGGAATCCTCATACTCCTTCCTTGCTCCACCGTGAGGTCCCTCCCATGAGAGACAGTCCTCCACAAGCATCTCCAGGGTGGGTCCTGCTCGCAGGTGGTGGTTCTTTGTGAACTACTCTAGTGTTGGTCCCTTGCTTGGGATGCTGTTCTTCAGGAACAAACTGGTCCTGCCTGAGTCACAAGTCCTGCCAGTAAACCTGCTCCAGTGCAGACTCCTCTCTCCAAGGGGCCATGGGTTCTGCCAGAAGCCTGTTCCAGTGTGAGCTTCTCATGGGGTCACAGCCTCCCTTTGGCATCCGCCTGCTCTGGGCATGAAGTCCTCCACAGGCTGCAGGTCCTGCAAGTCCTGTTCTGCCATAGACTCCCATGGGCTGCAGAGGAACAGCCTGCCACACCATGGTATTCACCAGAGGCTGCAGAGGAATCTCTCCTCTGATGCCCGGAGCACCTTCTCCCTCTTCTTTATTGATGTCTTCTAAAATCTGTTACCTAAAAAGTGCTACAACAGTTACTGATGGATTCACCCTTGGCCAGCCATGGTCCATCTTGGAGTGGATTGGCATTGGCTCCATTGGACATTGGGGCAGCTCCCAGTTTCTCACAGAGCCACCCCTACAGTCCCCCCGCTACCAAACCCTTCAGATGTAAACCTAATACACCAGGGATTTAGTCCAGTGCTCATGATTTACAGTTTATCTGAAAAAAAAAATTAGTTCCAGGAAATGACTAATGTATGTATTTCAGCCGAGATGAGTCTACTCTGTGTTGTGTGGGCAGGAAGCTTTTCATCAGAGGGTTTCCAAGAAATCAACAGGCGCAATCACGGACTGGAAGGTATTTGCTAGTATCTGCTAGGAGAGTCTGCCAAGTGCTCTTGATTTTCTTCATCTTAAATGCAAGTTTGTGAATAAAATACACTGGATTGGTGTGTTATCAATGAACTAACACTCACATTTGTGTTAAAAGTGTCAATGTCACACACGGGTGCTTTGTAAAGCAGTGTAGGGAAGTTGCAAGCTGTAATGATTGTTAGCTGCCTTCTAAAAGCTTGGCCACAGACAGAAAAAGTCCCTATGCACCAGAGGTGGGCTCCTGTGTTTTCCCCCAGTGTTTGTTCTGACTGCCACTATTCAGGTGTCCTCGCATCAAGCCGGATTCTGATCTCCTGATGGAATGTGTATGGGTCCAATGCCTTTTGGCAGCTGGCTGGGGCAGACCACACTGTGCTGCTTGCAGGAAGCAGTGTGTGAGGGGGGTGTGGGGATAACCGAGGCTCAGTTCTTCATTTCCCTTTGCATCACATCCGAATTACAAACTGGTACCAATGACAGACATTGCTTTTGATTCTCTGATATCCAAAGCTGTTCTGCTTTGTTTCTCTTTCTTTCCTTTAAGTTTCATCCCTTCCTCTGCCTTTTTTTCTTTCTTAATTCCTGACCTCTCCTAGGACTTTTTCCCCCTCTCCTCACCACACTTTGCGTATCTTCTTATGGAAATAGAATACTGCATTTCTGTGTAGTTCTGAATCTGCTCCACAAACCTCCACCTACCTGACAACCTGCAGGCTGAGGGACCCAGATGTGCTGTCTCCAGGCATTTCTTCTGCCACAGAGACTTTGACCTTCATCAGTGATGCATTTGCCAGGTCTGATTTAGAAATATATGATGTGATTTGTATGCTGAGAGTTGTACAGCGCCTTATCAGGAAGGTGTGGGGCTCACATACCCTGTGCTGCACACTCCCTGGACCACTGCAGAGACAAATTTGGCCCCAGGGTCCCTAAACTCTGAGTATCATTATGTTGTTCTCTGCTCCAAAAATAAGAATAGACTCTGGGCATTGGGTCATCTTCACTGGTTTCAGAAGGGCAAGTATATTATCTCTCTTAGAATCACTGTGCAGGTCTTACTTTCATGCTCCAGTTGTGACCCTTCAGTGGGTGATCTGGTGTCTGGAGAGATTTTAGCAGGTGTAGTAAAGGAGCTGGCAGCAAAATGAAGGAAAAATGATTATAAGGGGAAGGCAAAGTAGCTTTGGGCCTCCATCTGAGGGTGTCTCAGGGTGTTCACATCACCTTACCCCTAGGATAGCATCACATCCCTTCTGCAAGGTGCTCCTCAGAGCACTAGACCATTGCCTCAGCACTGCTTTCTGCCCTTGCACCCATGGCTGTCCCTAAGTTGGAGGGATGATGAAACTTGAAATGCAGCTATATGTTTGCCTCTGTGGTCCACTGTGGTGGGTTGGCCTGGCTGGATGCCAGGTGCCCCTCAAAGCTGCTCTATCACTCCACTTTTCCGGATGGACAGGGAAGACAAAATGTCATGAAAAGCTTGTGGTATGAGATAAGTACAGGGAGAAATCACTGTCTGATTATTGTCACAGGCAAACAGACTCGACTTTGAGAAATCCATTGAATTTATTGCCAATTAAATCAGAGTAGGGTAATGAGAAATAAAACCAAATTATAAAAGACCATTTATCACTCCATCTCTCCCTTTTTGTTGGGCTCACCTTCACTCTCAGTTTCTCTACCTCATCCCTGAACAATGCAGGGAGATGGGGAGGGCTAAATTCAGTCCATCACATGCTACTCCTTCTTCTGCAGTGGGAGAACTTCTCACGCTCTTCCCCTTCTCTGGTCTGGATTCCTCCAGGGACTGCAGATGGATATGTGCTCCACTGTGGACCTCTGTGGGCTTCAGGGCAACAGCCTGCCTCACCATGGTCTTTACCAAGGCCCCTTGAGGACCTCCTCATTCTTCTTCACTGACTTTCACCAATGAGTTGCTTCTCTCACATATTATTACTCCTCTCTCTGGCTGCAGTAGCTCATACACAGTAACTTTTCCCACTTCCTAAGTCTGTTACCCCAGAGGAGCTACCTCCATTGCTGATGGGCTTGGCCTTGACCAGCAGTGGGTCCATCTTGGAGTCGCCTGGCATTGGCTCCATCAGACATGGGGGACACTTCTAGCCACTTCTCACAACACACTTGCCTCGCAAACACAATACATCCATAAACCACCAGTGTCTCATTTTCTTACTCAAAAATGAGAGTGCTTCATCTCTTGGTGCTGGCTCAGGTCAGGGGATGGTTGTGTGTGGGTATGGAGCCACGTTTAAAGAATATGCAGCCTGTGATTTCCTAGTTACTCTTTTAACAGAACTGTGATATTCACTGAAAAGAGACATGCACAAGACCCAGTTTCCAGAAGTACACATGCAATTTCATTTCTGTGCCTGAACAGGTGATGCAGAAGAGCCTGTTTATACCGCAGATGTTGTCTGGCTGATATTTTTCAAAGCAATTATATTTTCAGATGTGCATGCTATGCAGGAATGGATGGGAAGATGGTCATCACATCCTGGAAAATCTTACTATCCTTGAAGGCACCTATAATAAAGCATCTGAAAAACAGAGCAACCAAAATTGCTAGCCAGATCAAAACAAGTTGAGGACTTGTGCTGAGATGCCCTCAAGCAGACGGGAAGACATAATACTGGCTGGCTACCTCATGAGACATGCACTCTTGCCTTTTCCACAAGCTTGGAGGTGGCTGTGATTCATGCAGGGACAGGAAGTCTTGAGAAACGACATAGCCAGAGCTCCAGGACAGAAGAGCCTCCCTTCTAGTCTTAGACTTATGCATCAGCCATATCAAGACACTGCTATTATCTGGGCAGAAGAGGTGCTATAAGTGTTGTCACATCCATGCTGGTGGCAGGTGTCATCTATTTCATAACGTCTCACAGCTGCTTGGCCAACATGTATATGGGGTTCTTATGACCAGGGTGACCACTGGCACGTGGTACCCATGTGCATGACTGGCTACAGGGCACACAAATGCCAGTGATGTGTTTCAGGCATCTGTCAGCACCAGCCTTGTCTCTCGGAGCAGAGTAGGACAGAAAGTCTTCTCCCTATCCCTAACAGGGTGTGAGAAGATGACTTAGCCTTGGCTTTCCCCCACAAGGTGTGCTACAGAGGAGCAATGGTTCAGTTTCCACCCTCTCTATAACCAGATTGAACCTCAGTCTCTGACCAGGTTTTCAAGTTACTTGTCTGTGCCACGTGCAGATCATACACCTCCCAGTTAAGCTGTGGTCACATGCCTAGTGAAGGCACAGGGGAATGTGTGGATCTTCCCTTCATTTTCTACTCTGCTGAAAAGGTGATCACTGCTGCAGCCAGTGCTGTCATACCAATTCCTTGAACCGCTGTGAGGCAAAGGATATGAATCAGGGAGGCGTACCTGCTGCCTTTCCTTCCTGTGCTGCACATTTAGCTTGCCCTCAGCATGCTGTCATATCCTAGGGGATTCTTGAGCCAGCCCACCTCCAGAAATCTCCAAATGAAAAAAAAATCCAAACCAGTGTTGAGCTGAGAGGGGCACATGAACATCCATGAGCTTCTCGTGGATAGCTGATGTTTACCACCTTCCTGGCTAATTAACAGCAAACAAATAACGCTGCTTTATTGTCATTGCAATTTCCTCTTGTGGCAACACTGGAATGACTTATGAGACATTTCTGAGAAGTGTGACACTCATTAATAGCGTTTGGGTGCCCCTGGCCTCATGAAAGGTGCTTCTGCATAGGTGCACTGATGCTGCCACCAGAGACAAATGGGCTGAATACCCCTACTTGAGTGCAAGTGCCCTGCTGCAAGGATAAACATCAGTTTCTTCTGTGACCCACCCATGTTTGGGGTCTGTGGATGGTGTTGGTGCAGCAGGGGTTTCTGCAGCAGAGGCACCTGGGAAGTCCACATGGGCCGGTGGGTTTCTTGCAGTCATCTGCTTTCAGATAAACCCTAGCTTTTCCCACTAGTGTTGCAGTACTGCACCAGGCAAGCACCAGTCCACAGGGATAGATGAGGCATCCTCTTTTCCAAAAAGAGTCCACCACTGAATGTGGTCTTGGCGAAATTCTGTCTCATTCACAACTTTTTTAAAATGTGGAGATTTTCTCTAGATTTTACCCAAACTCAAGATACAAACTTGAACCTTGTTGTGGAGCTCAGCAGAGGGCCTTCCCTCATGGTTGTGTGGCACAATGACATCTGTGCCAGTCAAGCAACCTCAGTCCTACGTTTACTCTTTAACATATTTATGTATTTTCCTTCTAATGCAATCACAGCCCTATTTTTTCCCAGCAGCTACAAGGCATAGAAACTTGAGAATAAAAAAAACCACTAAAAATGCAGAAGTGTGGGGATTTTTTATTTTTGTTTTTGTTTTGTTTTGTTAAAAACTGAAAGAAAAACAGCTCCAGGCAAGAAAGAGGGTACTGCAATGTAAAGAAAGGAAATACAATTTTTTAGTATGGTCTCAAGCTCTAGCTTCAACATTTGCAAGAGAGGCTTCAATAACAGCATCCAGATACAGAGCTGGTCTAGACAGGACAATTAATGTTTCAGAGTCCTCTGAGCTCTTAACAAGATTAAGGGCTCCCTTGACTCACTTCTCCTTTCAGTATTGGAATAAAGGTCCATATTTTGTCAACAGACTCTTACAAGAGCATGCTGTCATTGCAACAAACTGGTTTAGTTTTGGGGAAGGATTGTGTGCAAAAAGAAAGTGGTCCAGTGGGAAGCCTGGCCCCATTCCCAAGTGCTGTTACTTGGAAGCTTTGCTCCTGGTCTGCTGAAAATCAAGTAACTGGGAGATAGGAACCAAGTTCCTACAGCCTTGTACCTCTCTAAGTGCCAGGATTGCACCTCAAGGTTTAGGACACTGGTTTTAGGCTGCAGTTCAGCAAAGTGCTGAAACTGGTAGGTTGTTGCAAACATTTGGTTGCTGGGGGGGAGAAGGAACAAACAGAAAACCAGGCTGGGTGTTGCTGTTGGGTTTTGGTCTGGACCCAGACCAGGCTTCATTCTCTTAAGAGCAAGGCCAGGGGGCAGCTGGCTGAGGGAGGTCAAAGGAAGATTGCTAAAGCAGCTGAAATGTGGAGAACAAGACCGTGAGGGTACCCAGGTCAGGGCTATTACTGACAGCTGCAATATTTTTAGTATTTCCAACCTTCCTCAATCTCTGGACCAGACCTGCCCCCTCAAGGGCGGTTGACATGAATCAGCCGGTGCACATTGACTCTGAAGAAAGCTGATGTTTCCAAGAGGACATCTGTCCTTAATTTACAGTGATTGCTCATAGGTATTTTGGTTGGGTTTTTATTTTGGTTTTTTTTTTTTTTTTGAATGGGGGTGGGAGGATAGGGGGGTGGTGAGGAAAGTCTCCTGAACTGCATGTACCCTGCCTTTTTTTGTGTGTGTACCTCTTTTGTCACAGCTGACTCACATTGCTTTAGACTGCCATATAGTTTGGAAATCGATGTACATTAGCTTGAGAGACATCAGGGAGTCACTGTAACACCTTCTCAAGGCTCTCATTTCTGCATTCTTCACACAATATATACAGCCATCCAGGAGCCTGTAAAAATAATTCAGTCCTTGTTCTTGTTTGTTTGTTTGTTTGCTTGCTTTTAAAAATAGATTAAACCTAAAACATTAGTAATGCCTCAAGATCATAGCTCAAGCCTTCAGTAGCTGAATGGTATTTGCTGGGATGCAGTCTGCTTGAAAAAGTGGCTAAGAAATTGCCTAATCTGATGTCTTTGTCTAATGGGTCCTGAAATTAAGTACCAATCAGCCTTGGAGCCGGACACCAGAAGGTTGTGCATGACCCTGGGTGTTTGTGGCTGTGCACAACTCTGGGTGTTTGTGGCTGTGCACAACTCCCTACTTCTTCCCTGCCTTGGCCACCAGATCGAGGAATTCTTGTTAGGCCTTGGCTTTGATTAATGTTTCCTGAGCAGTTAAGTTTCCTTAAGCTTATCAGAAGCACTGTCTGTTTCCAGGAACTTCTTTTGTCTGATGATCTCCAGTTTTCTAATGAATAGCCTCAAAACCTTATTTTTGTCTGAATAACATCCCAAGTGAAACAATGTTATTGGACTTTTTTGAGGAAAAATCTAGTTAACACTCCCAGACTGTGGCTGGAATAACTAAAGCAAATCATCTCACAACCCTATGAACAGCAGTCCTGAGTGAAGCCTTTTGACCTGGACCACAGCACACTGTGACCAGCATCTCCCTCTGTGATTTGGTTGGAGGGTTCTGGTAGTGTGAGGACTATAGGGATGACTTCTCTGAGAAGCTGGTAGAAGCTTCCCCAGTTCCTGCTGTCTCCGAAGCGGGCCCACCACTGGCCAAGGTAAAGCCAGCCATCAATGGTGGTAGCACCTCTGATAACATATTTAAGAAGGAAAAGAGAAGATTATTACACAGAAGTAATTGTGGCCAGAGAAGAGTGGAGTGAGAACATGTGAGAGTAACAACTATACAGACACCAAGATCAGTAGAGAAAGCTGGGGAGGATGTGCTTCAGGCACCGGAACAGAGTTTCCCCTACAGCCCATGATGAAGATTTGCATGTCATACTGCAGCCTTTCCACCTGCAGTCCAAGGAGGCCCTGTGGTGGAGCAGGTGGATGCCCCCGAAAAGCATCCACAGGCTGTGACCCTGTGCCACAGGGAAACAGGGTCCTGGCAGGTTCCTGCAGCGACCATACAGACCCATGGAGAGAGAAGTCCATGCTGGAGCAGCTTTCCTGGCAGAATTTGTGACCTCATGAGGGACCCATGCTGAAGCAGTTCATTAAGAATTGTAGCACATGGGAAGCTCTCACACTGGAGAAGTTATTGGAGGACTTTCTCCTGTGAAAGGGACACCATGGTGGGGCAGGGGAAAGACTCCCCTCCCTGCGGATGAAGCAGTGGCAGATACAATATGTGAGGAANTGCTGGAGCAGCTTTCCTGGCAGAATTTGTGACCTCATGAGGGACCCATGCTGAAGCAGTTCATTAAGAATTGTAGCACATGGGAAGCTCTCACACTGGAGAAGTTATTGGAGGACTTTCTCCTGTGAAAGGGACACCATGGTGGGGCAGGGGAAAGACTCCCCTCCCTGCGGATGAAGCAGTGGCAGATACAATATGTGAGGAACTAACCATAATCCCCATTCCCTGCACCACTGTGGGGTAGAAGGTAGAGAAACAAAAATAAAGTTAAATCTAGTAAGGAGAGAAGGGCAGGGGGAAGGTGTTTTTAGGATTTGTTTTGCTTCTGATTCCTCTACTCTGATTTTGATTCTTAAGTCAAGTCTGTTTTGCCTGTGATGGTAACTGATCTCTTCCTGTCCATTTCTCAACCCATGAACATTTTATTATACTTTCTCTCCCCTCTCCAGTTGAGCAGGCGAGCGATAGAGTGGCTTTGGTGGGCACTTTGTTGTGCTTTTACAAATTTATATTTAACCTGCTTTTGCAGATATCTTTGATGGTGATTTGTTAAGCACATTGACCTACTCATTCATGATTGTAAACTTTGATTTTCTGTAAACTTTGATTTTCTGTCTCACATCGACTCAAAATGCTTCTGCCCTTTTCCCCCACAGCCTATGTATCTTGGGTGCTCAGAACTGAAATATTAACAGAAGTGTGTTTGAGCTGCATGCAGTTTTCTGTCAAGAGAGTCAGGTCCAGGACTGGAGAAGCTGAGGCTCCAGTTACACATTGGCAGAGGTAGAATTAAGTGCCCATTAAATACTGAGACCATGAAAGGTTGCTCTGAAGCATATTTTGGAGAAAATACATCACCTTCCTTCAGTACAGGATGTGTCCACTTCCAATCCTATAGAGTCTGTTTCCGTGCTCACAGTAAGAGACTTGCTTTCTCCTGATTTCGTTTTTCTGAATTTTTTTCTGTTTTACACCTTATGATGAGAAGTAGCCACCTCTCCAGGCTGTGTACCAAGGTGGACATATGAACAGTGATGAAAAAATCAGGCTTTGAAATAAGAAATGCCCAGCTAATCCTACATTGTTTTCCTGGCAGATGGTCAGAAACCTTCTCCTATTTTGGATAATACATTACTTGTTTGGTTGCTGTATACTGGTGGTAAAAATAAAAGATTGGCAAAAATAAAATATAGTAAAACAAAACAAGTGCTCATTGAACCCCCACTTTCTTGTGCATATCTGTACCAGGAAAGATCTCTACCAAGTAGGGCCTAACTGTGATGTAGCTTCTAGGATGTTAAAAAAGAACTCCATTAGATGCCCAGTATATATTTCCAACAAATATGAATCAGTGGGTATTTTGGCGGATTTAGTGCTGGACTCACATTCCAATGTATCTGAGGTTTTGGTTGTGCAAGAATCAAACCTAGGGGCAGTTTGATTCCTTTTTCATTCTATAGCAAGGATCAGTTGCTGGAGGACAGACAAGATTTTAGGAAGGGGAAGTATCCCATGGAGATGTCTCTTCACATCTTTACATCTCCTTTATACCAAAGTTGCTAATTGTTATATGCAGAAATTAGTTTACTTATCATTCTGACCCTTGAAAAGGCAGCCTCTTGCAATCAGTGGGACTATTTACTTGGATGAGTTGGTGATGTTTTAAATTCTTGCAGTCTGAGGTGGTGGTCTTAGTAGTTTAGATTTTATGCTTGAGGTCTAATGTTGGACTTCATAAATAGAGGTGACTCAGTCTTTGCTTTTCAGCCTTTAATCAATACCAAACCGACTTCAAAATTACAGAACATTGTGTTGTTCATTCTTTTTGGAGTAGGTAGAGTAAATAGACTTTTCACAATGACAAGTAATAAGCCCAGCACTTGCCAGCACTCTGTCTGCAGCACAGAAACTGTGCTATTTTATCTGAGCACACTATCTTCTGTCCATAGACTTGCAGGCAGAGAAGAATTGCAGGATGTTCTTGAATGTTGGACAGGCTGCACTGCTGCAATTAAACTACAGCACTTACAAATCAGTCATTCTTCTGAAGTGCATTTTCTTGATCTGCTCAGAACCAAGAGCTGAACTTTATTTCCTTCCCAGAAGAGATATCATTGCAGCAGTTTATTGCTAAAGCCAGCTACTGACGCACAGTCAGGAAACTTCTTTATATTTGTGCTGTGCTTGCTAAAGACAGAGGATCCTTGCAGGTCTATGGCACTGCTAGTAAGAGTTTTCTCTCAGCAATACACCTGAGTCCATACAAATGCTTGTCCTGCTTTTGGGTGAGGAAAATCTCGTAGACCAAATCTTCCCAAGCTTTTCCCTTTATCTGATCAGGACCATGGCCTGACCTGAAGTGCTCAAGGTTTAGTGTTTGCTTCAGAATTGGAGAAGCTGCTTGTGAGTGAGACCCATATGTTACTGAGGGCTGACCCACACTGGGGTGGCTTGCACAGCTGGTACCATGAGCAGTGACCCTGATTGCCTCTGCCAGAATCAGGAACACTACATCAGGGTTCTTTCTGCTGCCAGAGTGACCATCACAGCACAGTGCCCTCCCCCCTTGCCCTCCAGAACAGAAAATATCATTCCCTCCACCTGATCCCACCTTTTGTCTGTTGTTTACTGTGCATTCAAGAGTCTCTGCCTGATCCTGTAGGAGCAGCAGAATGCAGTACAGCACAGCACCCCAGCACCACATGGTGCTCCCAGGGGTCTGGGTTGTCCACCCTGTGCCCTCCAGCTCCTGCAAGGTGAGCAAACCTCAAACCTCTCCCTAGCTACAGGATGATTGGAGGAGAGTCTCCTTGTTCATGGGGGTGTAGCATAGCACAGTGATGTTCAGGGACAGAGAGACAAGGATGATGTGGTTTTATCTTTTTATCTGTTTCCCCTGGAGGACCGGTTTTAGGTAAATTTGTCATAGCATCATATTCCCTGAGTTGTCCATCTTAAGAAGAGACAGAGGGAATTTTTTGAAAATGTGCATCTTCCCCCTTCCTCGAATTTTTTAACCCTTTTTACATCCTTTTTACATCCTTTGGATTTTAAGCATGAGCACAATTTGCACGCAAAACACTCAGAGGGACTTGGTTCACATGAGATATTTCCACTCTAGGCATTGCTTTAATTGCTCTGCTGAAAGCCCATCATTGTGCTTTGAAGCAGGGCTGGAAAATATCCATTAGTGACATTCTCAGCCTAAGTGATGGTTGTTTTACTATTTTGTAGCATTAGTTGTCTTTATTGCAGATGGTTATTAACCTCCAAGAGCTGGAACTCTGCTTTGCTTTCATCCTTAGGAGCAAGAGCACTGTCTGGCTAAGTCCCTGAGACTGATGGGTCAGAGGGTCCCTGCTTCTGCAGGCAGAGTGGCCCTGCTGGGTGCCTCCCCACTGCAGTTCAGCTCTCTAATCCTACAGCACAAGCCAGCAGGTCATTCTGAGCCAGCAACTTTCATGATAACTGGGAAATGGGCATTCTCTGTGAGGAAAAAGGATGCTAAAAGCCAGTGAAGCTTCTTGGCTAAAGATGGCTGTCAAACTCACACTAGACAAACAAAATACTGGTCTGGGAGAAACAGAATAGTACATAGCTCAGGACAAAGACATCCTCTCCTATCCATCTCCATTTCTACACTTGACCACACAAATCCACAAACCCTGCCAGTCCTAGCAGTTGCCAGAGCCATTGCCTTACTTCCTACAAGCCTTGGTGAAACATTATACTCTGCAATACACTATCACCTCTAAACCACCCCAAAGCATAGATAAAACTGCTCCATCCCTGGTAGTGACCTACCTGTTGCTATAGGGACAGGCTCATCGGTTCATCCTATGCCTTGTTGCCTCACAAAGGCAAATGGCAAATCAGTGAAAACACAAACAAAATTCATTATGAGGAAAGATTCTATGACAGTATGTGATGAGTGAGTGCTCATAGAAGTCCTCATAGGAAAATCCATGCTGTTCATTTCATAGTTCAGGACATGCATGACTGCTATCCATGTGACTGCATTTCCCATGTGCCCTTGAGGGGTGAAGGAGCCTCCCAGGCACTGGGTGAGGTCATGCCGTATGGCTCCCCAGCCTCTACCCCTTTTCCACTCCACTAACCCAAGAAGTTTACGAGCTTGACTCTTGAAGAACTTGCCGTATCTGCAGGCTGAATGTGCTCTTACCAAGAAGTAGCATATTCCTAGGACAATGCCCCAAATCTGAAAAAGGTGCCCTGGTACAAAATCTGTGCTAGCGGGGCTTTGCAAAATCCCAGGCATCTGGCTCTGTTTATACCTGCCTTGTAAATCAGCTCAGCTTTATTGTCAGTGCAGTGGCACTCCTCTTTTGTCAATGAGTGAGATCAGAAGGAGAGCGTGTGTAAATCCATAGAAACAATGTACAGCACACACCCATTCTTGAGCCTGGCAATCTGCAAAACTACTGAGTATTTTCTGTTTAAGTAATTTGGTATCAGCAGAATTAAGAAATAGTAAAGAATGTGATTTTATCAGATGAGTCAAAATTGGGTGTGTTTATTCCTTTCAAGCACTTTTACATCATCCTGACTCAGCAAAACAAGTTCAGNAGCAAGTTTCATGGGAATGTTAGCTTTAATGGGGACCCCATGCTCCAGATTCTGACAGTCATGTTCAGGAAAGCTCTTGCTGCAGGTGAGACACTTTTTCCAGGTGTTGATACCAAAAAAGGAGTCTCAGTTTGACAACATGATTTGGCACAGAGTTGATGGGCGTGAAGCCTCCTTGCACCAGCGGCACATGCTCTGTGTTTAAATGCGCCTCCATGCATGTCTGTCTGCTGCATAACACACAGGGTATCCAGTGCCTGTGGTGTGTGCCACAAATACTACTGTACCAGCACTGTAGGAAAACCCCAAAGCTGAGACATTGGACTGAACAAGGTTTTTGTCAGTGGTCACAGCTGGCCATCATTTACCAGCAGAAAGAATTTCTCATCTGTGGTGAGACTTTTATTTTTCCCTTACTTTAAAGGGTCCTTGATAACAATTTGGTCATTATTTGCTTCTTCCTGTTGGGTCAATAATAAATCATTCAGACTCTTTTTACATTGTGCCCCACCTGACACGAAGGTCAGGACCAGTGATATAAAATGTACTCCTGATAACCCCCACCAGGCCTGGCACACGAGGCTGGGAGGTCTCCAGGTCTCTCAGTCTTTCTGCTGAGTTGCAGCCTCAGGAAGGCTGTGAATCTATGAATCTGTCCATGTGCTCATCTGACCATGCATATGTGTGTGTATATGTGCATAGGTATATGTATGTGTGGCTGCATATATGTAATCACATTTACATGAGAGGAAATGTAAAACTAAGGATGGTGCTGGCTGGGGAGAGGCCAGGAAGAACTTTTTAGCTTTTTAGACTTGAGCATCTCCTCTAACACTGCATGAGTGTAAGAGGGCTTCCTCAGCTGGAAATCCAATTTGACTCTGAAATGGAATGAAAATGGCATTTACAAACTGAATCCAGTACAAGTCAAATGAAAAGCTGGTATCATTAGCAACCAGTGCAGAGCTGCAGTTAGGCAAGCTTGCTCTTTGATAAAGGCTCCTGAATGCATGATCAAAATCTCTGGCAAGCAGGATGTAACAATGAGAAAGACTCCTTAAATGCAGAGTCACAGGGTGATGGGGGAGCTGTGAGAGGAAAAGAGCTAAAGAATGGAAAATTGTTAACTCTGATGCAGAAGACAGAGGTGATCAATATTTGTGTTTATACATGGGTCTTTGATGTCTTTTTCAGCAAGAAACAGGTATCTTCCATGCTGTCAGGCACAGAAGTTATTAAATAGGGGAATACTAAAGGCAAAGAGGCATGAGATTATTTTACCTAGAAAACTGTTTGTAGCTCCTTCATCCCAGAAGAATATTGAAAAATGGGGAGATTTCAAAGGGAGCCATAGGAGTGACTTTATGTCTGCAGCAGCCCTTTGCCTGAGGTAGGAGCACAGAAATGGCCATGCTGAGTCAGACCAGAGGTCCAGCTACTTCAAGTGGTGTCCAGGGATGGTGGTAAACAGAGACATGTAATGACATCTCAGCACGTCAGAATGGGATTTTGCTGGTGCTGGAGCTAGGGGTGGGGACCTTACAGCTATTTCTGTGTGTTTCTGTAGAACCTTGGGGCTGCTGTTTCAACTAAGTGGCAGCTGTGGAAATAATTTTTTCATTACTCAGCTGGATTAGCTATTGCTTCTTCAGCTGTCATCCAGGAAAAGGCTGGATTCCTGGTATCGGCTAGCCAGCCGTAGTGTGGATCTCCCTGCCACTGAGGTGCAGAGGCAGATGAAAGATCAGCCTAAGCCCTCCAAGTGCAGCATGAGATGAGTTTCATTGTCCTATATACTGCTGCTTGGCTGGCTTTCCCCTTACCACATGGCTGCAGCACCAAAGGCTTTAGCTGAAAGCTAATTTATAATCCCAAATCCTCAAGATCCAGAAGATGTGGAGTGTGATATGGGATGGTCTGCCTGAGTCTGCAGGTAACAAACCTGCTGTTGACTACCCACCTGAAATTCACTTCACAGTGGAGACTTGAAAGCCCTGTTGAAAAGAGACAGAAAAAAAACCCCAAAATCCCCAAACAAATGAAAAATCCCAACTCCTCCCTCCTCCGCCCCCCCAAAAAAAGGCAGAAGAAAAAGAAATTAACAACTACTAAGAAGGAATTGATCTGATTGGTGGAGAAACTGAGCCCTTGTGACTTGGGTTGCAAAAGTGAAGGCCCTAAACCTTGTGCTGCTGGAGGTGTCTGCGTGCCAGTCTCCTCCTGTTGGTGCTCCCACTGCCTGGAATGGGACAAGATAAGGCAGTCCAAAGGTGCAGTTTGAACCATGGCTTCACTTTAGGAAAAAAAAATAGCTGCCCAGCCCCATGGAGAGGAACTCTGTCTTCTGTAGGAGCTTTTCTACACGAGGTTTAGGTGGATGAGAACCCCCCTGCTTGTAGTTCAGCCACTGACAACACCAGAGGTCCCCTTTTTTTTTTAAAAAAAAAAACCTCTGCTTGCCAATTTTGCATCTGCCAGAGGCAGATGATGCCAACAAAGGACAATGCTTTTCAGTGCCTTCAGGCCAGCTGCTGGGTCCCATGGCCATATGCATCAGGAAAGGACAGCAGTGCCAGGATTTGTCCTTGCAGATAATCTCATCCACTTTTGGCAGAGGAGCAGCAGTCCATCAAGGATGGGTGGTGATGCTGGAGTACTTCATAGTGCTGGGCCTGTTGGTGGTGTCTGACTGGAGAATCCCAGCACCTTTGCTTTTAATAGAAATTAAATATCCTTCTTGGAATTTTATGTTTAAGGTGTGGTGACCCTTGCTGAGATGCCTGGGGGGAAGCAGGGCCAGCCCACTTGTGTTACGAGGAGAGAAAGTGCCACCCATCATAAAAATTGGCAACAAAAATGATCTCTTCATGATAGAACCACAAAACCAGGGCATTATAAAAAAATGGGCATTGGGTAAGCAGGGCATGCAGACGAAAAGGTAAAAACTTTTGTTTCTCAATGTTTGGGATGCTTTTCAACACCATCCCCTTTTACTCAGTAGAAACTCCCCAAGTTAAAGCCAAGATGGTGAACATGTCTCATTGCCCTTCTGTGACCCATATTCACCTGCATTTCTTGCTGTTCTGCTGCTGAAAGAATTTAAGAAAGGCAAGTCTCTTCCTCTTCTTTTTAACAAATCCCACTTCATGCTAATTTCCAAGGTACTTGATTGTGCAAGAAATGCTCATCTCACCATGGTTACACGATCTCAATATTTTCATGTAGTTACCTCAATATGTTTGCCCAATGTAGCAATATGTTTTTACCCTTCAATGACAAATTCCTTGTAAATCTGTCTCCTTACCTTACTTGTACAGTCATGAGGTAACAAAGCAGTGCCTTTGTGTGAGTAAAACCAAGTTCTGAGAAGCTATTATTGTACAACTGATAGATTGCAGAGATGTGCTTCTGCTGTGCATGCTTCTGAACAAAACTCTTCTCTGGCAGAGTGGTTTACAAAATTGGAAGTTCCAGCAATGTGTTGTCAGGAAAGCAGCCAGTTAAGACAACATCCCATCTGCACTGTGCAGGTTAAATCCTTTGGTTAATGATTTGTCACTGGGTTTGAAAAAGACTGTGTAGTTGATCTGACTGGTAGGGAGCAATTGCTGGCTGGCATCTCAGAAAGACATGGGGCGCACCCTGGGGGGGTTTGTGATAGAGTTCTGCCTTCCCAGTTGCCTCTTAAAATTCCAACAGGAGACAAGTGACCAGGCAGACTGGAGACAATGCTCTGAATGTTTTAGAAGAAACAAAGCTGCTGCTTTTCCAGGTGAATGGCCTTGATTATGCAGCATCTCTTTAAATGCCAGGATTGTTTTTAGGTAGACTTCATCTGTGGCCAGTGGTCACAATCAGCTCAAACAATTGGCTTAGTGCAGAGCTCCAGTCACTGCAGGACATGAATTTCTCTTGTATCTTAAAACCATTTCCTTTGAAGGATGAGTGACTCAAAAAATGCAGCTTGATGGGACAAAGACTTTGTAAATGAGGCACGGAATTATTTTTTTAAATGCATCACCTCCACTGCTTTGTTACTAACAACAGGTCCAGAATTTCATTTAATGGCTTCATAAAGAGCTTTATCATGTGAAATACATAGCTGTTTTAGAGCCCAGAGCTTTTCTCTTCCTTTGACATATCACTCCTGTTTGTAAGAAGCACTGAAAAATTTCAATAAGAAGCTGTGCAAAGCCCCTTGAAATGGGCAGGCACAGGGTTCATCATGATGCATCCCAGCCCTCGCCTGTAGACTGAGCTTTGAGAATGCATCATCTTTGGCAGTGGGGAGTCTGGGGGAAAGGCATCCTCTGAAGGTCTTGGGCTGATGATGGGCATTTAGTGCCTTTCCATTCTAGTGCTGTCCTTTGTCAGGAAAAGGTGAAACACAGGGCTTTCCAAGGAGTCCACAGCCTTCTTTGGACAACCACCTGCTCTGCAGGGGGATATGTGCACTACTGTGGACGTCCACAGGCTGCAGGAGGGCAGTCTGCCTCACCATAGTCTTCACTAGAGGCTTCAGGGGAATCTCTGCTCTGGCACCTGGAGAACCTTTTTGCCTGTCCTTCTCCAATAACTGTTCCTCTCAGATACTCTCACTCCTCTCTTCGGCTGCTTCCTTCTTCTGTAATGCATTACCCCAGAGGTGCCAGTACCATCGCAAGTGGGCTCAGCCTTGGCCAGTGGCAGGTCTGTCTTGGAGCCAGCTGACACTGGCTCCATCAGACACAGGGTAAACTTCTGGCATCTCCTCACAGAAGCCACCCCTGCAGCCGTGCTGCTACCACAAACCCAATACAACTGGCCAAAAGAGAGAGAGGCACATGAACCTTTCTATCCACTGACTAAGAAGGAGTTCGCTGAGTGTGATGGTCGTGATGACCTGCCAAAAAGGGCATTCTGCAAATGTTTTAGTCATCTCAAGTGAGTACTTCAGTGCTGCCACACATTTGAAGTGTTTTCCCCTGTCTGACAAATCCAAAAGCCATCCATTGAATCTGACATTCACATCCTGTCTTGCTCCATTAAAAGCATGTTCCACATAGTGCCTTCCTTGCCAGAAATGCAGCAGTGTGATGGTTATGCTCTTGCCCTGCTTGTGCTGGCAGCTTTATGAGCATCAGTGCAGGAAGGCTAAATAATGAAGCTTGCAACTTGTCCGAGTGAAAAAATACCAGCAGGATATTCAGGCACTCGTGGAGCATTGGTAAATTAATGCCTTTTACCAAACACATCTTTTCGGTAAAGACTGATGTCTGCTTTTTGCAAGACCCTGTCCTTGCTGTATTGCCAGTGTAAGGTATGAGGTCAGGCACTTTCATTCTATTAATGAAGCCAAAGAGCTGAACTTCTCAGTAGGTTATTTCATTTGCAGTTGGCTGTTTAAATCAAGCAGGAGCTAGATGAATGGAAATGTCAAAGGAAATGTCTGAAGTTTACAACCTGCACCTCCACATGAGCAGAGTTTGAAAGTAAAATATAAGTTCATAAAACATGACCAGGTGGGTGGCACTCCTCTCTTGAGACTGTTTCATTATGCAATGCCTCAGGCAGACCCAAAACTTAAATTTGTGCTTTCTGTGCTATTTAGGGGCTCATGGGCATGCCAGGAAAAGACCAGCTTGTTGCTGCTCATTAAAAGTGTATTTTCCACAGAGAAAATCAATTTATAAGAAAAGAGTAGAAGCTCTTTTTTGTCTTATTTTTAATGTTTACTCCATGCAAGGTTCCAGTACCGCAGCCCAGTGGCAGTATATATATAGTGGTTGCCATGCGTGAGACTCAAAGTGGAAAAACAGGCAGCAACTTTTGGCACTGGAAGGACTAAACTCATTAATGCTGTATTTGAGGTGCAGGCTGCATTCTTGAGCTAGCTGTTAAACAGTAATAGCAACCATTGAGACCTCAGTCAAGAGGAGGAGAGGAAGAACCCACAGCTGTTGGACATTTACAGGTTGTCATGACCTGACAAAATTAATCTTAAACAATGCAAGATTTGGCTCAGTCAATCTCAGAACTATTCGTAATTACCACTGAATATTTGATGAGGGCAGGAAATGTAACAGAAAATGAGAAAAGTGCATCATAGCACCTGCACAGCAGATTCTACTACACCAACCTGATTTCCTCCTGTAACAAGGTAAGAGGTGATGTTGACTTGCAGGAACAGGACACCTGGCACATTGTTTGGCACTGCCAAGGCTTTTTACACCTTCTGCTATGAGGTTCTCCAGAACATGGTTTAAATGAGATTACTAGAAGGTGAATGCACTTTGTTTGCTTGCATCTGGTGCCAATGGTTTCTGGCCACATCGAAGAGATACTTCAAGCAACGTTTGGGATTGCTTCGTTTGTTTTTTTTTTCCCCTCAGCCTGGTCCCAGTTAGTATTTTTGTTATTGACCTGAATGCTGGACTGTGGCATGTGCTTCTGACATCTACAGATGACATTAACTGGGAGGCATTGTCCTGGAGCACAGGGGTAGGACTGAACATGATCTTGGCAAACCGGAAACGGTGTTTGGTTAATAAAAGGAATTACTCTGAAAAAGAACAGGCACAAACTTATTTGTGCAAACAACTCATTTGCATTCCTGCAGTATGTCTGGGAAACTTCTTTCCCTTTCGATGGTTGACAAGCTGCTCCTGGCTACACGGAGTAGAAAAGGAAAAATATAAAAATCAACCTTATCAGCACAGAACATGAAAATGTGATATATCATACTGCTTGTATGTGCTGACTAGAGATGTTCCAGGGGTGGCTGCAGCAGGGAAGACAAGGGGCATGAGGATGCCTGTTAGAGATCCTCATCCATGAAGAGGGTGAACACAAGAATGCCTTTGGATGTTAAGTCCTTTGGTGCTGGGTAGCCCTGCGGCCATCTGAACCTGGAGACATGGCCTTGGAAATGCTTGGATTTGGAGGTAAGCACCGAGGAGGGGAAGAGCAGAGATGTTTCCCTTCTCCCTGTCTCATTATCTCTCTGTCCCCTTCCTTTCACCTTGTTTCTATACAAATAAAATTAAGACAATAGGAACAAAAACATCTTGGGGGACCATGAACAGATATAAAATGTAGCAAACAGAGATTATTTTGGAAGGCATGGGACCTCTGCCATTCTTTCCACAGAGACCAATGCACTGGGTGAGACTGTGGGATCAGAGTCTCTTCCCACTGTACTGTGCAGGGGCATTGAGGCTTTTAAGTAGCAGCCTCCTGGCTACTACAGCAGTAGAAAGTGGAAAGGTATGTTTATAGCTGCTTTTAAGGACAAGATAGTATGTCCAAACCAGGATTTGTGTGCTCTGGGCATGGCAGCTATGGAGACACACCAACAACACAGGCAACTGCCCAGGGTGGTGGGAGCGATGGAGGTGAAGACTGGGAGTGTGACTTAAACCTTAGTCTCAGCTGGAGCTGGAAAAGACTTTTCTTTCAGTGCAAGCCCCTGTGCAACCCACACTTTGGTTTGGGTCTGTGCATACTCAGAAAGGGCAGCTCATATCCAAAGTCTGCAAGGAAACTGATGGGGATAAGAGGTTTGTCCAGCAGGACATCATGAGCCCATAGTAGAGCTGGCAGAAGCCCCAGTCCAGCTCACTGGGTTGTATCAGTGCTCTGAACAGAGGTTGCTGAAGCACTTAGTGGGAATGCACAGCTGCTGCTACCTCATGTACAAAGGCAAAATACTCTGTTTGGACATGGTTGCTGGGTCTCTCAGGAAAAGAAAAGCAGAAGCAGGATAAAGGCAGGAAAAGAAGACAAAAAAGCTGTATGAGATGTTACAGAGATCACAGAATGACAAAAAATGCCAAGTTGGAAGTGACCCACAAGGATCACTGAGTCAAAATCTTAGTCCTGCATGGGACTGTCCCCAAGAGTGACACCTTCTGCCTGAGAGTATCATCCAAATGCTTCTTGAACTCTGCCAGGCTTGGTGCTGTGACCACTTCCCTGGGGAGCCTCTTCCAGTGCTCAACCACCCTCTNATCCCACGTGCAGAATCTGGCACTCCCCTTTCTTGAACTTCATGTCATTGGTGATTGCTCAGTCCTCTGATTTGTCCAGGTCTCTCTGCAGGGCCTCCCTGACTTCCAGGCAGCTGACAGCTCCTCCCAGTTTTGTATTGTCTGCAAACTTACTTAGTATCCCTTCCAGTCCTGCATCCAAGTCATTTACAAAGATGTTGAAGAGAACTGGGCCAAGGATGGAGCCCTGTGGAACCCCACTAGTGGCAGGTCACCAATCTGATGTCACCCTGTTCACTATTACCCTCTGTGCTCGACCCGTGAGCCAATTGCTCCTGATAAACACCTGATGTGTTTATCCAGCTGTGTGAGCTGGACATTTTGTCCAGAAGGATCCTGGGAGAGACAGTATTAAAAGCTTTACTGAAATCCAAAAAGATCACATCAGCCGGCTTCCCTTGATCAGCTGGATGGGTTAGCTGGACATAAAAGGAAATCAGTTTTGATAAACAGGACTTTTCTCTCACGAAACCATGCTGGCTGTGGCCAATGTCATTCATGTGTTTTTCAATACCTTCCAGAATAATGTTCTCCATAACTTTACAAGGCACTGAACTGACACTGACAGACCTGTAGCTTCCAGGGTCCTCCTTCCAGCTTTCAGTCATCTGGGACCTCTCCAGATTCCCAAGACTGCTCAAAAATCGAGAGAGGTTTTTGTGTTGGCATTAGCCAGCTCTTTGAGGATTCTTGGATGAATCCTATCACACCTTATAGAACTGTAGGGATCCAGCTGGAGCAGCAGATCCTGCACAATTTCAGGGTCGACTGTGAGTTGATCATTCTGAAGAGAAAGGTACAGCTGCAGTTATGCACAGCACAGAGAAAGCCAAACTGTGTCTTGGGCATCCCCCCTGTGGGAGGCTTTGGGGATAAAGGGAATTCTGCAGAGAGTGACAGAGCACAGGCAGCAGTTTTGGGTTCCCAGGAGAGTTACTATCCTACTGTGAGATGGAAGGCAGAGTCCAAGAATGTGACCAAGTCACAGGAAAATTTTATTTGGACATATCAGTCAGATAGCATCAAATTCTGGCTGAAACATTACAGGGTTGGCAGGGGAACAGTCATCTTCATCTTTTTTGCCAAGCTGGAGCAGTATACACTTGCTTTGCTCATATGGTTAAGGCAGTCCTTCCTCTCAAAGATGCTTTGAAGCAAGACCAGTGAAAATAGCCTGTTCCAGGAAAAAAACAGCCACTAAATGTCAGAGAGTTTTCACCAAGAGCAGAACAAAATTCCCTCAGAAAACTACCGTCAAGGACTGTTTCACCCATGGTAGCGAAGCTCTTCAGCGTCCTCTTTCATCCTGGGAGGACCCAGTGCAG
Organism: Sclerurus mexicanus; assembly: GCA_013396755.1. Lineage (NCBI taxonomy): Eukaryota > Metazoa > Chordata > Aves > Passeriformes > Furnariidae > Sclerurus > Sclerurus mexicanus. The sequence goes on along the minus strand of VWZF01001877.1, from coordinate 575,765 downwards.
CCCTGGTGTCCCTCTTTTGGCCTCTCCATGGTCAGCCACTGGGGCTGCAGGCAGAGAGTGTTTTGGCACCTGCCCCTGGGTTAGTGGCTTGCTGGTACTCACCCCAAAACTGCAATCAATGGGTGGACACCTGGGGGGTGATGCAATTCAGCTTAGGTTGCTCTAACTGCCCAGCTGCTCCTTGGAGACCCTGTTTTCAGGTGCAAGCACTGTTTTTGGTGGGAAGGCAGAGGAACTTCTCATTGGATACCTCCTGTTTGCACTGGCGGGGGAGAAGTGCATTGCTCAGTGGGGATGCAGGGTCAAATCCCCTACCAAAAATCCCATGAGCAGAGTGGGGGGCTCTCTGTCATGGGACTGCCAGGCTGATCTGAGTGGGGCACTGCACCTGCAGGCAAAACACAGGCTACTGGACCCCAGGTAGAGAGGTTGTGTACCTTTGGGAAATAGCAGCAGGGCTAAAAGCCTGTTCTCAGGCTTGCCCCTCTCTATTGCAGGGCAGGCAGCTAGGGGCAAAGGCAGCTGCTGCCCAATGTCTCCTCTCAGCAAGCAGGAATACACCAGGTCTCACCTGGATCTTTCCAGGCAAGCCTGAACATCACAAAATAAACTCATGATGCAGCTGGCTTCCCTTGAGTTTTGGAGTTTTTTTGTTCCTCTGTGCTAACAGGCATCTTCAGCAGGTATGCAGCTGCAGTGCTTGACATCTGGTTGCATCAGTCTCAAACTGATTTGGTGAGCAGTGCTTCAGACGCAGTGGCTAACAAGCTGGAGGGAACCTGAAATCCTGCAATTTTCTAGAAAACTTTGTGAGGACTAATCAGCCCAGAATCTGCCCTGCCTGTCAGGCTGCAGACCTGCACCAGGGGAGGATCTACAGGCACTTGCATCTCAAAATTGTTTTTTTACTCACTGGACATCTTTTTTACTTCTCACTGTTTCCAGTTTTTCACTGTTTTTGTGGTCTGGCGATCCCCTACATAACTGGGTATGTGGCTCTTCCAGGGTTTCTTGTATACTCCTCTGTCTGCCTTTGAGACAGAGGGTACCTTGTACTGGTGACACGCGATACCTTTCCTCTTGTGTCCTCAGACCCCCCAGCACACCTCTGAGTGCCCCAGCAGTCACTGAGTGCAAACACTGCTTGGCAGTCGTGGGTTTGGAAGCAGTACAGCCTGGGAGAGGAGCTGGAAAGTCCCAGCTCCAGCCCAAATTGTATCTCTACATCTCCAGTGCATGGCTGGGCAGATTATCTGATGCCTGCACTTTAGTCTCCCCATCTTTGTAGATGACATCAATACCTGCCAGTCTTGCTATGGTAATTAATTACACGTGTCTGTGGGCTGCAAACAGGGCAAGCTCAAGCCCATCTGCAGGCGATCTGACCTGTAATGCTCAGGACAGCAGCCTGGTATACCAATAAACATCCCTGCTTAGTGTCAGCAGAAGAGTGTCAAAGCAAACCAGCTCCAGCAAATTGGTTCCAGCAGTAACTGAGAATAGCAGTAGTATTGATTCCACCTACCCACCATATCTAAGCAGGGATGGCAGAGGAGCTGGAGCTTCTTTCACCCTTATGTGAAAGCATGGGCTTTTGTCTCGGCAGCCAGCTCTGCCTTTGAGTGCAGCAGACTGAACAGTTCTATAGCCCCACCATGGTACAACAGGATGCCACATAGGACATAGCATTGCTCTTGGAGGCCAACCCTGGACTTTGACATAACAATCGCATGCTAGGAGGCATGTTTGGGAGATAGGGGCCAGTGCAGTTTTGTTGCCCTGGGGAGGCTTTTGACTTTCCCCACTGGACCCATCAGGTTGTCTGCTAGGGTTTTGCCCTGCTCGCCACCAGATGAAAGCACCCCTGCTCCCTGCAGGTGGTCTGGCACTCACTGCTGGCCTTAAAACACCTCTCTGAGAGGCTGGTTGCACCCCAGCACTATGGAGATAGGCACCATGTAAACAGGTCCTCCACAGCAGCTGAGACAAAACCCTGGGCATTCCTTCTCCATGTGGCTGCTGTGTGGAGCAGTGCTGCCCCTGCAAGGGGTCTTACTGTGGGGTACAGCAGGGCAAGACTGCGGGGCACTGGCTACTGTGGGTCTAGCTCAGTGCTTTGTAGACCTGAAGATGCCTGCCTGCCCCACTGTACCTGCATGGGCAGAGCACAACTAAGCCTCCTACCAACAGGCTTTTGATGTTTTCAAATTAGGAGAAGTAACACAGACAGCTGACCTGGACTGTCTCTTGCAGCCCACTCTCCATCCATGCCTCAGTAGAGAGCAGAGCAGGGTGATGTGGAGCTGGCATGAATTGCCATGACTTCCCCACACATGACAGACACTGGCCCCTCTGTGCATGTGTGTGCATGAGGGAGATACAGAAATAGTTCATGTGATGTGGATATCAGCCATGAAGATTTTCTGATACCAGAGATTTTCTGGATTAAGTGCTGCCCAAGTCACTTAATTTCCCAATGGAAATTTTTGGGTGTTGGACTATGTGGAAAATCCAGTTGTGCTCTTGTTATCCTTTGACAGGTATTCATCATGTTATTTTGTGCTGTAGCCCACTGATGCCTCAGATAGATCCTGACCTTCGGTTTGATTTGAATTCCAGTCGGCTACACAGAAGGGCCTTCACCCAACTCTGAACACTGATTGCTGGGGATATCTGCAGCTGCTTTTGGGTTCAAAGGCACTCACTGGTGATGAGAACAGAACTGACAGAGACAGAGGACCCAAACCACATCTCAAATGTGAGAGGGTCCTGAGCCTTTCTGGGTCTGACAAGAAGCCTGACTTGGCACCTGTGAAGGCAACTTCTTGTGCAAGCCTGAACCTTTGCCTGCACCTGAACAGAGAGGTCTGGATGGAGGAAAAGGAGAGCTTATGACCTTTAGAAGAAGGGGCAGGCAACTCTGGTGGATGACAAGGACATCATGAGGTTATGCAGGGAGAAAACACAATAACCAAAACACAACTAGAACTTCATCTTGCTACTGCTGTAAAAGACAATAGAATATTTATGAAACACATTAGCAGTAAAGGAGGGCCAAGGAGAACCTCCATTTTTATTGGGTGCAGGGGAAACATAGTGATAAAGAATGAGGAAAAGGCTGAACTACTTCATATATACTTTGCCTCTGTCTTTTATATTAAGATCAGCTGTCATCATGGTACCTGAGCTGGAAGACAGAAATGTGGAGTGGAAAGAATCCTCCATAATTCAAGTGGAAATGGTCACTAGTGGTGTTCCCCAGGGCTCAGTTTTGGGGTCAGCCCTGTTCAATATCTTTATTGATGATCTGGATGAGGGGATCGAATGCACCTTCAGTCGGTCTGCAGATGACACCTAGTTGAGTGGAAGTGTTGATCTGCTGGAGGGCAGGAAGGCAGTGCAGAGGGATCTGGACAGGCTGGATTAATGGACTGAGGCTGACTGCAAGAGGTTCAACAGGGCCAAGTTCCAGGTCCTGCCCTTGGGTTACAACTGCCCCACCCAGTGCTGCAGTCTTGGGGAAGAGTGGTTGGAAATCTGCCAGCAGGAAAGGACCTGGGAGTGGTGGTTGACAGTGGCTGAACATGAGCCAGCAGTGTGCTCAGGTGGCCAAGAAGGCCAGTGGCATCCTGGCCTATATCAGGAATAGTGTGGCCAGCAGGACAAGGTTTCGCCCCCTGTACTTGGGACTGGTGAGGCCCTACCTCGAGTCCTGTGTCCAATTCACTTCCCTTCAAGAAAGGCATTGAAGTGCTATAACATGTCAAGAGAACAACGAAGCTGGGAAAGAGTCTGGAGGACAAGTCTTCTGAGGTGCAAGTGAGGGAACTGGGGTTGTTTATGCCGGAGAAAAGGAGTCTCAGGGGAGACCCTATCACTCTCTACAACTATGTGAAAGGAGGTTGCAGCCAGGTGGGGGTCAATCTCTCCTCCCAGGTAAAAAATGACAGGACAAGTGGAAATGGCCTCAATTTGCACCACAGGAGGTTTAGATTGGATATTAGAAAATTTTTTTTCACAGAACAGGTTGCCAAACATTAGAACAGGTTGCCCAGGAGTCACCATCCCTGGAGGTATTTAAAAGACATGTAAATGTGGCACTTGGTTTAGTGGTGGTCTTGGTAGTGTGAAGTTAACAATTGAACTGAATGACCTTAAAGCTANTGTGGCCAGCAGGACAAGGTTTCGCCCCCTGTACTTGGGACTGGTGAGGCCCTACCTCGAGTCCTGTGTCCAATTCACTTCCCTTCAAGAAAGGCATTGAAGTGCTATAACATGTCAAGAGAACAACGAAGCTGGGAAAGAGTCTGGAGGACAAGTCTTCTGAGGTGCAAGTGAGGGAACTGGGGTTGTTTATGCCGGAGAAAAGGAGTCTCAGGGGAGACCCTATCACTCTCTACAACTATGTGAAAGGAGGTTGCAGCCAGGTGGGGGTCAATCTCTCCTCCCAGGTAAAAAATGACAGGACAAGTGGAAATGGCCTCAATTTGCACCACAGGAGGTTTAGATTGGATATTAGAAAATTTTTTTTCACAGAACAGGTTGCCAAACATTAGAACAGGTTGCCCAGGAGTCACCATCCCTGGAGGTATTTAAAAGACATGTAAATGTGGCACTTGGTTTAGTGGTGGTCTTGGTAGTGTGAAGTTAACAATTGAACTGAATGACCTTAAAGCTATTTTCCAACCTTAACAATCCTATGACTATGCTTCACTTTTGCTGCTCAGCTTTTATCTCTGTTGCCCTAAGGCCCAATTACAGATCTTCTTGGAAATGTAGGAGGAGGGACAGGGCTCCACCTTCTAATCCTCAGTGCTTAAGTGCTTGAGGGTTTTTAAACTGCCAGTCCATGCCAGTCGTCTCCAGTCAGACTGCTTTCTTCACCACTTTTGCATCTTTTCATGAGTATCTTGAAGGTCTTAAAAAACCCCCAGTAACTTCTTGAAAGTAGAAATACAAGAAACGTACTGGATTGAGCTCTCTGACTGTACAGTGTGTTTATCATGCTGTATCATGTCTAGTTTTAAACTAACTGATCTCATGAAATCCAGTGTTTCCTCAAAGGGAGCCCAGCCCATGGGTAACCTTTAAAGCCCATATGTTTTTTTTTGTGCAACAGGGTATCTACTCTACTTATTTTCAATCCTATTTTTTTATATATCCCCACAGCCACACTCAGTGACTCCTCTCTGAAGTGTCCTCAGACATGGTATTTATACACAGAAGCCACTTGTGTCTGCTTTATGTAGTCTTACCAGGGATGAAGTCAAAAGAACCCCATACTTTCAAAACATTTAGGTTGCAAAATCACAGTTTGAGCAGGAGGGAAATGCTGGGCTGTCCCAGTGCTGTGCAGTGCAATCCTTGGTGGCAGGACCAGGGTCTTCTTCCCCCCACCTGGCTGTGTTTATCTTCCCTTATTTATCTGTCACTTCAGAGTGTCATGACTCCAGCCCTTGAGATATTCCTACTCCTTCTCCCAAGTGGACAGCAGCTGCCAGAAGTCACTTGCTTCATATGACAGCATACACAGAATTGGCAGAAAAATTATCTCACTGGTGCTAGCCAGAGACAAATCATAACCTCGTGGCACCAAAACTGAGATGAAACAAAAATCACAGAAGCTCTGTTGCAGCATCCCTCCTGTGCTGTGGGCTGGTCTTTGTTTTGCACTCTGTTCTCCTGCCTAGAGTGCTGCCAGTGTTGCTTCTTCCCAAGCATGAAACCCAAAGCAGGTGTGAGTGTGAAAAGCCAGGGCACCAGCTGGCCTACACACTTCCCTTCCTCCCCAGGGGCACATGCATCTTGGTCTGGTTTTTCTTTTGGTTTTTTTTTTTTTTTTTTTGCACCTGTCAGGAGTTAAGGGCAGAAGTTACAGTGTGCTGCTCTGATCTTTGGGTTTTCCCCTGCTGCCAACTCCTCCCATGGGGCACCATCGAGCCCACAACCCTCAACAGGATTAGCTTGTGCCACCCTCTCTTTTCCAGATGCTGGTGGCACTCCTGCTACCACTTCAGTATCTTCAGTAGATCTTGATAGGCTTCTACTGACTTGTCAGAGCAATTCCTGTCAAAAAAATCTTACCTTGCTTCCTTCACACTCACTTGAAAAGAGCATTCAAAAATCTCATAAAATTCAAGGGAAAGAAAATTTTTCTGAAATAGTAAACTCTTTGTGTGAAAACATCCTCAAAAGAGTCCATATTAACATAATCAATTTAAAACTTTCCAATCTCTTTGTGTTGATACAAAAAAAAGCACTTTTAATTTTCCATTTTACTGCAAATGGCAAGTAGCAAGAATCATTATATTTTGTGTAGGAGGAACATTCTCATTTGATTAATTTTAGAACAACTCCTATGTGCAATTTAAACAGAAATCCAGAACAGCAAAGATAGTTTTGAATCCTAACAGCAAAAGGAATAGACCTAGCACTAAAGCTTATTTAAGAGCCCCAGGACAACTCTGTGTTCACAGTGAAGGTGGGCTGTGTCTTGTTCTCACAGACTCATGCCTTCTGTGCGATACTCTGCGATACTCATAGAAATGTTTTGTTTGTTTGCCTTTTTTTTTTTTTT
>VWZF01001877.1:502886-568747 GCA_013396755.1 Sclerurus mexicanus | reverse complement strand
GCATCTTGGTCTGGTTTTTTTTTTGGTTTTTTTTTTTTTTTTTTTCTTCTCAGGAAGCACTGACTTATCATTTCTAACTTTAATTTCACATCATTTCCCTTTAATATGATTATCCTTCCTTCATGTAATTTATTCTCAGAGGTGCTTACAGCACTTCCCTGCAATAAGCAAGATTAATTAATCAGCTGTTTATCGCTTACCCCAGATTGTTAACCAAGCTATTTAATGAAATCAAACCAGACATCTGGCCTAGCAACACCTGACTGGGGAGCCACCTCTTTTATCAACCTTCTGCCTTCAGCTGACAACAAATATTCAGTGCCAGGCACTTAGTAGCCACCTCACCAGTGTCTGCAGGGCAGACACAGTTTTTCATATTTATTATAATCCCCTAATGACTAAGGCTGCAGTCCAGAAGAATGCTTAAACTTGTTTTTAACTGCATAGGTGCAGCTAAGTACCCTTAATGGTTGTATGACATGACTATATACTTAAGTGATTTCTAAACTGCAGCTTTATTGAGGTTTCTGTTCTTGTCATACCACACAGCATCCCATTTTGCCATCCCTTTTTTCCTAGCATGGAAAAACCTCCCTTTACTGGAATTCCCCAAATGCCCCCTGTCAAGTGAGATGGGTCTGGAGTCACATCCAGGCTCTCCCTGGGCAGAGCTGCAAGGCTGTCCTGGTTCAACACTGCTAATAATGACTGTAGGCACTTTTGTCCATATCCTACATCCCAGGGATGGACTACAGCCCTTCCTGGGCTCCCATGCCTGGTGCTTTGTGTTAGTGTCTGGCTCCACCTCTCTTCTCCCAGGGTGGACAAGGAGCAGCAGAGCCAGGACAAGGTCCAACTGCAAAGTTTTGATATTTGCAGAGGGTGTTGAAAATCAACCCTTTGCTTAGGGAATTGTCTGTCTTCCTGGCTGAGTAAGGGAAGGTCATGCAGTCTGGCTTTGCTGCTACGTGAAGCTTGGAGACTCACAGTTGACATTACAACCCTCCAGAAACAGCCAAGAGCAGTAATTGCCTTTATACTTCCCGTCACTGAACAATATTTGGGACCTGCCTACTGTGCACAGAGGTAGGTGGGGTCTCTGCATACCACTGGACTCCTGTGTCCTGTGCACCAGCCCAGGGCCTGGCTCATCACATCGTCTATCAAGCTGCAGCCCCGTGGACAGAGCTGCATAAGCACAGATGCACAAATCAGTTGTGAGCCACAGCAGTGGAGCAGGTGCCAGGAAAGAGGGTGATCCCTTTCTGCTGCAGCGGAGGGCAAGGAGAGAGCAGCATCTTCTCTCCAGCTATTTCAACCCCATCTGGACACACCTCTGCTCCATGCTATTAGTGTCTGTCTGGAAAATACAGACACCCCTCCGGCAGCTGCAAGCATACCCTGTATTTGTAAAATTAAAAGCCTGGCCAGGGAGTGCAAGAGGAAGGGACAGCAAGGCAAGGCAAGGCAGCAGCAACTGGAGGAGTGCTCAGCTCCTCAGGGCTGCTGCTGTATATTGCAGAGGCTGCCAGCCCTGCCTGCACCAGCAGTTGCACAGCTTCATCACTCTTCCCACTGTGCTTCCCTCCCAGCTAGCAAGGCTGCTGTTTTCATATCCAATGAATCCTGGTAATTTCTGAGTTAGATGCAAAAAATCATGCCACTCCCAACTGCGAAGGAAGCACTACAGCCAGGATATTGAAAACAAAGCAAAATAAATGGACTGTGCTGTGGAAGCAGTTAGGAGGGGAAAGGAGGGGAAGGCATGACTAAGCCTGGAAAGCCCTGGGTTTGTTTGCACAGCATAGATGAGCAGGGAGTGGCGACTGCTGTGATTGTTTTTTGCCACTTGTTGCATAAGGACCTGAGGTTGCTGGGATAAAGCACAGCAAAATCATCATCGAGGAAAGGAGAGTGCTGACTGGAGATGCAAAGTCAGTTCTTGCCATGTTCCTGGTCTGCTAGGTGGTGCAGGACAGGAGCATCACCGTGACAACCTGTCCCTGCACAGCAGTCTCCTTTTTCTGGCCTTTGCCATGCATACAGGCTCAGGATGCAAACACAACTGGTGCTGGTCTTGGCTGAATGATATTGTCATAGCCTCAAAGTTTCAGAAGATAAAGAAAGAACTTGAGTTTTCAGGACAACCTGCTCAGCAGATGTTGGTTGCAAATGAAAATTTGAAAGAGGAAGATTTACATTCAGCAAAGACACTAAACTAAGGTTAGTTGTGGTCCACTGAGCTAGCAATGAGGTGTGTGGATAACATCTGCAGAACAGCTACCATTAGTAAAGATGATAATCATGCTTAAATCTCATCAGTGTTTTTAAATCTGCCAGCACCTTGGTGTAGGAGGAAGGGCTCATCTGACCCATAGAATGAAAAGACTTGAAGTGACTTTCTTGTGGTGACACAGCCTGCCACTGGTTGGGAGAAACTCACACTAGGCTGTGCACAGTGCTTCTTGTAGCACAAAGTGGTCATGCTAGTCCATCTACATGGCTGACATCTGGTAGGATGGACCAGCCTGCATTGAAGGATCATGTCAGTCAGCTTGTGAAGAGCATCAGCTTTTGTAGTGCTTCATCCTCAGCTGAGAGAGGTGGCAAACATGCAGACCTCGATATTGGCAAATACTGGCAACACGCCTGCCTAGAAAGCAAGGTTAAGTGCAGCCGTGCTCCTGGGAGTGCATAAATGGGATGGATATGGGAAGTGCTTTGCATCATGCGCATGAATGGAAATAACCTTAGAGAAATACATCAATAATGGTACTGCATATTCTACCTGGCCTGCCTCTGGCTACCGCAATGCCTGTCTCTTGCTGCTGGAAATGTGTGGTCACGGTATGTTCTCCCAGAAAAGAATCTGCGGTGAGGTAAAAGCAGCAGAGATTCTTTCTGCAGTGAGGATCCAAACTGCTCTAAAACAATTCTGAGATGCACAAACTGTTCCTGTGCTGAGATGCAAAAGAGATCACAGCTCAAACTGTTAAGGTGAAAAGGTAACTCCTCACAGTAACAACTGCTGGCACACACTAACCCTGTCTGGTGCCCCACCATCAGAGCCAACACTCACACCTTTCCCAATGTATTTCCAAGCAGAGAGGCATAGGTGTCACTAGACTCCCTTCAGCATTTTAGCTTGTTCAATTCTCATAACAAAGAACAGGGCCAGGCAAAAAGCCTATTCTTAGCACACTTCCTTTCAAATAAGGCAGTGCTCTCTATTTTGACAGCACGCAAAGATCCGAGTCCACATGCAAAGGCAGCCCAGCTGTTCCCACTCAGGATTATCACCAGTATTTAAAGTACTGCAAATCTGAGATGTAAATTTCTATCTTTTCTATAAGATAGACATGAAATTTCAGGGCTTCATTAATAGCCCTGGCTCTAACCTCACACCACCTTTTAGTCTGCTAGCTTAGGGGAAGGCTTTGAAACGTGGACCACCTTTTGCACTTCCAAGTCCCCACTTACACCTATGTATCAAAACACTGAAAGGCTTAAAACATTACCTTCAAAAATTCCACACCGTAAATCTTCTTATATCATATACGCTCCTTGTTTAAAGGAAAGGTGTTTGAATTGCAGAGTTTTCTTTCTGCTGCACTACATTTTTACCTCATCTCTCAGTGAATATGACTGTCCTCATAGCTTTAAAAATTCCAGTACTGGTGTAGTACAAAACAAGCCATATCTCCATCAGGTGTAAATAGTGAATGAAGAAGGTTTTAATCCATCTCTTTATCCCAGTGGTAAATTTGGCCCTTACAGGTTTTAAAATATGCCCTAGCAGCAGAAAGGATTTGAAAAATTAGGTGCTAACTGCATTTTTATCTGAAGATCAAACATGGACTAATTCAGGACATCTTTTTAAGATTTCTGTCAATTATTTTGTCTTTGAATGGAGTTTCATTTCCCTAACACTTGGGCTTTGCCAGCAGGTCCTAAAGAGTAGGATAATACTGCTGGTGTGAGGCATTAAGAAAAGAATGCAATGTTGCCTCTATATGGGTACTAAACAGGGTGCAACTTTATTTACAGTGTAAAGTGCATCACATGGAAGTCGTTTAAAACACACAACAAGCAGTGACATAAATGACAATACAGTACTGGGTAGGGAGTGGAAAGTATTCCAGCAAGTATCAAAACATCATCAATAACACTAATATAACAGCCTCTAGTTTCAGCTACTCTGTCTTAACACCACATCTCCTCATAAAACGTGTTGACTGGGTTGATCCCGGGACTCCATGCACTAGTCACTAGTGTGAAGCTGGGGTGCTAAAAGCCATCCTGCAGCCTTAACTCTTCAACAGTGTCCTGCCAGCTCTAAGCACTCTCCTCACTACTGCTGCTCTGCTCTGGACATGACCAGGGCAGAACCAGGGGACACAACAGAGAAGCACACTGGAAAAGGGACAAAACCATGAGAATGACATCTACTTTTCTCACCTATACACTCTTTCCCTTGAGAAGTCCTGTGTTGCTCACTGCAGCTTCCCTTCATTTGCTGTTAAGGCAGCAAGGAACAAAGTGCCTACAACTGGTATGATTATGGGTTGAAATGCAGACATTACTTACTGAACACTAACTTCAGTCAAAGCTGTAAACATCAGTGGTTGTGGAGCTGGGAGACAGAAGATTTTTTGCTACGTGCTAGCAGAGTCCATTACAAAAAGAAGGTTGTGGGAGCTAAAACCACAACTCTTCAGCTGGTTGCAGCTCCCACTGAGAAGGAATCTACATTCACATTAATCTGATCCCCTAATGACTCCTATTATTTCCTATCAGTTTTTTCTTTCAATTGGCTGAAAGCTTTACTGGCTCACAAATTCACTTGTTTCTTTCTTCCCCATTTCTGGTGTTGGGCTAACAGCCATCAGTTATGTGTCAGTATTTATTAGAGCCCTATTACTGTGAGCTCATCTTTGTGTTTTATCACTTTCCCGTATACAAATTCATGCATAAAAGGAAGGTACATCTATAAAGGGGGAGGGGTGGGGCAGTTGTGCACACTCTTAATCTGGGGGATAACTAAGCAGGAGTGCTGCAAAAGTGAAATTTATTTCTCCTTTTTCTTTCCCAATGCTGACTGCAAGTTACACTTTTCTATTATTACTGGGAAAAATGGAGCTTCTGATCAATGACTCTCAGGTTTCTGACTCCTAAAATCTTTCATAGATCAGACTTTTGCTAACTGACAACAATTACCTAACATGTGACTTTGAAAAATGCATGTGATTTCCACATTGTAATGCCACCACCCTACTTAATCATAGGTAAATCTTAGCATCTCACTTCACCAGAGCATAACTTAATGAGGGCATTCAGGTGTGCGTTATCCTCAGATGCAATGGGATCAACAATCTGAGAATGAGAAATCTGACACCATGTGTGCTCTCAGTACTTCTCAGTCAGCTGAGCATTTCTGCCTGTGTATGTATTCAGGAGAGGCCTTTACCAGTTTTCTGAGCATTCTGCATAATAAAAATACAGCCTTTTGGCAAGCAAATAGCGAAATTCACCTGTGAATGAAACTGGTGTCTTCTCTCTCCATCTTAGGGGCCGTCAAACTTTGGGACCCAGACCCCAAGTATCAAAAACATTCACCTAGCAGATAGCTGCTAGATAGGTACTTCATTTACACAGGAAAGGGATGGTGGTTACAGGCTTGTGGTGAATCCCATGGCAAATGGCAAATGGAAGTTTCAGTGGTCCACCTGCTGGATCCTGGATTTTCCAGCTGTAGAGCTATACCTGACTGCCTATAGGTCAAAAAGCCTCAAAAGCTCTTGTTGGCTAGACTTGGTCCATCTTTCTCTGAATGACATGATGTTCTCATCTTTTTTACATTTTTGACTATGTTACCACGAAATCTCAGGTAACACTCATGTCAATGCCTCCCATTAAGTCACTCTCCAATTAGACTAATGTCACACAAAATACATTACAGAATCTTCTTCTTACACTCACCAGAAACTGTGGTTACAACGTAGACTTTATAACATGTATTTATAATTTATATCAACTTAAGTTCAGAAACAGGCCCAATGCAAAGTTTGGTGCTTCAGTTAGCCTTGTGTGAACACTTCTTTACTGTTGAGTTGCTGGACAGTATGTTTTGGCAGCTGGTAAGCAGAATTGCCACATTCTGTTTAATCATGGTTGGCAGTATAATACAGTTTAATTAGCTCACTGTATGTAGGAAATGGGAGGGACTTCACTTTACACAACCCCTCAGTGGACTGTAGGAACCTTTACATTTGTATGTGTGTATGACATCTGTGTAGCAGCATATATTTGATAATACTTTTGTAAATGAAAAATACAGAGGAATGCTTTAAAAACTGAAAGGTATTGTAAAAATGTATCACAAAATAAAATACAAAACAAGGGAGCTGGGACTGGGGAAGGGAAGCAATGGATTTGATTTACAATGCATTAGATTCCAGTGGTGCCTAGGCTGAAGAAGGATATCTGAATATTCAACTGCTGGTCTGATGTTAAAAGGGATAGAATCCAGCCTTCCGTTTCCTGCAGAAATAAAATAAGATCAGTGCTATACTGAACATACCAAACGAGATCAACAGCGAGGCACAAGAGGATGGTGCCTGAACTTATACCAGGAATTAGAGTGCCACAGCTCAAGATGGCATATTGAGAGGGGAAGAGATTGGGCATGGGGAATAGAGATATCTGACATTTAATTTAAGTCATGGTTCATCACAGCATGGTTTAGACCTAATCTTGTCCTGGACGCTGATGAAAGCTTTTAGCCCTTTCAGGTTTCCCTTGCCAATCATACCTTGTTAACTTGCAACAGCAAGTCTCTGTTCTCATACCATTTACTCCTGTTCTGCCTGTATGGTTTTTCAGCCCTCAGAATGGTATCAAACCCCATAAAGAGCCACAAGCAGCTGAGGCCAAAGCTTAACAAATTATGAAACAGTCCTCCGTTCCTGTTCCTGTCCTCTTCTCTCCACCCACCCACTCTTGTTTGTGAAACTTCCTCTCAGACAGCTCTTGAAGACTGCAAGCCTGCAGGATTAATGGCCATTCTTCTCGCAGACTTCACAATGCTGCACAGAGCTATGGGCTTGGACAAAAAAACCCCAACAACATAATGAAACAAGAGTCCAGTTTGGTAATAGCCTGAAACTTTGCTTTGCCTCGGAGATAAACCCCATTAATTTTGGCTGTTATATCCACTGCATATGGGCTTCTCTGCTTTGTGTCCTAAATGGAAATAGTATCAGACTTCAGATGTATACCTTTCAGTCTAAAGCTTGATATCATTCCTTGGCAATACATTTAAGTTGCTTCACTAAGGCATGTATCATCACAGCTGACAAATGAAAACTATTCATTTTGGACAATGTAGTTTCTCAAGCAAGCATCAGTTCTATAGTTATAAGATAAACTGCCTATCAGAGAGATAGGGAGGAATGTCTGCCACTATCTGTCCAGAAAGAAGACCAGAAAAAATTACGGTGTCATGGGTCTCATTTGTCTCCCAGAGAAATATTAATATTCTCTGGTTCTTATTTACCTCTCCAGGCTAATGACCAGTGTGTTCAGCAGCAGCCTCTGTGAGTTCAGGTATAAACATTTTTGCTTGCATGTGTTTCATGGCCCTAGCTGCCAGGTGATTTGAACTGGGACTTGTCTCAGAGGCACTGTGTTGTAGTCTTTAAATGTTTACATCATTCAAGAAGACCTATTGTTTTTAACATCTGTTGCAAGACCCTAGTCTTAAACATGGATCTGGCTGAGGCATATACAGTTCAAAATAACAGTAGGCCACCACAATTTCCTGAAGAACATTCTGTATTACACATCAAAAAAGCACTTCCATTTACACTATGAAAAATCAATCTCCACACTGCAGGTGGTGTGCTTGTCTGCTTCCATATAAACACCCCATTTTAGGAGTTTTCTAGAAGTCTGGCAATCATTTTGCAGAGTACTCTCTAAGGTCTTTCCACATTGCTCATAAATCATGAGTCATCTAAAGGTCACTGGTTTTCAGAATCTAGAGATGCTCAAAATCAATTGTACATTCTTCATATTTAGAGATCAGTAGGCTGTGATTCAGCCTAGCTGTGGGACAGTGCTCAGCAACACTTACCTAGAGCAGTCATGTCCAGTCCACGATGAGGGACAATAGCACCGATTTGGTCGTATGCACTTCCCGCCATTTAAGCAAGGAAACTGGCAAACAGCTGCATACAAATACACACACACAAAGTTGCATTAATGAGCATACCCACAACAAGCTGATTAATGAACAGGGCATTGAAAACTCATCCTGCCTTATTCTGTTAAGAATGGGCTGCTCTCAAAACTGCAACATTAAACATCAGCTGTGAGTTTGTTGTGAAAGATGTTTGGCTCTGGAAACGGCAGCCTTAGAAGCACACCTCTGCTGAATATGATTTCACTCCTACTACTTTTGCTGTCTGCTGCAGTGGATCAGTTGCATGAAACAGTCAGTGTGTAATTTTACACTGCCTTAAAAATTCTGTTATTTTTTCCTCAAATTAAGGTACAAAAAAAGGAATAGAAGTGGAAGCAGGAGAAGGAACTAGAAGAGTCAGAAGATGAGCAGAATAGGCCTGATCTCTAGGAATAAAATGTAGATGTTTTTCTGAAAGGAATGTGACAGCTGAACAGTAGCCAGGGCAAGCAGACACCAGACATGGTATGGAAGTGTAGAAAGAGACAGCATAAGCAGAAGAAGTTAAAAGTCAGAAAGCCTTTTGCAGAAGAACAGCAGGCAAGGAGTAAGACTTCACATAATGGCATGAAGACAAGGAAAGGAAGCAGAGAACGACTGTAAGTTCCTGAAAGAACCTGATAGCCCTAAGAGGTGAGACTAGGTGTAATAGGACATTCGAATTAGAGAAAAAATACTGGTTTGCCTTATGGGTTGTGCTGACCCAGCAGTGAAATTATGCTGCACATGCTTTTGTGTGACAGTCAAAGCCAAGGATATCAAGTAACGAAAGAAAAGTCAAAGCTTCAAGTCTTTCTATCAGTTTTGAGACTGAAGGATAAAAAAGCACACAATTTACAGAAGAGATTTAGAGACTGAATGGAATTTTTCAAATGCAGACATTAATACTGCAGGAAAACCGACAGATATGAATTCTTTTAAGCAGATAATGCCATAGGTAGAGGACAGTCCTAAAGAAACCAGTGAGGACAAATGCTGGCTAATATCTTTGAAAGGAATATGCATCAGAAAACACTGTTTAATATAGAATTATAGGAAATGGAAATGAGTAATCACAGGAATGTGAAAGAGATAGAAATACACTAATTTCTCTGGGCCAAACAAAAACAAACAATGGCAGGAGGTTATAGAGATAGACCATGCCTATGCAATTAAGTGCACCAAGCACGTCATATTGAAAATGACTTCTGATTCTGGAATGAAGAATATGACTGAAACATCTTTAGCACTCACTTTATACTCATAATTAATCCTGTGAGATCACCAGTTAATCAAAATATTTCTGTCATTGCAAAACATCAACAGCAGTAGCTAAAACAAGAACTGATTTAAAAACTTTTATGAATGGGCCTTGACACAGATGCAGTTGTTCATTACAATTTTTCCTTCAGCTACTGAAAAGCAAGTCAAGCCTGAACAGATTTGAATTGCTGGTCCAAAAGTGAAACAGCCATCTATCCTTCTCAAGCATCCATTACAGCTGCAAAGCTTGTGAAATATGAGAGCAAACGATGCATTATGTACTAGGCAAGAGTCCCTTCAAAAGACAGTAGTTCACAGTTAAAATGTTCACTCCGAAATTTCAGTTTGCTGAAGGATGGTTTTGTTTGCAATGAATCACACAGCTTATCCATCAGGCTCTCTATTCTTACCAGTTAAACAATAATATGAACATTCATTGACAGAGGCATGGATTCCTCCTCCAGCTCACCCTATTAGCTACTTCAAAGTCTTGCAGGAAAGCAAAACTGGGCTTTCATGTTAAGTCCCTGCTAAAAATCATTTGAAATGCACCTGGACAATAAAAATACATGGAAGAAACTGTACAATAATTTTTTGAAAAGAGCTAATATTTATTAGTATTTAAGATTTAATAATGATTGAAAGACATTTAAATGATCACTCAGTTGCTGAGTTTTACATCTGTTTTCAAAGGGATAAGTCTTTCAAAAACTAACATTTGTTCAGCCTTGATATGGAACCACATATTCCGAACTTGGCTTCAAATATTATCCATAATTGCAGTCAGCTACATCTCACATAAGCTGAACCAGGGCACAGGCCTGGATCCTACAATCACTCCCTTCACTACCTCTCCTTATTTCAGTGCGATCCATGCCCTTCAGTCTTGGTTTAGGTGCAAGGAAGATCTTTAGTAAAATGCAGCAAATGCTAAATTTGTTCAGAGAACTTAGATACCTAATGTAAGGTACCCACGTACCCGTTGAATTCAACCACCCTTAAATCCTTGCTTTGCTCTGCTCTCTTGCCTGGCTCAGTGCTCAGGCAGTAACTGGGAATCCATCAAACCAGACAGCTATGTGGTGAAAAACCTCCACAGTACCTGCAACTTGTTTGTGAGTTTAATGGTGACATGCATGCGCTGAAGATGAAAATGAAATTCTAACACATCTTGGAATGGACAGTCTAGTTTTATTCTTCTGCTTGGAAATCCTCCCTTGTCTGCACTTGTTGTGAATGCTGTCTATCCTTTTTGGGAGCAAACTTTTCTGGGGGTTTTATAGACTCATCAGGGACTGCTCACAAAGTACTTTACAGCTGGGGATAGCAAATCCTCCAGGAATTTTATTGCAGGCCTGGGTTTTCCTGTGAGAAGCATAGGAGTTCTCTGAGTCCTTAGTGAACTGTGCTAAGTATTGCTAGTAGAGTCACAAAAAGTAAAAAAAGGCAGGTGAAGTTTTACCCATATGACAGCGTGATCCAGTCCATCCAAGGGGGCAGTCACACTGGTAAGGAGCCACACAGCGACCTCCATTGAGACATGGCAGAATGCATATTGCTGTAGAGAGAAGAAGAGACAAAATTATCTCCCATGAAAGTAAGAAACAGAGCGTTCAAAAAAACAGCTTATGTTTAATTAGAGACTGTACTACCCCTCTAAGCGTTTGCATGCAGTATCAGTAGAGTTAAGCAGGATCTACCTAAAAGGCAGGAGAAGCAAATATGACTGGCATGACAGCCAGATATGAGAAAGAATAATGACGAAGAAACAGACAGGCAGGAGCTAGAGTTCTTCAGATGCAGGTTCTGTGTTCAAGGGAAATGAGCCAGGGCTGTTTGCTTGTTTCACACATCCACACACATTGCCCACTTCTGTGACGGTGGCTAACAAAATCAGTTCATGCTTTAATTACAGACAACTGGATTGTTCAGGGATTCTTTGGACTCTCACAATGTAATATCCAGAACAAGTTAATCTATGCCTTGCCCATAGAAAAGCACTTGGTCTGGGTCAGTGAAAACATGCTGGGACAGGTGTCACCAGAAGATCTCCAGGGAAAGACAGTTTTGATACAAGGCATTTTTGGTGAAACAGGCTACCAGACATTTTGGGTTAAACAGGCTATGGCTGGAAGCTTTGGGGAAGAAACAAAGCATATATTAAGCAGCTGATGGCCTCTGGACTGAGCACTAATCAAGCTATACTGCTCTGGTGAGCAGGCCTGCAAAACTGTTCAGTGTGTTCATGATTTATGTACCTTCACAAAACTATCATCTCCACTACCCTAAGTGAATTAAGTACTTGTGTGAACACACTCTGAGAGCAAGAGTTGAGATGCATCTCAAAACTTGGACCCTCGAGTGGCGCTTCCAGTAGAGTTTTATACTGGGAGGGTGGATGGGTGCTGCAGAGGACTAATGCAGAGGTTCTTCTGCTTCTGCTGCACACAATTTTGCCAGACACAGGGCATTTGTGTTTTGTCAAACATGTTTTGCACAGACACAGACACAGCATAATCCTCTTCTGCTGAAACAGTGAAACATGAAGGGCTGAGCTTGCATGTGTGGCTATGGTGATTATGACAGACACAGGGAGAGAGAAAGAGCTGTGTGAATGCACCATATGGCTGGAGTTTCTGTAAACGCAAAAAGACAAAACTTGGTGAACATCTCCTCATTCTGTATCTACCTGTATTGTATCATATCTGTATTTTGTGCCATGTGGAAATGACACTGCCACAGAGAAGACTTGAAAGCTGCCAAGGTAGATTCAGAGACCATTTTAAGATGTGATACATCTTAAATGTTTGAACCACATTGTTCTCCAAGAACTACATGAGAATGTGCACATTTTTTTCTTTGTCTCCATGTATACTCAGAGTCAGGGACAGTGACACCACCCTTGCTGCAGGTGTTCTTCAATATGCTACACACAGTAAGGGTACTTTCCCTTCCTATCCACAGAGACCCATGCCTTACTATATGTACAGCAGTAAGGTTTCTCATGCAGCAGCTATGCTAATGTGAAAGGGTTAAACCTCCCAAACTCCTTGTGCAAAGACTCCTGTGAAAAAAACAGTAAACATGGTTCAAACCAGTATCCAGGGAATATGGATATGATATCCTATGTCACCCAGGGAATTTTTGACAGAGAAAAGAGTCAGATTTTACTCTTTTCAACCAGAACAGGTCCAGTTCTCTAATCATGACATGAAAAGCCAGCCCAAAGTTTGTGGGGTACAGGTACACAGGTCATGAGGGACAGTGTGGAAAAAGTTGCATTATTTGAACAGTATTTGATCAAGTTCATAATCACAGACTGATAGAAAAGGAAGTCAAGAAACTAAGGCAGCCACCAGCAGAACACTCCCATCTCTTTTGTTCTAGTCCCTCTTCATTCCCCAAAACTATCAGTATGGTATTAGGAACTGACTATGGAAAACTGAAGCAATCTGTTCTTCAACCATAGTGAAACAGCCCTCACAAACAAAATCGCATCAATTAAAACAGTGCTTGTTTTGGTTTGGAGATGTCAGGGGATAGAAATAAGTCATCAGTTTCCGTTCTCTTTCATTGGTCAAGGAGAATATAGTAATGGTATTTATGTTTTTGCCTCTTATGCCTTTAATTTTCCTAGCTGGTTCACTGCAGTAAATTCACTTGTCTTACCTACAACATCCTTAAAATTACACTTAGGGATGATATACGTACGCTCTTCACAGAGACGACCCATCCAGCCATCTGGACATGAGCAGGCGTTTGGTCGCTCACAGATGCCACCATTCTGACATGGGAACCTACAGACAGCTGAAAACAATATGATTTCATCACAAACTCAAGATGGTGATTCAGAAGCTTAATAGTTCAGCATCCTGTACAGATCTTTGCAGTTGTAAAGCTTAGAGTAGAGCAAACAAATGCAGTGAAGTTAAGAAATGTTACTTGACTTCGATTTCAAGCAGTACTCCGTCTTCTAGCTCTGTGTGCTTGATTAAGTATTGTAAGCAAGAGTCCAAGACAAGAACAGAAATGTAGAAGTTTTTAGCATAGTTGGGTAAATTATTTGGATAATGCTTCAAGGCTGACTCTGTGCTCTATCTGCTTTTCCCACTAATTTTCATTAAACAACAACAAAAAAAAGAGCCCTCTCCCATTAAAAAAAACCCCATTACCCTCCTCCCCCCTCCCCTATGCCTTCTAAACTAACTCTAATATTGAATCAAGCTTTCTTCTAACCTTGGTATGAAACACCAGGATAATGCTGTATGGGATAATATAGGGCTCGTTAAAAGTAAAATTAAACACTGTAGTAGCACAAGCAATTTTTATTGCACTATCATCCAGTGGCCAAAAATGGTGCAGCAGTGGCATAGCAAGTGTTTAGCTGTGGAATCCAAAGTGTGACTATAAACCTAACTTAGCATTCACGCTGACTGGTGCTCCTTGGCTCGCATACTTACTAGTAAGCACCTGCTCGTAAAAGTGAGAAATTTGGAGTGGACCCCACCATGCCAGCCCAATATGCTGTCTGAACTGGGCAGACTTTGGATTTCGTTGTCTTTTCGGTCACATGCACCATATCTTGGCGCACACAGCCAGGGAAACCAAGACTGCTTCAGAAAATCAGGTGACAATCTATGTATAAACATGTTAGACTTAAGAGATTTTTGGAGGAAGTACAGTAGTGCTCATGTTGGTGTACAGACTATGAAGATCAGAAACTGTGGCTTCAAGATGATGATACAGAACAAATAAGTAATCAGACTGACATCTAATTAGTGGTAGTTATGAACACAGAGTAATCTCAGGAAACTCAATCTGAACTGCTAATTGCAACACATCTTTAATTAGTTACTAGGTGAGCGAAATATGCATTTAGGCTTTGAGTGTTTCAGCTCATGTTCAGTATTAGTATTAAATACAGACAGTAGATTAGCACACTAAAACACTATTCAGACCCGAAATTCACCTTGGAAAGAATGCAAATCTTTCCTTCATAGAGCCAAACTTGAGTCACTCTTGGATCTAAGCCATGTCAAGCTGCAAGCTACAGCTTGGAGTCTGATGAAATAAGTCCAAAGCTCTGCCATTTTATTTTTCAATCTCAAGAGTCTTCCCATCAAGTGTCAGCTAATAATGAGAATGGGAAGAGACCTTGGGCTCATCAGGTTAACAGAAGTTGCAATATTTTAACAGTGATTTTGAAAATTTTTGTTGTAAAAATATCTATTACTACAGACACCTGGTCTCCAGGTGTTGACTAAAGCAGAATAGTGTGCCAAACAGTTCTTTTGTGCAATGAAAAACCATTTAAAGCTTTCTGTGATCCACATCACTTCAACAATATCCCATGAATGTATAATGGATTGTGAGATAAAAGATTTGAGTATAAATTATATCCCACATTAAATTCAAAGCCCACAAACACTGGTCTCCAACATGTATTTTCTCTTTTTCTGTCAAAGGAGAAGATGCAAATATTCCAAGAGTTACAGAAATTGCTGTACAGATATTTTCATAAATTACAGAAACTCCATGCCACTGCGCAATCCAGGATCTCAGTCAGAGATAGGCTATTGCTGGATTTCTGCCCAGGTCCTGGTTGTGAAACTGAAGGAGACAGTATCGTCCCTAGGTGTGCACTTGTTATACACCAATTTAGGCAGGCAGAGACTATTTGTCTGTAGCTGTGGGGATTATTCTTAACTTGACAGACAAGACTAGAGAAAGGCTTGGGACTGGAAGTTAAACTGGGATGTCATTCTCTTTTTTGGCTATTGTAAAAGCAAGCAGAGCAAATGCAGTCCTGATGTGCTGGGGAGAGAACAGGAACCATGAATTGTGACTTCAGTTACTGGTAGTAGATCTCACATCCACAGTATCCATCTTTTGAGATTGCTCTGTGAATCCATGCCTGTGAATTATCTTCACAGGACACAAAATCAACACGCTGCTGCAAGACAAGCATGGGCAAGAAGGGGTAGGGGAGGAAAATCTCTTATCCGTTCTCAGATTTGCCAAAAAGCTTCCCTGTGGTTGCAAGTGAACAATTTTCTCCAGGCCTCAGCTTCCCTCTCATCATGCTCTTGTTTGCTGATGGGGTATGAACTTTTTGGTTGGCAGCTCCACACTGACCCAGTCAGCAAGATGTGGGAAGTGGGCAAACAAACAAGTCAGATTTTAGAGCACTTCAGAAAGAAAAAACTGGAGTCAGGTAAACTGTGTGAATCTGTGCAGTCTACCGAGTCCTGGAGGTGTTTACAATCAGCAGATTCAGGCTAATACTTCTCACCTCTGAAACTCAGATCAGAATCTGGCCTGCAACCTCTAACCAGTGGTGATTCAGGCAAGTGCAGCTCTGGTGAGAGTTCTTCCAAAGAAGCTAATGAAGTTTGCTTTTAATTATAATATTTACATTAACTAACCTGTTCAACCAGGACAGAAGATTTCAAGCAGGCTTAGGGCACATTAATAATCAACTCACACAGCCATAAACAAGAAATGCAGCATGAGTCATTACAGAGTGCTTTCATGTCGCTTCTGATGTAGACCACAAAAGCTTGAGTCCTGTAGGACTTTTGTTAGGCAAATTGCTCACATGAATTAAAAAGCAGTTGAAAGATTACTTTGACATGTGTCATGAAAATGCAGGACAGTCCTCTCAGAAACACCTTAGTTCTTTTTAGTTCCCCTTTTAGGTGAAAAGAGGGGGTAAATTGTTATTCTGCTCCCCAATACACAGATCACTCTGCTTTGTTTTCCACTCTCATCATCTGTCTACTTCATCACTTCATTTTTAAAAATAATTTTCCCTAATACTTATTCTCTGAACAGCTCTAGTAGACTTCTCAGTGTTGCAAACAGGACACATGTTTGACGGTGCTTTGCAGATCAGTCCCTCCTGGATGTTGATAACCAGTGGCAAGAACTTCGCTTAGCAGAAAATTACAGTCCTTGGCATAGAGTAAGTGGGTTCTGTATAACTAATAAATATTAAATAAGAATAAAAAGTAAAGCTGGTGATATTAAGGGAGCAGTTGAAGAATCTAAAGTGCCACAATCTGAAGAGATAATATGCAAATAATTTTGCTAATGAATTCTAGCTTAGCCAGAGTAGCTATTATGCAGAAATCCCTTGAATTCTGTAGCCAGTTTAGAAAGAAACAAAGACACGTGACAAACTTTTCAGTAATGGCCTGGTGCTTTGGGAGTGTAAATTTCTTAACAGCATTTCTGGATACCTCATGACATCTGAAGTAACTCTGGTGCTTTTACTGTAGATCTCCTCTACTTGGGTAGTCAGTGCGTGATTCTTCATGGCAATGGCAAGCCATGGTCACAAAACCAAAAGAAACTTGTTTGTCAGGAGAAGCCTCTCTGTTCCTGAAATGTTCAGCCTACTTCTTTGGCTCTGGGTCTCCTCAAAATGTTCTACTTATCTGTGACTTTTAGGCAAGGCATTATAACTATCAGATACAGAATTTTAACAGATTCCTGTTTTCATAAAGTAAGGCAATTCAATTTGCTTAGGTCTTAGCATTCACAGTATTTTGCTGTCAGAATTTACATGTAAAAAAACTGACAAGGGGTTCATGATTAGTCAGCCTTAGCACAGAATAGAATCTTCCACCTCCAAAGGGCTTCTGACCTAAACAGAAAATCACTGAGAGGAAGAATTGTTGCTTCTACTTTGACATGGGGAACTGAGATTTGCAGGAGGAGAGGCAGATCTAACAAGTCTGATAACAGCTCCACTGTTCTGAGGTTAGGATTCTGGAAACTATTCTTTTCTATGTGAGTTGTCAAGCTTAGATATTGGAGGTCCTTGTGACTGGTCACTGATGTGTCCTAAGGTTTTTTGCTTTCTAAACAAAATACCTAAAGTTCAGTTTGTCATATGGTGGCTGTTCCACAATCTGAGATACGACTTCAGGGTGCAGCTAACTCCACTCACTGCTCTACCCAGCAGTAGAAGACTACTCAAGCGTCTGATATGGATATGGCAGATGGCAAGATCTCTTCCTTTAAAGACCTACGAGCCCAGAACCCTTTTGCTATGCCTTATCCACAGTTTCAAGTTAGTGTTTGAATATGCTTATATCTATTTTTAACTGTTGAGTTTATGATTTCCTATGTTTTGTGTTTGTTTCCCCCATTTTCTGTTCAAAAGTTTTTATTTATTTGAATCTTCTGTATGGAAGAGTTAATCCTGCAATTAAACAAGTAAATGTTTTAACTCAACACACCAAAAAAATTACATAACCTACTGGTATGCCAAGGGTAGAAAGGCTAGACTTTGTGTTTGGTATTTCGTTTAACCCATGAATTTCCCACAGTATGTAGTATGTATTATTTAGCGAGCTGTATCAATCTGTCTTTAAGTGATTTATCGCAAATCAATTTCTAGCGCTGTCATACTTTAAACATAGTGAGGGACTAGGCTCCCATTTGCTCTATTTTTTTTTCTGCAGTGTTTGATTTTTGACTTTGAAAAACTGACTGGCAGTGCTTATTTAAAACAGCTCAGCTTGTCAGAAAGATGACTGATTCTGTCACTTTCTTACAAAAGATCAGACTAGAAAAGATCTTTGGTGTGGGATACAACATTGCAGCAAAAGAAACTATAAGATTAGCTTGGACTAAAGAGCAAAACTGTGGAAGCCGTCTCTCACTTGGAAATAAAACCTGCAGTTTAAATGCCTTGAGTGAAACTATGACTGCACTGAAACTAGCAAAAAGTTGATTTCCATTTTTATTGCAGCTAAGCTCTGTGCTTATGGAAAGTTAAGATATGCTTCCGTTCACAAAAAGGGCTTACCTTTGCAGGTAGGTGGTGTTGTCCATGTTCCATTTTCTAAGCAAATGCTCCGCAGGGGCCCCTCCAGCATGTACCCACTGTAGCATGAATAGGTGATCATATCTCCATACTGATAGAAGCTACCACGAATCAGAGCATTCTCTATGTGAGCTGGGGGACCGCAAGATATCTCTAAACAAAAGAAATCATCCAGAGGTAGGTGAGCTGCAATGCCTGTACGATACAGTTTCTAAACCTAGACAAAGTGCTGTCCAGGGCAGGAGCCAGAGACTCACCTATGATGATAAATCAGTAAAAGGGTGTCCAGGGACCTGGACAAACTTGAGAAGTGGGCCCATGACAACCTCATTAAGTTCAACAAGTCCAAGTGCAACATGTTGCACATGGATTGGGGTGATTCCAGATATGAGTACAGACTGCGAGAAGAAGTCATTGACGAGAATGACCTTTGGAGAAGGACTTTGGGGTTCTCATGGAAGAAAAGCTGGACATGAGGACATGAGCCAGCAATGTACACTTGCAGCCCAGAAAGCCAATTGTATCCTGGACTGCATCAAAAGAAGTGAGGCCAGTAGGTTGAAGGAGGTAATTATCCTGCTCTACTCTGCCCTTGTGAGACCCCCTCTGGAGTAAGGCATCCAGGTCTGGGGTCCAAAGCACAAGAAAGACATTGATCTGTTAGAGTGGGTCCAGAGGAGGGCCATGGAGATGAAGAGAGAGTTGGAGTACCTCTCCAGTGAGGGCAGGCTGAGGGAGCTGGGATTATTCACCATGGATAAGAAAAGGCTTCAGGGAGACGTTGTTGCACCCACCAAACATCTCAAGAAATCTTCTAAAAATGGAGGGAGAGGGACTTTCTATACATGCAGAGAGGGACAGGACGAGGGGCGACTGTTTAAAACTGAAAGAGGGCAGGCTTAAATTAGATGTTAGGAAGAAATTCTTTATTCAGCAGGTTGTGAAGCACTGTAGCAGTGTCCAGAGAAGCTGTGGGTGCTCCACCCCTGAAAGTGTTCAAGGCCAGGCTGGATGGGCCCTGAGCAACCTGATCTAGTGAATGGCATCCCTGGTCATGGCAGGGGAGTTGGAACTAGATGATCTTTAAAGCCCTTTCCAACCCAGACCATTCTATGATTCCATGCATCTAACCAGTATTGCTTCCTAGGAGACCAACAGAGTTCCAGACATGCTTGCAAAAGGACATTATGCTTTTTGTCAGTATGAATAAAAAAATTAAAAGGCAGCACTTTCCCCTACAACTTCTGTCTTGTCACCCATAATCTCCCAGGAATCGCTCTTATGATATTTACTGTTTCCAACAACCAATCCCTGCTCCAGGGCTTGCAAAAGGTAAACTGAGAAGAAATTGACAGAAAAGTCTAGTAGATAGTGGGATGGATGCTCTTGGGGCATCAACCCACACAGACATACTCTGTATCCTTGTAAAGAAGTAAACCTCTTAGAAAGAAAGAAAACATAGGTCTTCAATAGAGCTTCTTAGGTCACCTTTATATGCCTGAATCTCTCAGAGTGACTCACTTCTCAGTACCTCAATGGCAGACAAAAGTTCTCTTTCTCCAGAGTGCCTGCATCTAAGCAGAGAGTTCTGCTGACACGTCTGGGCTGCTGCACTCCGGTGTGATACAGCTGTGGTCATGAGCTCTCTGGAAAGTACCACCTCCTGCGGAACGGCATGTCACGTACTTACTTTCACACTTAGCTGTTGCTGGAGTCCAGGTCTCATCAGCATTACAAGTGATCACAGACAGCCCTTTCAGCTGGTAGCCTTCCCTGCACCTGATGGATACATTCTGGCCAACATAAAAATCCACCTCGGACAGAAGGGCATTCTCTGGGATTATGAAAGGCACAGGACAAGGGTTTGCTGTTCAAAGAAAGGGTGTGAGGGAAAAAGAGAAGGGAAGAAAAGGGGATGGAAGGAAGAGAATACTTTACAATAGTTTCTGAGAATTTCAAAACCAAATCATATGAAAAGCAATAGAAATGGAAACTGCTCCCTTTGTTCCTCTGCAAAAACATCACATCACAGGAATGCACATCAACAAATCTCCCAATGTAGGCCAAACCTATTTCTTAAACTACAAGGAGAAATGCTGCTCCTGACTAATTCAGAACAAAATTACAGCGCGTTTCCACAATGATCCGTGGAAATTGCTCTAATTTACTATCTGTTTAAATGAAGAGTAGCCTAGCCTGTAACGCTTACAAATTGAGAATACTTTTCCATTACAAAGCAAACACACACGTTTACAGAGGGGCAAGGGATTACTCCATCTTCCATCTCTTGTGCATTCTGCTGCAGGTTCTCCTTCCAAGCTGTATCCCTTCTCACAGAAATATGTTACTGTACTGCCGACTGTATTGTTTTCATAAATTGCCTTCCCATTCAGCAAGGAAACTGGAACTTTGCATCTGGTCTCTGCAAAGAAAGAGGTCTCATTAATGCGCCTTGATATTAGACCTGGATTTCCAACAATTCCTAAATTAGTCACACAGTATGTTTAAAGCAGCCACAGACCAATAAATCATGAGGAACATTGAAGGAGAGTCCAGTAGCCCTGAGAAGGAAATGTAGCCAAGCTAGAGAAGGAGCTCCTCCCAGTGATGGAGAAAAGCCCCAGCCACATGTTTCTTCAGACCAGCAAAATGTGTCAGTGCTAGGGAAGAGAGAACACATTTATGACTTCATACTGGGGTCATGGAAAATGCTCTTTCTTGTCACTGACAGATAATCCAGAAACTCTACATTACAGTTTCTCAAGAGCAACTAATCTCTGGATCATATGATATGCACATATAAGAGAGGAGCTATTGCTTATCCCAGATTGGAATGTGCCAGGACATGAAACTGAACAGTTACCTTCACACCATGGCAAGGGTTTGCTCCAGCTCCCATTGGCAAGACATGTGATATTCTGGGGCCCAACAAGATGGTATCCAGAGTTGCACATGAAGGTTACATTACTTCTGTATGTGCTTCCTGTTGATATGGCCTCTGCTTTTTCTATGAAGGGATGCAGCCCACAAGTAATTTCTAGGAAACAAGAAAAATTTTGGCGTTTATACACACAATGAAGTCTTTCAGTTACACACTGTCAGCTCTGTTCTCAGTCTGAATTGACGGAAAGACAGGAAGAAAGAAGCTGTGAACTATTATGTGGAGAAGGGTTATATGATCTCTTCCCTGCTCTTTCTCCTGGGGTTCACACTGCAGACATTACATGTGTCCAATCCAACAGAGTGATACAGAATATTTCTTCTGAGCAGGCCAGTGACTGCATTTGCAGTCTCCTTTGCTCCCCTACAGTGGAAGGTGATCTCAATATGTGCTTATAAAAAATGACAGTAGTT
Organism: Sclerurus mexicanus; assembly: GCA_013396755.1. Classification (NCBI taxonomy): domain Eukaryota; kingdom Metazoa; phylum Chordata; class Aves; order Passeriformes; family Furnariidae; genus Sclerurus; species Sclerurus mexicanus. Next base: position 547,073 of record VWZF01001877.1, on the reverse strand, counting down.
AAGAAGGATCTTGACCCCTGTCCCATACTGTGGAGACCAGGTAAATTCATCAAAAGTAAGAGAGAGGAATGCAAGGGATTGGACTATGACATCACCATGAGAAAACAGAAAACAATTTATGTGTAAAGACTATAAATATTGGCATTTTATTTATAAGCTGTATGAAATAGCTCATAAATCCCTCTTTCCATGCTCCCAGAATTAGCCATCTTCTACTGCACATGATGTCCAATGCTCTGCAGATCACAATGCAAGGCAAGTAAAAAACAGCAGGCCTCATTCCCACTCTACTGACCTGAGCACGACTCTATGTTTGTGCCATTTTAATGTGAAAAAGGAGCTCCCTTCAGATCAGTGAGGAACTGCCAATGAGAACTTCTCTGCTGGCTTTTCCTCTCGCTCCTCCTTTTACAGCCCCCCTGCTGGAGGGGAAGACAGAGGAAGCCAGCCAAAGCACTCTTAGATTTCCAGGACTTCATGTTGCTCTGCTTGCTACTTACGCATGCATACAGGGGCAGAAGGGCTCCACTTTTTGTCAACGTGGCAAATCCTTCGGCTTGGTCCCTGCAGCTCAAAGCCAGGGTCACAGCTGTAAAGAACTTCACTGCCAAACAGGAACTCCTCTCCCTGAACAGATCCATTTTCTATCGTGTCTGGGGGTCCACACGATACTCCTGTAATGTACGCAATACTTTCCAATCAAACATAATGTGTATGGCCTTTTCCTGTTCACAGCTCCTCCACAGGTTTTATTCTGAGAAATATGGAAAGATCACAGCAGTTTTCTGATCATTGCAAGACATTTGTCCCCCAGTAGCAGAAGAGAATCATGCCTGGTGTTTCCAGTTCTTGCTAAAAGAAAAAATCTGTTGTGGCTGTGCTGGCAGGAAGCCTCAGGAAACCATTACCACTTTCATCCACAGCTGAAGCCCACATAAGCATTTACATAGAAACTCCTAATTCAGCACTGCAGCCAGTGACATCTCACAGAAGTGAAATACTATTGGGAATGAATATCCATGGAGTTACATTTGATGATGCTAAGTACCTGTGACTGATGGCAACTAATGTATTCAGAGGGTCTCAGTGACCCTAGAAATCACGACCTCACGTGTCAATACTATTTGAACCTGGACGCTGACTGCAGAGCAGACAGCAGGAGCCAGACAAAAAGGTGTACTGATTTCCTTCACACTACTACCTGCACACACCAGCAACTCTGCAACTCTTCCAGGCTGCTACCAGTGGTACTTACCAAAATTTTTAAGGTAAATGCAAGACAGTATGAGTTATAAAGCAATATAAGCATTAGTGTTTTCTGTTGTGTAACATCACCTTTGACCAACATTAAGTGATAGACTGAGGTGGAACGTACTTCTGCACACTGGCACTGTGCCACTCCAAAGCTTGTCTTCTTGGCAAGTCCGTTCTGTATCACCCTGTGAAAGACAATTAAATGCTCAAAGAACAACTTTATTTATTTAACTCTTTTCTCCTATCAGCTCTAGTATCCAGCATGGTGAAGTGGTTTTCTCTTCAAGTGCAACCCATATAAAGAGAAAGTTAAATGCTACAGCCCAAGTCTGCCTCGGTAGAACTTGAGTTTAGTTCCTGCAAAGAGATTCTAAACCAAATATTTGTGGGGCCAGTTAATCAGTTTTCTTGTCCTTCTCCCTGCAGTATCATCTTTTTTTGTCAGTTTTTCCATTCTTGTTCCCAAAGATGTGTCAAATTTTCTCCTTTCAGGATTCACAGGAAATCTATCAATTTTTTCAACAACAGTACAAGCTTGTGTTTTATAAATGTGATGTGCTGATTTGACCACATCCCTAACACTCATTTTTTAAATCTGCCTGTAAATTACATTATTTCTTTCTTAAATATAGGCTTTATAGTACAGACAGTCTAATAGCCCAGGATTTATTTCTTATTCTATTCTAAGACAGGGAGAAAAACAACCCTTGATGTGATGCAATATAATTTCATTACAAAGCAAGCTCATTGATAAGGGCAGCTGTTTTACATGAGTGTTGTACAACATCACACTCAAGAGATTTTGCTTCCCAAAGGAAAAAAGCAGGACTTCTCTTCAACAGCAGGGAGACAGACTGACACTAGGTGGCGAAACTGGAATACAAAGCTTGGAAACACTTATTACTGTATGACAGCACTGATATATTAACTCCAGAAATCACCTGAAACAGCAATTCTTCCTTTCTGTCTAAATACAACCACCTCCATCCCCAGTGATACTTCCTATCTGGCAACATAATGAAAATTAAATTTATCATTACCTAAGAACTCTACAAATTCTTATTTTATACTGAGTGACTGAATGAATTACCTTCTGACTGGAAGGATTCACATACATGAAGTTTTTAATTTATTACTGGTGTTATGACAGTACAAAGGAAGCACAATCTGCATTCTGCTTGCTATTCACAAAACCAGCATTAAGAGCTAGCCTCTCTCATAAGGACAGTTCACCACCTCATGACTCTGCCATCACCTAGGGATGGTGGAGGTCATGCTGTGCCTCAGTAACATACTGTCATTTCTAAATTCATTGTAACTTTTGAAAACACACCTGAGGCAGCTCTGAACTTGCTAGCCTGAGTCCTGGAACCAGGAAAGCAGTGCTGCTCCAGAGCTCAGCAGGGACAAAAGCCATAATAAAAACAATGGACAGGAGAGAACTTTGATTCCTTTTCCATCAGGGAATAAAGCTGTCACTGACCAAACTGGAATGTCTTTGATATATCACTTTAATACCATCTAGCAATGTCATAGAACTGAGGGCAGTGCAGTTTATCAGGAGCTTTGAGTTTGAAAGGCACAAAGCAGCAGACATAATACTTGTGACATTATGAAATGGAAGGGAGAATGCAATCAAACTCTGGCCAGAGAACCAGGTCAAGGGAGCAATACATGAGAAATTAACTCTTCCATGATTACGGGCTGTATTTGCAGAGGGTTTCAGTAAAAAAAAGCCAACACTGAGAGATATCTGCTGAACATGTAGCTCTGAATAGGATTCTTGCATTTGGTTTAATTATTCCCTTAGATCATTCGAGGACCATCCCAGACATACCAGGGGCACTCCACAGGCAATAACAAAACCAGCAGATATCCAGCTTCTGTTGCCATTAAGGGAATACATCAATATGGACCAGACAGTCCACAACCATCACACAGGAACTGAAAATGACAACTACGGCTTTAGAGTGATGGAGATTTGAGCTTACTTACTTGTAATTCATAGCCAGAATCACATTTATAATGAGACACATCTTTGTAATTGTATTTGGTGCCAACCACAAATCCATGTTCCGGAGACTCTGGAGTTCCACAGGATACAGGAATGCAGATGCCATCAGAAAATGGTGGCACCCAAACACCATTCTCCTGAGAAATGAATGTAATTAGAACTGTAAAGGCACCACTTTATATGCTTAATTCATATCTAAATGAAAAAGAAAAATCACAGTAGAAACATCCAACTACTGTGGGTGTACAGATGTGGTTAATGTAATGTTATCTATGCAATCCTCAACACTTTGAAGGTGTCAGCATAGACTGGAGCTTAGCTTTGGCAGGAATGCTTAGCTTCAAACAGAAAGAACAAAAAGTCAGATGGGAAAAACAAGCTTGGAAAACCAAGTTCACTTGCACAAAGTCATCTAACAGCTCAGGGAACACATCAGGAGAATGAAAACTATGTCCACCTGATTTCATGTGCTGTATTTCTCCCCTGGCTGAACGTCTAATGCCATGATTAAGTGCTTTAGCTGCCTTTCCTGACTTGCCAAGGCAAATCTGATATATGAAGGAACACGTGTCAAAGGCACCTACTCCTACTTTCACAGATATTTAAAACAGCAGAAAAAGGGGAAAACCTTTCCTTATGAAATGTTTCTTCTACAAAACCATCCATGTTCAGCTTTTCTCACTTGAGCACACTTACTGACTTTAAAAGTCTATTTAGAAGCTTAAGACAAGGTTGTCCATAACTAATGTAACAAGAGATTAACAGTGGAACTGATGAGGATGTCTGTTCTTTAATATACACAGGATTCAAGTTTCTACAGGTGTGCATTGGATTAAAATGTGGGTTGCCTGTTATTCTGGAGAAAAAGAACTCTGCACACAATTATCAAAATACATGAGAAATCTTGGACATAATTTTTTAAAATCTCAGACATGATTTGATGCCCAAAATGTGATAAAACAAATGCTTTTCTAATGGACAGCATTGGCTTTTGATGAAAGAAGGAATCCATAATTTCTGGTTCTCAGAGTCTGTACATAGAAAACTATGTATATAATAATTGTTCTTACTGGGCAAAAAACCCCATATTATATTTTGCAGGATATGCTTCAAATCTCTTTGTTGTGTTCAATTAAGGCCAAAAGGTAATGAGGGTATGAGAAGGACCCCTAATTCAACAAAACCATCAAAATAAACCATTGCTAATAAAATTATACCTTGCATGTAGATGTGCTTGCTCCCACCAGAGTATAGCCTTCTACACATGACAAAGTGATGCTTGTGTTCACAGTGAAGTTGTTTGCAACTACAATTACATTAGTGATATTTCCTGGAAGGGGACACTTTCTGGGGGAACAGGAAATACTTTGAGGAGACCATTGTCCATCTTCCTGGCAAATGCACACATCCACCTCTGTCACCATTGCGTAGCCTTCCAGGCATCTGAAACACAGCATGAAGACCTGAACACAGAGACACAGCTAGGAATGAGCTAACCTATAAATTACAAAGTCAAGACCGTAATTTTTCAGCATTAGTTGCTAATAAGCATACCTTCAGATTTCTCTATTATTTCATGCCTGTAAGAAGCATCTCTGGACTGAGTTAATTCTGTTGCAAGAGCTGGAGACTTCAGACTTCATCTCCAGTTGCTTTATGCTGCTGCAGCACCACAAGGGAAAGTGAGTTTGTGGCTTTAGTGCATGGAGGGTACTGAATGTTTTTGTGCAGTTCTTACACTGCCCTTCCCTTTGCAAGGAGGGTCTTTGGTCAGGTGAACAGTGTGTGTAAGCAGTTCTAAAGATGATCTCGTTTTCTTCCAAGAACAAATCAAGCCTTAGGGTGACCACAAACCATTAGCATAGACATTTAAGGCTGAGTTGTTCTGTTCCACATGGTGCTTTACCAAGAGCAACTCAACTGGCTTGTACAAGTGGGTTCACTTGTAGAATGGCAGAACAAATAACTCCCTCACCTTGTCAAAGTTGCATGGAAATAACTGATACTGTTAAATTCATTCACTTGCCAACTCTCAGTTCTGTCCCATACCATTATTTGTTTTTTCTGTCAGAAAACCATCTTCCCTTTTGACAAGGCATTCCTCAGCTTGGAGGAAAAAGCTCTGCAGTGTGCACACTTCAGGAAATTAACTAAAAAACTCTCACTCTTGTATCTGACACCAGAGTAACTTGCTGACAGCAGTGCCGCAGTACAGAAAATGGGACAAGAGGGAGACCAGCCCTGAGGTATTACAACAGGCACCCGAAGCAGAAGGAAAGCATGAATGCAGTGCCAAGAGTGGAGAAAAATTGCATACCCTTCTAACTGTTGTTGTCACCTGCTAACAAAACCTTTATGTTGAGACAGTGTTTCAGAGGAGGAGAAGAAGAGTGTAGCCCAACAGGCTGAAGTACCTTCTGGAGTTTACACAAGTGGTCCAAATAATATTTTATAAAGTGCATGGGAATGTGGGCTTTGTCAATCTGAGCATATGAAAACTTGCACTAACTGAGGGTACCTAAACTTTCCATCTTCATTCTTTCAGGGACCTTCTATGGAAACAGAATAGCAGCATCATCCTTACCTGTACTGGATCTTACTTCCATAGGTGTAAGTGTTCCCAAGAACCTCTGCATTTGGGACAGATGGTGGTGGGCCACAACTTAATAGCTCACAGCTTGGATATGGCTTCTTCCACACACCAGTCTCCACACAAGTCAGTTCTGGACTCCCCTTCATGACAAAACCTGTCACGCAGGTATAGATGATGGTGTTTTCATCCTCAGAGCTGCTCCCATTGATAAATGTGTTGGGGATGATGGGTGGAGAGCCGCAGGAAATCTGCCCACAATGAGGAAACCCAGAACTCCACTTGCCAGGTGCCTCACAGGTGACTTCAGATGGCCCCAGCAGTTTGAAGCCCTCCAGGCATTGAAACTGGGCACTTATCCCACAGCTGAAATCTGTACCAAGAACAACCCCATTTTGAATCTGTGGTGTAGGACACAGACAGGGTAGGCAAGATGGAAGGCTTCCACTCCAGGAGCCATTAGACAGACACTGCCGTAAAGGATTGCCATGCAGCTCATAACCGGGAAAGCACATGTACTGGACAAATTCTCCATATGTAAAGCCTGAGCCATTCAGAAAGCCATGGGAAATGTCTTCAGGAGGTCCACAAATAACTGGCTCACAGTGTGGAGTTTCTGAATTCCAAGTACCATCACTCTGACAGGTAAGTGTAGACACTCCTTGCAGGCTATATCCTTCATTGCAGTGATAGTGCACTTCTTTCTTAAAGCTAAAATCTGAGCCAGTAATTCTCCCATTGGGAAGAGGCAGTGGTATAGGGCAGGTTACAGCTTTGCAAACTGGAGTGATTCCACTCCAGCTTCCATTTGCAAGGCAAACTCTAGTCCTGTCCCCATGTAACAGGAACCCTTCGTTGCAGCTATACTCTGTGTGTCTCTGGAATGTGTACTCCTCTCCGGTCACCTGACCATTCTCCAAAACTGATGGTGGGCTGCAGGAGACAGGAATACAGATTGGTTCACTGCCATCCCATTTCTGGTTCTCTTGGCATTTTCTCTCTGCGGGGCCATTTAACTGGTAACCAGGATCACACTCATAGTAGACAACACTTCCATATGTGTAGTTTCCCCCTCTTATCTTCCCATTCATAAGCTGGGCAGGTGAATTGCATGTTATTGCTTTGCAGTATGGAGAGGTGTTACTCCACTGTCGATTTGGCAAACACAGTCTTGTGTCAGAGCCAATAAGTGTGAATCCTGGCTTACAGGTGTATTGCACTGCACTACCGAGTGTGTTCTCAGTGACATGCAAAAACCCGTTCTCTGGAGGTGACAACAAGGTGCACTCTATTGAAACACAGGCAGGGGCAGTACCATTCCAAGCCCCATCTTCTTGGCAAGCTAGAACAGGGTTTCCCAGCAACTCATAGCCAGAGTAACATGTGTATACAATGATTGTTCCAAATAAGAAAGTGGTGAGCTGCATTGCACTGTCCTCCTTCAAGGAACTATCAAAGCCTTTCAAATTGCCAGTCAGCAACGTATGAGAAAGGGAGGGACTCTTCGTAACACCCTCCTGGTCAGAATGTCTTTCCTCTTGTTTCAACTGCATGTACTCCCCAAAGTCAATGTGAGGAGGCAGGCCACAGTCTGTTGGAAGGCAGGTTGGTGTGGAGCTAGACCAGCCTGATTCTTCACAGGTCTGCATGGCAAGGCCAGACAGCTGAAAGCCTGGTACACAGCTGTAAATGACCATAGCCCCGTAGCTATAATCGGCACCCTCCACAAAACCATTCTCAATGGGCTGAGGGGGTTGGCAATTTATGGCTTTGCAAGAGGGAACCTCTGTACTCCACTCTCCTGTTTCTAGGCATCTCAGCGTTTCCTCCCCTTGGAGCTGGAAACCTCTGTCACAGAAATACCTAACTGTCTGCCCATAATGGAAGTTTGTGAATGAGTATTTGCCATTGAGGATCTTCTTAGGCCTTGGGCATTGAATAGGTTTGCAAACTGGCCTTCCTCCAAGCCACTGTCCATCTTCTCCACAGAGGATAGTGGTATTCCCTAGTAGTTCAAAGCCTGGTTTACATGTATAGAGGGCTGTGCTAAGGAAGGTGAGGCCCTGCACATCAACTATGCCGTTCTGAATTTCTTCTGGTTGAGGGCACTCCACAGGAATACATTCTGGCAAAGGCAAGCTCCATGAGCCATCAGCCTGGCATCTGATGGTGGACTCACCCTTCAGTAAAAACCCATCCACACAGATGTATTTCACTGTGCTACCAAAATGAAGGGATGAAGTCAAGGGGTCACCAAAGGGGATATAGGGAGGTGCAGAACACTGTACAACCTTGCAGAAGGGAAAGGAATCATTCCACTGCTGGGATGGCAAGCATTTCAGTACAGAGGAGCCATGCAAAACATAACCTTCCTTGCAGGAGAACTGTATGACACCAACTTGATGAGTCACTTCCCTCAAGACCAGCTGATTTTCTGCCAAGGGTGGTTCTGGACATTTTGTTGGCACACACTTGGGGCTTTGCCTTTTGCTCCATTTCCCAGACTTCTGACATGTCCAGGAAACATCCCCAATCAGCTCATAGCCCTCATCACAGAAAAACTCAACTCTGGAGCCCGTATCAAAAGTTTCTCCCTTGGAGTACCCATGCTGGATGGGTGGTGGTTTTCCACAGCTGAGGGGAGCACAGTGAGGAGGTGACTCACTGTACCATTGCCGATTTGCTTGGCAGATAAACACTGAGCTCCCAACCATCTGGTAACCAGACTCACACTGATAATTTGCCTGATTCTCAAAGAAGTGTCCAGTTGTTTCCTGCAAAACAGACAAGACAAGGACATGTCTGAAATGAAGATGCATGACTGGGGCAACAGGAGACTGATTTAATTTCTTGTGCTCTCCTGATCTAGCTTCTAACTGAATGCCTGACAGCAATAAAGGCTGTCTGAAAAGGAATGAAGGCAAATAACTGACACAGAATGTCTCACCTCAAATGATGCACTCTGCAGTCAGGAAATCTGAGAGCACTACCAAACGAAAACGGAAAATTCAAGGCTTAAAAAGTAAAAGCTAGAAAATAATTCCTCTGCTTTCTCCCTTCCTGACCATGAGGCCAAAAACTGTGTGGACACAAAGATGGAAAAGAAATGGATCAGGAGAAGCTGCCATGAAATGGCCTACTGTTGTCATGATTCTTTAACTTACAGCTGTACCTAAGATTGAAGCCCTCAAATCTACTGCTACTAGGACACATTTATAAATGCCATACACGCAGGTGCAGGGCCTTGAGCAGGCACCTCAGGAAAACCTCAAAGTTGCAGGCTGAGCTCTGACTGAGTATTCAAAAAATGTCTCCAATTGTAAAGAACATCTGAAGGAGTGATCCTACGTAAGAAATTATATATATTAGAGGATGTATCTGTGTGGAATTCTGAACAGAAACTGTAGCTATTACTGCTGGAAACCCATGTAGGATGCCAACAGCCCCCATCCTACTTTTGGCAAATGCAGATTCCCTGGTAGATTTAAGGAAGGACAACAGATGTTCAGAAGAAAAATGCTTCAAAATTTAAAAGTTCAATCTTTATATTAGTGTTTTTGATCTTCCTTATCACAATATTATCCTTGTACATCAAAGTAAAACAGCTAAGCAGTTGTTTCTGGTTTGGGCTGCCACAGGGAGATTTTTAACTTCAGGCATGGTTGCAATGTAATTTGATAAGGAAAGGGAAGTCCTGATTTTGGTAAAGAAGTGTGCTTGCATCAAAAGAGAAATTATCCCAAGATGATTTATGTATTGCAAACTAGTCTTTTTTTCACAGCAGTGAAAACAGCAAGGCTTATGAGCTGGCAACAGTACTTCAAGTGTCACCAGACCACTGAAAAGCTACCCGTGAACCAAACAAATGAAGAATAAGCCATTAGGGAAACCAACTGAATGTCATATGGCATCTTAAGTATCCGAACTGAATACCCATTTTATGATAAGAAATCCCATTCAAGGGTCCATGCTTTTCAGACATGATTCTGCTGCAAATCCACCCACTTTTCCCTTTTCTTATTCCATCCAATCCTGTGCTTTCTCAATTTTAGCAAGAGAGCAAAACAGAAAAAAGAAAATCACAACAGCAGCAGTTGTGAAAGTATATTCAGTTTGCCACAGTACTAGGCAGATTAGAAAACTCACTCTGTACCTTAATGAAGCCATTCTCAAGCTGCGGTGGTTCTCCACAGGACACTGGGTGGCATGTGGGCAAACTGCCACTCCAGTTGCCAGTGGCCTCACATGTCCGCTTCTTCTCTCCCTTGATGTAGAACCCCTTGTTGCAGCTGTAAGCCACCACTGCTCCAAAGCTGTAGTTGGACCCACTGGCATAGCCATTGCTAATGTGGGGAGGCTCTCCGCAGCGAACAGGGATACACTGGATGCTCAAAGGAGAAGGATTCCACTGGCCCCCTCGAAGGCATTCAATCTTGGCTGAAGTATTCAAAACAAAGCCTTCCATGCACTTGAAGCTCACAATGGAGCCAGCTGCAAACTTGGCTTTACTAATGGACTCCAGGATGCTGTATGAGACAGTAGATGGCTTTTCACAGAAATCAGCTATGCAGTGGGGCATGTCCTTGCCCTCCGGAGGCACCCACTTCCCTTCTGCATTGCAAAGCAGCTGAGAGTTATCAGCCAGGCTGTAGCCATCCAAGCAGAAGTAATAAGCTATATCACCAAAGAGGCGGTGGCCACTCTCTGGTGATGCATTTTCCACATGGGGTGGTTCATCACAGGATACTGCCAGGCACTGCTGGTGGCTCACACTCCACTTGCCGCTGGCTAGGCACTCTATGGTTGCAGGGCCAACTAATGTGTAACTGTAGACAGGAAGTCAAAAAGACAAGCATTATGTGCCAGTGTTTAATATGATCCACTGTCACAGACAACTATGGCAGTCTTCAAATGCTGCTATCCTATCACATTTAAAAAGCTTGCATAGGAAAGAGAAGCAGCTTTTAAAATCATAATACAGTCTAGAAAACAGAATAAGGATGCTCTATTTCAATTATCACGGAATATTCTGAGTTGGAAGGGACCCACAAGGATCACTGAGTCCAAGTCTTAAGTGAATGGCTCATACAGCAATTGAGCCCACAACCACGCTCTAACCAACTGAGCTAATCTCAGGGTATATGTTACAAATAATACTGCAAAACCAATTTATAACAAAAATGCTGGATTGTCAATTTACACCAAGAAGGAGTAGAAAATTCTCCAGTCCCATAGGGCCTGACCTGGCAAAAGCTCTGCATATCTGACAAGCCTTTTAGACAGAATAATTTCAACACATTGAAACTCCTTACAATCTGTAAAGATAACCATGTGCAAAGGTTGTTGCAGGATCAGAGTCCAGCATTACATTCATTCTTAATATCATAAAAATTGAGCTTCATCTTTGATGAAATATGGTCTGAAAAGATCACTACACTGAGCAGATAGAAATATATAAAAAACAATACACTTCAATAAACAAAGACTCATAATTTTAAGGAAGCAGAATTTAGAACGCCACAACAGACAGTTGTTAAACTGCACCAAAAAGCCTGTGAAGACATAAGGGACTTGTTGTGATCAGGGCCTTGGGTTTACCACAGAAGTACTAGTTCTGTAGTAAGTCCACAGAAAAGTGCTTTCTAGTGAATTCATCTATCATTCCCCGTGATTCCTTTCCATTCTCCTCTTCCAGCGTATATTCAGCTGCCCTGAAATGACTTAAAAAAATGTCTGTGTCCCATACTAACTTGACAACCCCAAAAAAATTTTAACTTCCAAAAAGTTAAGACAGAAGTAGTAAAAATGAATTAGTGTGCAGTCATAAAGGATTTGTTCAACTGCACCCATTTTACTTGTCTTGACTATTAGTCCAGCAGTGCTAACATACATACCCTTCCTTACAGGTGTAAGAGACCACGTTTCCAAAAGTAAAGTTATCTCCATTGAGGACTGCATCTTTGATAGCAGGGGGGGATCCACAGGACACAATGTTGCAGGCTGGTGGTGTGCTGTTCCAGTTCCCTGAAGACGCACACACAAGTACAGAAGGTCCCTGAAGGCTGAGACACAAAGAGCATTATTAAGGCTGACATTTCATTCCAGGTGAGGAACAGAGTGAAAAAGGTGTTTTGCTTCCCAGCCCCAGTGAAACCAAGGAGTCTCTCTCACTGACTCCAGTAATGACTAGAATCTCACTCTGTTCATGAAAACACACTCTGGTGCTGTCAAAAAACGCTGGTCTTCAGACTACTTTGAAGAGAAAGCTGGTGGATTTCATGTGAGCCCTCAATGCTGAGTGCAGACACACACAATTTCTGCTGTAGATTTGTCCATTCTGAGCACAAAATAAGTATTTGTTTAATCGTAAAGGTTCAGTTGTATGCTATCAACACCATGCCACGCCTGAGACTTGCAACTAGCCTCTGTCTGGGACCTCATCACTCAAGGGCTTAAACCACTTTCTTCACCCAGGAGATTGAAGGAAATTCCCCAGTTCAGGTTTGTTCAAAAAAATGCATTCGGTTCCTTCAGGAGGTAAAAGATTTCGCTTGAGTGAACAGCTATATACATGTGAAGTTGATGGTATTTTTTTGGTTTCCTTAGCTGAGGAAATGGCATTGGTCCAAGGGGTGTGACTTGCTTGTCTGAACAGAGATGTGCAACACCACTCTGAGATGCCCTGAGTGAAAACCCTGGCCTCCAGCTGCTATGTCAGCTGGCTATGGGTTCCTCATAGGTCCCACGTCATACCTGGGAGCCCTTCAGAGCCGCGTCTGATTTCCTACAGCTTGGTCTCAAATGGTATTAAGACCCCCATGTTTAGCTGACTGAAATCATAGAATATGCTGAGTTGGAAGGGACCCACAAGGATCATCAAGTCCAGCTCTTAACGCTGCACAAGGCTACCCCTAAGAGTCATTGCATGTGTCTGAAGTATCATCCACATACTTCTTGAACTCTGTCAGGCTTGGTGCTGTGACCACTTCCCTGGGGAGCCTGTTCCAGTGCCCAGTCACCCTCTGGGGGAAAAACCCTTTTCCAATATCCAACCTAAATCTGCCCTGAAACAACTTCAGGCCATTCCCTTGTGTTCTGTCACTGGTCACCACTGAGAAGAGATCAGTGCTTGTCCCTCTTCTTGCCCTCAGAAGAAAGTTGTTGACCTGCAATGAGGTCTCCCCTTGGACTCCTCCAGGCTGAACAGTTAATGGAAAAGTGCAACACTGACCTCTGTGGCCCTTAGAGCTGTAGCACAGGCCCTTGTTTGGGGAAGTGTGCTCTGCCTACCCGTGGAAATATGTTTTAAGACCAAAAACACCTAAGAGGTGTCTGAAGGAAGAGACTGGGTCCAGAAATAATGCATAAGACAGACACTGGGATGACTTTCTCTGGAGTGGTGACCACATCAGGGAAGACTCTCTCATTAAGCTATACTAGAGAGGTAAAGAGTCAAAACTGCTGTGGTATTTGCTTCCTATATGTCCAAAGTCCACAGTCAAGAAAACTCATTGGTATTGGTAAAAACACTTCCTGGTTTAGAGGGATACAGATAAGCCCACAACTTGAATCTATGACTTAACACTACACTCAGCTGCAACTGAGGTATCTGTATTAACACGATTAAAACATTCAGTGAAAAAACACACCTCACCTACTTGCCTGCATCAGGACAAGGAAATGCTTGCAGCAGGAAAATGCAGAAAAAATGAGATCTAAACAGGCCCATATGAGACCACTTATGTCAGGGTGTATCTGCTAGAGGTACAAGCAGATATCAGGGGAGCCAGAAACCTGCACTAAGAGCCACATCCTTGGGTATAGTATTACTGTGTTAATTTTTAATGGCAGCATATTAAAAATGTGTTTCCAATATAACTGCTTACAAATGTAGAAGAGAATAAAAGCCTAGAATAAATAACTACTACAAAGAGTTCGAGGAGTAAATTAGTAACTTCCAGAAGGTTCCTTCACAAAAGGCATTGTAAAAGAAAAACAAAAAGAGTATTGGATATGCACCACAGCTGTAGGGGTATGATGATCTTTAAAGACAAGTGCTAAGTTTCAAGAACAATGGCAACTATTTTTCTATTTAATTTTTTTTTTCTGAGCTTGATGATAAAATTGCAAGCATTACATATGTATGTGTATAGCAAATCTGAATGACTTTTCTGAACTGCACCAATTCAGGATAAAATACAGAAAGTACCTTCAAGATATAAAGAAGTATTTTCAATTCTGTTTTAGTATTTTATCTTTCCGAGCAATGATTCCAGCTTTGTTTCTTCCAGACATAAGTTAGAAAATCTTGCAGGCATGCCACCTGCATTTGGTTCAGGAATATTCCAGCATTTACCTGTATCCATTGTCACAGGTGTATGATACAGAGGAAAGGTAGGTTGTGCCACCGAGCGTGTATTTTCCATTGCTGATATCCTGTGGACTAGGGCATGTCACCATTTCACAAGAGGGGGGTGGATGATTCCAAATGCCACTAGCAAGGCACAGAATTTCCTTTTCACCCACTAAGTTGTATCCATCGTTGCATCTGAGTTAGGAGAAAAGAAGTGCTATCAAATACAGAGCCTTTTATGCACAACATAATCACACACCCCTTTTCTCTCTTCATCCACACCTGCATAAACCATCTTTCTTTGCAGGCATAGAGAAGTAGTACTAGAGTAAACATTTAGCTCTGCTAATGAACAGCCACAGTTATAACCAAATGTCTATTTTTTAATCCCATCTTGCTCCTCTCTTTAATTTGGATCACTCTCTCAATTCAGCCATACCCTTATTTGCCACCACATTCTCACTCAGTTATTAATATAGCATTTTAAACAAACTGAATTCCTACCTGTACACCACTTTATTGTGGTATGTAAAATTTGAGCCGAAAATGGCACTGTTCTCTGGAATAACTGGAGCACCACAGGACACAGCTTTAAAAATATGGGAATACAGGAGAAGTTGATACAATTCAAATAAAAAATAACAGAAAATCAGGATTTGCTTTGTTATCTCTAAGCAGGTTTGAAGAGGTGTAAAGCCATAGGTAACACTGAGTTCTTGACTATAATATAAACATTTAGGACACTTTATCTGACTTCACCTTAGTGAGAGACTGAACTAACTGGAAGTAGGTAGTTACAACTGCTTTACAAATCACATGCTTGACGGTCAAGAGGACTCCATGTGCACTACCCTCAACAGACAAAGTAATGCATTGTTTTGTGGTTTTTTTTTTTATTTTGACACAGTCTTTGTTGCCTCTTCATTTTACCCTATTGCTTCACCTCATCTGTTCTGGTACTCTAATAAAACAATTTCTGCAATTATACATGAATATGTACATGCACCAGCCTGTCCTTGCTGGATGCTTTTTATTCACCAAAATACAGTTAACGACATTTAAGTCATTGTGTTTCCACAATGAAATGGGAAATGGGAAAATGAAAAATGGGCAAATTGGAGGCTGGGTGGAGAAGAAATACACTTTCAATGCCTGCATTAAAATTAATCTATAACTTTGTCACATTGGAAAATCTACTCTAAGAGAGTACCACTACGAATATGTCAACTGTGCTTACATCTCTTAAGACAACACAGACTTCAACACTGAGACCAGATCTGCCAGGACAAGCTTTCACAAGCTGTCATGATCTCTCAAGGCTCTACATGACTACTTTCCCCCTTCCATCTTTCTAACAGGTCACATTACAATATGCATTCTCCCCAGGAACTACACCTTCACAATACGGTATTGGGTGGCTCCACTCTCCAGACTCCAGGCATGTAAGTTTTGTCACTCCTGTCAGCTGAAATCCTTCTTCGCAGGAGAAAATGACTTCACTGCCAACACTATGAGTGTCCCCATATAAATGACCATGCTCTGGATTTCCTGGATTATTGCACTTTACTGGTTCTGAGGAGGAAGAGAGAAACTATGAACAATATAATTGTCAGTTTTTATAAACAAGTTGCAGGAGATATCCTTGGGAATTTTCAGGAAGTAAGAAGGCAAAGCATACGGAAAACACTCATAAGTAGTTTACAGCCTTACCGGCTTTTCTCTGTTCTATATGTAGGTGACAGACACTGAAGGCTCTTGCAAGTAAGCTGATCTTGACATGGCAGAGCCCTCTGTAACTCAGTTTGCACTCATTGTCAGAAGCAAACACATCTTACAGTAATTTCTCCCCCTATGAAGAGAAGCTCATTCCAGCATGTACATTCCTGAACATGAAATGAGCTCAGCTACACTCATCCCAACCTATGCCACTGTCTTGTTATCTTCATACAAAGTCATCTTTGACAATATTTTCACAAGCAGCTATAGCCCTACTCAGATGCTGATATTAGAATATTTTTTCACTGCACAGGCCTGCTCTGAGAAGTGACACATTGTGGTCTTCCCAGGTCTTGTGCTCTGTGTGCAAGAGGACTTTGCATGTGTGTGTCTTGGAGCAGAATGCCAGTGACATCTGTGTCTGTATGGAGAGATGAGTTCTGAAGAAACAAAAGGAGACATTTTATCACAGCCTCAGCCAGGCCAAAGTGACCTGGAGATGAGAACATGCCTGTCCTAGATATCAGTTACTGGTAACCATCTTCCACACTGAAAGGCAGGATATTGGCCTATACAGAACCTTGGAAAGGCTAGCCTGACATTTTTCTTTTCCATACCTGCACATTTTTTACCATCTCCTGTGTAAGGAGGGACGCAAGTGCAAACATAGGATCCATTTGTGTTGAGACAAGATGCATGTTCGTCGCAGTCTGATCCAACAGCACATTCATCGACATCTAAAAAAAAAATAAAATCACCACAACAAAAAAGATGTGTTATTTGTAATAAGCATTTGCTTTAAATTTCTCTCTTACTAACTGTTAAGAGGAATTACTTTAAGTAATATAATTAAAAATCACTTACTGCAATCACATTTTGTATCAATTGATAAATATATGTAATAAATAAATATTTTAAACTTATTATAAAGTTATACTATAACTTTAATTATAACTTACTATACCATATCATGAAATGTGAGAAAATGAGAGGTAAGTCTTATTAACCTTCAGTCAACACTTCTGTAAAAAGTACCCAGTTTTCGAACTGCAAAAGAGCAGATATTTGTAACTATTTTTACTAGTAGTCTGGATAGCTACTATGAGGGAGGATTTCCACATTAAACATTTGTTTGGGAAGTGCTCTATATCTCAACCTTCCTACTTGCAAGACAGGAAAACTTAGCTGGGAGGGGACACATTCTGAACATAAAATATTAGAGCCACATCTTTGCTGAAGAGCATTGCATTAGACTAGGCATAAGAGGTGCCTGCAGTTGCCAGAAAAGTTAAAATGAGTTCAAAATATATGAATTATCTTATTATTTACTAATATGTATGCCTAAAACCGACAATTGATGATTTAAGATCCACATGGTTTGGTACTGTACAGCAAAAACAAACAAACAAAATACCCTTCTCTCCAGAATACCTCATATCAGCTTTTTATCCTGACTCCAAAGAAATGTCCTTGGTATGTAAACAACTAAATTGCAAAGGGTCAGTTTCAAAGTATCTTACTGGACAGTGCTGGCAACAGGGGTTACTCCTTATATAAACCAGACTGTTAGAGAGGAAAAGAGAAATTCTTAATCTAAATGCCCTGCTATAGGCCACAGGTTGATCTAAGTATACCATGAAGACTCACAGCTTGGGTTCTTTACAGTTTTCAGCAAGAAACCCAGCTTGGTTAAAAAAGTGACAATTTGCTGAATTTTGTTTATTCTTCACTGCTGAATAACTCTGACCAGCACGAAAAGAGCTCAATAATGTTCTGAGAAGGAGTTTCTTTCTGACATGCAGGATCACAACTGCATGTTAATATCAGAACAGCTACCAATTACACAAGCACCAGGAGAATGCAAAGTGCTAACACAACAGAACTGGAATGACTGCTTCTCCTGTAAGGTAAGGCAAGGAACATCCAACAAAGTGGAAGTACACTGTGAATCAGACCCATAACAGAGCAAAAGGAATGCTCCAGGGCACAGGTGTACCAGGCTTTGTTAGCACCTGCCTGAAGCATGAATCCGAAAGGTAACAGGGTGAGTCAGGGTGCAACTCTTGTTTTCATTTTCCCATTATACTTTATCAGAGACAGGCAAGCTGGAAGCGGGGGGGGCAGAGGCCTTTTCCTTCTGAACATCGTGCCTCCTTATTGCACAGAGATTGAACTATCTGGACAACCTTGCAGCATCTGATCTGAACCTGCTCTTATTTAGGCTGTGTTATAAAGTGCAAAGGAGAAGAGAGGAACAACAGTCTGGATCATGTGTTTGTAGGTTCTGAAGGAGTGCCAGTGGTTAGGATGCTATGAAACCGTAGGGATCATACTCAAGTGAATTTTAACAGAACTAAAACACTGTAGGCTTTTTTCCCCCCTTGTCTTGACTGAAAAACTTATGTGCTATGCCTACATAGAATTAAGTCAAATTAAACACAAATGTTGCCACGTGTTTATTGTGCAACTCCCATTTTGGGCACGGCTAAGATAGCAGTGATTCAAGTACAACTACTTAGTGGATTCCAGCAGGGATCTGCTGGATACATGGCCCTGCAAGACCAGTGACCCCTAGTTCCCTGTAAATGGTACAATGTCAGTCTGTCTCACCCTTCTGCTTGTGCCACTGCATCTGGTATGTCACACCCAGCTGACCAGCAAGTAATTTATGGCATGGCAACTATGTGAACTATGTCCCTAAGTGCACCTCCGGCCCTCTCAGTGCTGCAGCTGCTTGTTGACAGACGTGTGACTGACCAATAAACTCACAGTCTGGAAGAAGGCTCAGAGGACATCAGCAAAGTGATCTGCCCATGAAGCTCAGGGAATAAGGGCACAGGAAGGTGGCCTCTCTTTTAGGTAAACAGCTATCAAAAGTTGAGTGCTTCAACTGGTGGCATAAATGCTTCCCCTTGAGTTCATTAAAATAACTTAACATTAAAAGAGCATGAATGTCTCCCTGAGTTAGCCAGACCTGCACTGGGGAGAAACTGAATACGTGGCTCAGGTCAACATGAAGTATATAAATGTCAGATACCTAGCAACGAGCTCGAGCTGGCCTTAATGCACACATTCATTCCCAGATACTGGGGATGTGAAATGTCATGACATGAAGATATTATAGATCCTGATAACAGGAAACACATTGGAACTGTGACTGCACTGTGTGTTTCAATTGCAGTATTTTCTCAGGTATAACTTGGATTTATTTCTACTGTGTTATGCAGTACATTTAGTATCATGCTGTTTAATCAGAAATCCAAGGCAGCATCAACTATCTTCAAGTGAGTAAATCTGATATTAAATACTACCATTTCCATATGTGAAACGTCTAAAAGAACTTGGTCAGAGAGCGTGGGACACTGACAACATTCTGAAGCACAATGAAATGCACAGATCAGAACTCTCGTAGGTCTTCACAATTTCACAATGAATTCCCCCTCAAACCTAAGGGCACAGGAGAAGTCTAAGACTGTCAGCGCATGCAGTCGAATGTAAGGCACATCTCACCAAGGCAAGATGGTGAAATGCTGTTCCAGCTTCCATTATCCAGGCACAATATCCTGGAGTCGCCCAACAAATAGTAGCCACTGTTGCAGTGATAGGTAACAGTACTGCCAGCAAAAAAGTCCTCAGCTGAATAAAATCCATTTTCTAAAGTTGGAGGCACTCCACAGCTGATTCCTGCAACATGAGCAAAAAACAGGCACAGGTATTAGCAGAGCAAACACAGATCAACTTCAGAATAATTCCACGTGAGAGCTACCACTGGATATTTTTTTCCACAGCTGTGGAACCCCAGAGGCAAGAGGCCACAGTCCTTTACGGAGGTAGATGATTGATTCCACATCTGGTAGAAGGTCTTGTTTTGTGGGCATTTGTCAATAGGAGACTTACTAGGACTCTCCAGCTCCTGCTAAGCGAGTTTTGCTAGCTCTGGAGGAGACATCTATGACCGACATATGAGCAGATGCTATTCAGTCCTAGGACTGTTCTAATAAATAGTGGTCCTTGGTGGGTTTTAAGGAAAAATGAAAAGTAAGTTTGCCTTCATAGAGTTTCTTGTTATCTCCCTTCACTGAAAAGCAAGCCCAGTGTTACTGTGTTTGAACACTGCAGAAGCAGGTAATGGTAGCAAAAGTAGCTAACAGCAGCTGGCCTGAGACCAGGGAGCACATGAATGATAGGGAGACTAGAACTGACCTCACACACAACCCTGGGCATCATTTTGATTGACCATAGTAAGTAAGCCCTTCTGATCCCAGTCGTGACAGCAGAAGGTTATTATTTATTCTAGCAGAGTTGCTGCTGCACATCTCAATCAAGATAACATGAATTTATTCCCGCAGCTACATCACTCATTTTTGTAATTACATGGATTATAGCAACTCCTTACTCCCTAGCTGGGGGCAAAGACACAGCAGAGAATTTAAAGCCTGTGGTAATGGAAGGCAAATACTTGCTGCAGAAGAATAGAGCTGAGGAGTTTATAACAAAGATGGGCTGTCAGACATCTGTGGTTTTGGAGGTCTTCAGCAGCAGGCAAAGGATCCTGGTGGGTGAAGACAGTGATTACACAGAGCCTGATTCAGTCAGTACTTTTTCAGTACCATACTATCCACCATAAAGACTTAAGTTCCTTGTGCAGGAAATACGTATCTTCAACCAACTTTCACTCATCAGCTAGTTGTGGAACTGGCTGAAAGCAAAGGCCAGTGGGAGAGTCTGGCCTTCATTCACTCAGCATGTTTGTAGCAGGTCAGTCCTGTTCTGTGTGAGCTCTGGGCTCAACTGCCTGGCCCAGAACAGAGAAATCAGAAATACTAACTGGATTTTGGTGGCTCATCCCTGATCACACAACAAGAAAGTACAAAGCTGTAAATCCTCATAGGCATGCTATTTTTTTATGCAGAAGATGAGACACAGCATGGACTTGTGCTAAAAACAACTGAATAAAGAGGAGGACATTACAATCACATAAAATCAAACTATTTTAAAGGTATTTTTAACAAATTTGATTATTTTCTCCAAACTATGTATAAACTCAGGGATCATGCAATACCTGCTTCTAGAGGTGAAATGAAAAATAAAATTAGCTCCAGCACCTGCAACTGTAGTCACAAGTGCAGTCACAGCAGAGGAGCACCAAAAGAAAGGAGAAAGTAGGTGCATGAAACATGGAATCGAAGAAAACTTGGTGAACTGAATGCAGACAGCCCAGTTTCTTAGAAGAAATCTTGTAGCACTTCTAAGTCCTAACAGAAACATCTGCTGCCTTTAAAGAAATTTATTCATAACATACTAAAGTCAAGGCTTCTGCTTTAAAACAGACATTCTCAGTGACATTTAAAAATGCCACAGATATTCTAATGCTTCCTGTGCGTCTTTCATACTCCTTATGCCGCTGGGAAGGAAAGCTGTGAGTACCAGACTGCTGATCCAAATGGACTCATTTCTGTCCTGAACATTAGAAACTGCCTGGAAAACATGTAAAAATGTGACTGTCATATAGTTTCTGCTCAGTAAAACATGAGTTTAGTTTTAAGCATATATGTATATGCTGTAACGTGGATGGATTCAAGTGCATGTCAGCTGCAGAAATAAACAGGCCATGAATAATGATAGGGTCCAAATAAAAGCTAGCATTTCCTAATCCTGTCAACCCACTGAGACAACTCACTTTCACAGCGGGGAAAAGGCCGCGTCCACTGTCCCAGGTTAAGGCAGTATTGGACAGAGTTTCCCACTATCTGGAAGCCAGGGTCACAGGAAAGGCTCACTTTTGACCCTGGCTTTAAATCAGTAGAAGAGGCTCGCAGATGTGGTATGGATCCTTGCAAAGATGGGCAGTCTGTGAACAAAATATATGCAAACAGTAAGAGATACAGATATGTGATGAAACAAATAAATTTGCTATGTGATTGTTTGATCCTCTATAAGTTTATCCAGGAAAGTGCTCTGGACCTGCTACAGGTGCTACACTCTGCTTGGATCCAAAGGGTTTTGGATATCATCAACACCTAACATCAGAAAAGGAATCTGCAGGAAAAGAAGCGAGGAGGTGGTAGGTATTTTAATACCATCCAATTATTTTTAGAATAAAAGGAATGAAAAGCTTTTTTTCTGACCCAATACCATCTTTCCTCATCTCAATTCAGGAAGCAATAAATCTCCGTCAGAGATTTCAATGAACTTTTGTTACAAAGCCCTGGAATTTGAGGAATGAATGACTGTGTGTTCTAACTGTCAAATTATCAAAATAATTTATTCAAAGCTAGGGCAAAGGCTGCAAGCTAGCACAGTTGACCTCATAAAAAGAGTCTTAAAATATTGTTCAGAAAAAAACAAAAAGGGTTCTAGGAAGTAAAGTTCTAACCAGCACAAAATATGCTCTTGTAATCTATCTTCACTCTTCCAACAACTCCTGGCAGGAAATCTGGCCAGGCTAGTACATTTCCTTTTTGCAGTTCTTCTGGACAGGATGTAGCCAGAGATTTTACCTATGGATTTAAAACAGTTGATTAGGTGATGTTTAAGGACAGTGTATGAAAAGAATGTAAAAAAATATTCCTTTCATGTGTGCCTGCAGCACTAGAACAAATCATTGAATGAGTAATGTTCATCCTTTCTAGCACAAGAGATGTCTGGCTGAAGTACTTATTATTCTGTACTTATAAGCCATCTAGCTGTGGTCATACTGAGTCACTACCTTAAGTACTACTTGACATACAAGCACGGAATAAAACACAGTTCTTTGTTAGTGTAAAAGAAAAACACATCTACCTCACAGAAAAAGACATATATGAGAATGCAACCTGAAAACACTTTTCTGTTTGCAGGGAAATGTCAATAGGAGTCAGAAGGAACTTAATGTTGAAGATCTGCATTCTGAAGACTCTGCTAGCACTGCACCACATTTAAGGAACAGAAACACAAAAAGGAACGGCTTAATAAAGCAATTTGTTATTTCCAAATTTTGTGAATTGAATGCACTAGACTCCCTAAAATACTGCAGGCAAGGCCTGCTCACACCAATACTAAGAGCAGCATTGGCACAGACTTCAACCAAAGCATGACAGGGCCATAACTAACCATGTACTGGAACAGGAACTATATAGGCAAACTAAAGTTAGAAGAAAGAAAAGAACACACTGTTAGATCAACAGCAGATTAATATCTTGAGAGATCTGGTGATATGGTTTTGATGGAAAAGTTTTCCATTTGAAACAGAACTCCTTTAATGGCATCAGAAGGCGTTTCTTTTGCATTCTTATTACAAGAAACTGAAATGTCAGAGGAATCCTTCAACTGTTTCAGTACTGTATTTTGAAGAACACAAACAAAAAAAATCAATTCTATTTCTCCACAGTGACTCTGAGAATCTATTAAACTTAGCAACATCATTATTTTTCTATCTGGCCATCAATAGAAGAAACTTGGGGACTACAAGCCCAGGTGGCACATCACTTTACAACTATTCAGACACCAGTTTAAACTATATGCAATAGTAGAAACATGCAGAAAGACTCTTCATGTTGGGATATCACACAGCAGTCCCTTGAAAAGAACTCAGGTGTCCCAACTCCAACATTTATAAAATAGAGGCTGTTTAGTTCCATTCTATGCTCTGGGACATTTTTGCTACATTGAAGTATTTTAAAACCGCAAATTAAAGACCAGGGCTTTGAATTCATCCTGGACTGTCTTTGCTCAGTGTAACTTCAGGAACTGAATGGAAAAATAGCCCCATAAGGTTATTTGGACTAAGATGTATGTATTATTGGCACAGTACTCCCCATTATGTTTCTTCCTAACAGGCAGACACAATCATATCTTAGCTATGAAACTGCCAAAAAAACCCCCCCAAACATGCCCTGAGGAACAAAAATGTGCAGTAAAGGGATAATTAAGAATTTATTCTTCTATCAAAGAGAGAGATGTGGTCTATGGAGAAGAGATGGTTTTTCAGTTACGAGAACACAATACTTCCTACTCTTTGGATCTTTTCCCCTGGAAGGTCATGTCAGTAAGCTTCTGGCAGGGAGAAATGAATATTTTCTTCAGCAGTGTGAAAAAAGGAATTAAAAAGAGCAAAGCTGAGCACCCCAGAGGGCTGTGTACACCTCGGCATAGCCTGCCTACTCATGCAACACATGCAGCAAGGCTTAGGGCATAGCCAGCTTGTTAGAAACCACAGGTGTGCACAGTTCCATTGGGAAACTCCCTCTCTCAGATGGGTGACTGGCTTCTGCCAAAGTTCCAGTGGATGAAATCAACAACTGACTTTTGTCAAATTTCCAGTGGATGAAATCAACTACCAAGAATAATGTGCTACAATGTCTACCCTTGTGAGAAAGGAAGGTACATCATGAACTTCAGAGTCATTTGTTCTCTCATTGCCCCTACTCTGAATGCAGTGAGGCAAATCAGACTCTTCTAGAGTCAGCACAGCTGGAGAAGAAACCAACATGCTCTTTTTATTCTGAAGCCATTTCAAAGATCTCACTTCAGCCATATGTGCTAAAGGAAACTGCTTAGGCCAAGGGCTGCAAACAAACTGCAAGGAATCCACATAGAAAAATGTACAGTGTGGGAAAGGCAAGTTCCAAGCCATATGATGGCGAATGGAGGGCCAGAAAGGACATCACAGTATCCTGCAGATAACTCATATTTATACTGCTGTCTATTCAACAACAAAACAACCAGATTGCTGGTTTACCTATATAAAACTAATGCGCTAGTGGATAAGCAACCAAAGTACACAATGAAAAATCTTAAAGACTGGATTCCACCTCCACTTTATTCATCAGGCAACATATTCTTTCACCCTGCTTTCCTTTATGGCTGAGAATAGGAAGGTAAGCCTTAGGAAATAGTTCCAGCTGGCCAGAATAAAACTGATAATTACAGATAATGATAGCAATTTGCTATCCCAGTCTCTGAAATGAATGATGGAAAACTTTCACAGGAAGCTTACTTGGCTCAGCTTCCTGTGTGATGTCACATCTGTCTTTTCAGATGAGTAATCTGAATAACACATATGAAGGGCAGGATTTTCTTCCTCGTCCTAAGTGTATTGCATCTGAAGCAAATGAGAATATAATCAAGCCTGTCATTAAAGAGAGGCAGCTACTGAGAAAGTCTCAGAAAGTCACATTTAAAACTCTTCCCCAGTGCGTCCTGTAAAATCACATGTATGCTTATCAGCTTCAAAACTGCTAGTGAACAAAAACCTGAAGATTTGACTTGGCAATGCAACAGCTGGTGACCCCAAAAGCCAAGAACATAGCAGATGGTTGAGTAGTTTTGAACCCAGTAGAGTCAAAGTAGCAAAGAAAAAGAGAAAGAAACAGTGGAGACATTTGGATGCTAGAAGCCAAGATTCTGCTTTACTTCTGTTTTCTCTTCATGTTACTATTTCTTATTTGGAGCATGGATTACAAACAGCTATAAACCATCAAACAGTGGTAAAACCTTAAAAAAACACCAGGAGAAGAGCAAAACCTTTTAACCCAAAGATCCTTCCCCCAAGAAATGCCTCCAATTTTGAATATTAGTCCTTGTTGTTCAGGTGTTACCAAGAGTTTAACCCTTCTATCCTTTAGGACTGAAATACTAATGACCAGTAAGTGGTGATGGAGCACACTGCCATCGGGTTTGCAGATAATATCAAACTGGGAGGCTCACTCAGTATGTCCAAGGACAGAGTTGCATCTGTAGAGACCTTGACGGGTTGGAGTAAGGGGCCAATCCAGATTTCTCAAAATTCAACACAAAGAAAAAGGAATGAAAAACCTCTGAACAATGTAGGTTGGGGAAAGCCAAGAGCAGGAGCAGTTCTGTAGAAAAGGTGACTCAGAGCTCATTTTACCAGACTTAGTTTTGCTTAAAGCTACTCTACTTACTACAGTAAACTTATTACCCTAAGCCAGAGCTTCATCTGGTTCCCACTGACTTCTGTGAGCAGAGATCTATCCAATATGCTCACTTGGAACGCATTTCCAAATGTTCATCCCACACTCAGAGCCCTGTGCTCAAACACTGCAGTTGAAGACTTACCTGCTGTGGAGAAAGTACATGGTCCCAAATGTTGAGCTGGCTGATGGAGCCCACAAAAGATTCAGCTGGGTTGAATCCTTCTCCTTTCTGATCCTGCTCTTGACCCAGTACCAGCGCACCACCACCTAAACTCAGAATTTGAAGAGGGACAGAAAACGAGGCCTTACAGCAGGGATCCCACAGGAAGATTAAAAATTAAGTAAAACAGAACTTTTGTTACTCTGTGTTACGGGGATTTTGCAGTGAAGAAGACCAGCTGCTTTCAACAAACTCCCTCAGCAAACCTCCGAGAAGCCTTATACTAGCCTGAGGAAAGTGAACATAATTTGGAAGTGACTCTCAAATACACGTGAGAGCAGAAACTTCTTATGGATTCTTTGGGAATTATATGGGCTCTAAGAGACCATTTCTAGCTCAGTATTTGAAGCATATTACACAGCAATGCAAAATGCAATTTTAAGCAGGTGGGGGCATATTTTACAGTGCTACCTTGCACTTCCTGCTTCAAACAAAAACTTACAAAGTCATATAGATCAAATGTAATTCCATACCCTTAGAAGCACATTGTTGATCAGACCATCAGTGCTCTAACATGACACAAAAGCTAAATTTTCCTCTCCTCAACCAGTAGCATGTGGACACACATTTTGGTATGTGGACGTGGTCAAAAAGTAATAGAGACAGCACACTTCCTCAAGTATTGCCTCTGGAGATAACGTCAATGTAATTGTGAAAGACAGAGGCAAGCATAAGGTGCACGGACTAAAATGTTTCAATATTTTATTTTTTATTTTAATGTGGATAGTTTTTTGAAAGTCTAGGTAAATTTGGAAGGTAATAGTATGCCAAAACTATCAAAGCAAAATATCTTTGCAGCCATACGATGCCAGGCCTTTTACAGGTCTTCAGTGATAGAGGTACTGCTTTTCATGTCTTCTGATATTACCATAAAGACCACTGATCACAAGAAACAATAAAATAGCAAAACCCACCTTGTTAGGCAAAAATGCAAACCTAACTTTAAAGAGATGTCTGAAAGGAACAGGAGAAGGCAAAATCAACCAACTCTGCACACACATTTGTAAGGGAAATTCCAGTTCAACTTAATTTTGTTGTGTGTGAAACTTATTCCCACAAAGCTAATCCAGAACCAGGTCAGCAGAGGTTCCTTTGTGGACTAAACTCTACCATCTATACAACAAGTTACCCACTAGTTTACCCTTGAAATGTGCACTTTGTCTTCAGTGATGCTGAGTGAGGGGAACTGTCCTCACAAACAAGAACAGCAAACATGAGCCCTGCATACATGATGAACATGTGAAGATATACTAAAAACACCAACATAAACATTTTCTTGCAAGCATTGCAAATTGTGCAATAAAAACAGAAAGAAGGCAACAGATCTGGTATAATATAAATAAGGCACACCAGGGATTTTTGATCCAACAGACAGCCCGCTGCCTCCATCGGACAGTCTTCCATCAATGTACACCTTCCACGCCCCATCCGTGCATGTCCATGTGACTGCAATGTGATGCCAGTTACCATCGTTCACGGAAGGACAGTCTGTTATCTTCTCTTTCCCATTTACATAAAGAACCCAGCTGCATGGAAGGCAGATGAAGGCATAGTCAGCTGCATGCAGCAACTTTAAAAGCATGGCCTGTCCCACAATGACTCAAAGAAATGTTATTTGCCTGAGTTTATATCATACAGGAAATCTCTCTTGAAAGATCATCATACAAGATATCTCTGTCTCAGAGGACTTAGAAGTTATGGTTAACATACACAAAGCATGTAACAAGTAATGCACTTTTGTACCAAAATACTAAGACTCAAGTCATGGCTGCATAGAGGACTCTTAAACTAGCTGGTTGAGACTAGAGTCATGATACAAGTCATACTCTGCTTTTCTGCAAGTACAAGTCATATTTAGAGTCATGCTCCAAGTACTCTGAGTGTTGGGCTACAATTTAATCTGCTCATTGTCTGAACAAGTCATTTAAATATCATGTGAATGCAGTTGAGACAAAAAAATATCCTATTTTCTAAATTCACTGCTTTCTCACCATTACTCTTCTATTGGGTAATAAGTAAAGGAAACAAAGCGAGGAGAAAAACAAAACAAAACAAAAACACAACTTCAGCTATGGAATTTGGATGCAGATTTTTCTACACCAAAGTAGGCAAAGCTGATATTCAGACTTCAGTTCTATACTTTCTTTTAAATTCAAGACATCTGTTAAGCTACAGAAAAGCAGAATGTGATTTACCCATTGTAATCAGTCAGAAGAAATGCATTATCACTTCCATTCTCCACTGCATAAGAAATGGGAGTCCCATAGTTTGTGGTGTCAGTGGATTTCATCCAGAATGTACAGGTGATGTCACCAAGAGATGGTAAAACACCATCAAGCATGACATATCCATAGATACCAGAGACTTCAAAATCAAGATTGAAACCAGAGGACTGTTCTGCAACAAAGACAAAGAGTTTTCAGAGCAACATTCCTGCAAAACTGGAACAAGAATCAAATGGAGTCTAAGCAAATGCAACGAAATGGAACATAGCCCATCTTAAAAATTATTCCCTTTCAATTGATCAGAGCTAGACAGAATGTTTGCCAGTCTAACATTAGCGAGCATACAAAGCTAGAAACACAGTGTTTGAAGACAATTGGAAAAGAAGCTGATTATCTAACACTGAACATGAAACTTGCTTTTCAGTCCTCTATCTACAAAATGACATAGCCTGCTAGTATCCAACCACCTAAAGATGTGTGATCAGTTGGTTCCATGTAATTGGCAAAAATCAAGATTTTAAAAAAACCAAACAACAAAACAGCCCAAGATTTTTCCTGTTCTAGACTTACCGAATTACACAGCACTGGTATGGCACAGCACTACTGTGCTGCTGTTCCATGCAGAGTGACATGCTTTACAAGGATATTACATGTAAAAGTTATCAAGTGGAGTTCTACTGCAAGTAGAACTTGCAGACACAGGATGGCAGGTGTAAGTGACCTGTGTGTCCTCTACTGTCTCTGTAAAATCAACGTGGCTTCTTCAGCTTCTGTTTAAAGATTCACCAGCTACTAGTAGAACACTGTAATTTTCATGGAGTGGCTAAAAGACAAAGGGATTTGAGCCTTGTGGTTCAAATGCCTCTAGCATCCCCTGGGAAGTTGAGCTAGGTGTGACCCATTTTGCCTAACCACATGGAACTTGACACACTTTTTGCCTATAGGAAACTTGATGCCTTTAGCACTTCTAAAGCTAAGACTACCCACACGCTAATCACTAACCCTACAGAAAATACAAGAAACAGAAAGAGCTAACTAACTCAGATATACAGATTAAATTTGATAGACCTACAGGGTAATAAAAAGATAGAGCCATGCCTTAGAAAAGAGAAATGACATAGCACATACGCTGTTATTTGTCTGCAGTTAGACTTATGAACACTGCAGTCACTCAGGCTTCACTTAGCCTCTCAGGGTCCCACCACCCTAGCTGTTTTTTGGGGAAGCTGTATGAAATCAGTCTAGTCAGTGCAAATCTTGTGCAGAGACTTAGTCAAGCCACCTTTTTCTGAGACTTAGTCCTGTGTACCTGTTTCACACCTGCTGCCTGTAAAGCCAGGGGGACATTTACAAACGTACGAGTTCAAGGCATCCACACAGGTGGCTTGGTTTAAGCAGGGACTGGAGTCACAGTCATTGATGTTCACTTCACAGTTCAGTCCTGTGTACCCTGCCACACACAGACACCTACAGAGGAAGAGAAGCACATTTCAGAGGTGGCAGCCATCATAACAAGGAATTCTGCCCATGAGGCCACATCTGACAATGGGAATGGCATATAATGGCATATTTGACTTTTCAAGCAGATATACAAGGCAGTATAAAGGCACAAAAACCTCTGGTACTTTGAAAATCAAGGTCTTTGAAAACCACCAAAACTTCTGGGGCTTTGGGAAGGTAAAGAATTACTTAACCCAGACATTAACAGCTGGACCACCTACCTATACAGTGATCTAAGATATGACAATGCTATTGGTATTTCTAACTTATGAGTTCAGATACCCTAAAGAATAAAAATAAATACTTGGAAGTTACTATTGGTGTTTGTATTTTAACCTCTAGAGTCTCAATATGCACATCCCTGCTATCCCTGTCTTCCTAAGCTATAGAAATGTAGTATTACCAACTACACAACTGCTCATCATCTATGATTCTAGTGAAAAGCAAGATGAGCTACTGACATTTAGGAAGGTGGATTTCTTCAGGAAGTTCAGTATTAAAACCAAACTCTGCATATTTTCTTTGCTGTCTACCTTGGAATTTGTAAAGAGTGCAGACATTAGGATATATTTTCTTGTCTTTTAAAAATTCCTTTCATATTCATAAGGGGAGCATTTATATTGGATCAGGCTGTCAAAAGGCTTGCTGAAATCTAAGAAGGCTGAAGCACCACAACCTGCCTCACTTTCCACACTGTATTACATCAATCATCTGTTTTTCACCTGAAACCGTTGATACCATCTCTGCATGTAGCTCCATTCCTACAGGGTCTGCTGAGACACTCATCAATGTTTCTTTCACACAAGACACCAGCAAAACCTGGGAGGCACTTGCAGGAGAAACTGCCAACTCGATCTTCACAAACAGCCCTATTAAGACATGGGTTTGAAAGGCATTCATTGATCTCCATTTCACAGTGATGACCTGAGAAAAAAGAACAAAGTAACAGCTTTGGTTTGAATTAATTTAAGAGTGAAGATTACTAACTTGTCTCTGGATTTCAAGGCCTGTTAAGTGGACATAGAGGAATTCGGGAACCATCTTTGCAGTTACAGAAATTAACACATAGCAAACTGTGAGGAATTTACATGTATCTTGGCCTTTATGTGAACAATTTGGGCTGAATCAGGAAATCGCCTGAGGAACTATTCTGAGCAAGTGAATCTGCTACAAAAGACATCTGGCTTAAACCTTAACTCTATGGACAGAAGTGAATGCCAGAAACAGATGATTCTGGGATTTCTGATGTGAAAGAGACTATACTACAAGCATTGAAGAATGAGAAACTGAGCTCTTTGGCAACATGATAATCAAGAGATATGTGTATTTGTTTACAGAAATCTATGAAATCAGTAGGAAGGTGAGTATGGGGATCAGGAGTAGTTTTAATATAGACCATCTTGTCTACTGCTTTAATATTTTTCTTTTTCTAAAAAAATTAAAAATAACAATTTGAACCCATCTGAATATCCTTATTCTTTCCTCAACATCACACAGCAAGTTCATAGCAAAATTAGTAACCGGAGACCTAGAACTTAGTAAATCCTTCTGAAGTCATGCTTACACTACAGGGACTCTGACAGTTTAGAAGGACCTAAGGAATATCAACATATTTTATATATATATATATATATACACATACATATATATATATGTACACATACATATATATATATATGTACATATACATTGCTATACAGCAATGAGATGGAAATACTTCGGGCAGGGTAGGGAAACATTTTTTTGTCAGAAAGAGTAATGGCTGAAGTAATGGCTGACTTAAACAGAACAAGGTGTACCTGTGAACCCTTTTGCACAAGAGCAGTGGTAACCATTCTTGCCATCGACACAGTGGGCTCCATTCAAACACGGACTGGAGCTACATTCATTTATGTCCTCCTCACACAAGAGACCTTCAAACAGCAAGGATTACAAGGCATGATCAAGACACAGTCATGGTCAGCATGCTGCAGTGACTGGATGTGGAAAACAGAACAACACCATACTGCTGACATAACAAAAGGCTTCTGAGAGCAGATGATAAAATTCCATGATTGACTGGTCTACTGCAAACACCTACAGAGATCATTTGTGTTATTTAAAAGCTGGGATGTGAAAGATGCAAAGTTTATAAAGTTTATAAAAACTTTATAAAGTTTAAAAAAACTAACCCACCTACTGTTGCTGTTGATAAATACATAGACATAAACATGAACAATGAGGGAGACCATTTCTGGTGGAAAACACAAAGCCTTCTTTTAAATCACACAAAATAGTTTATTTCAATATTTAGAAATGAGGTGCTGTTTTGGCAAAGTACACAAGCATGTTAGTTTCCCCACAGATTTCAATACCTTCAATGTATATGCAGCTGACAGTTAAAAACATTGAGAAAAAAATATAAGCAACAGTCCACTCACTCATTCAGAGGGACACAGTAAAGCAACCGTATAAATGCTTTGTCTGGTCAGGCCACACTCAGTCTCACACGCACATTCCCTGTTAGTATTTACTAATTCCCTGAACTGTATTCCGTTTTTTCAGATCAGAAATGTCATAAAAGAGAAGCATACATGCACCACCCCTCCCTCCCCCGCACTTATCCTCAAATGCTCATCCTTTTATTTCAAAATCTATTCACATAGAGTACTCAATCAGTAGATCTACTCGAGAAGATCAGATTGTTTTCCTGTTATAATTCCAAGGATGTGGAATTATACAGCACTTGACTTTTGTGTTATCTGCTTAGTACAGAAACAATGCCTACTTGAAGAAAAGCTATGAAGTGAAACAGATTACCTGAATAACCTGGTTGACAATGGCAAACAAAGGTCCCTATTCCATCTTTACATATTCCATTGTTTTGACAAGGAGATGATTTACACTCATCAACTTGTGTTTCACACTTCAAGCCTAGAATATAAAATAAAGGATTGAGAATAGGGAGGTAAAATTTGGAATTGTTCAGAAGTGTACATGTCATGACTCCTTAATGTAGGAAAACATGATTGATTAATTGCCTACAACTGCCAATTACCAGATATTCACGTTTATCATCTCCTTGCTAGTTTGTGTTTTAACACACCTGATACAAAATGTATCAGAAAACTGTGACAGATGTTTGGCAACAGACTGATCAGTTCCAGATGTGGCACTTAATACCTAACATCAAAGAGAAGTATAGGCACAATAAAGGTGGAATTATCTGTCTAGAGTGCAAATTTCCAGCTTTTGTTAATCATACATATTGACAAATGACAGCATTTT
Organism: Sclerurus mexicanus; assembly: GCA_013396755.1. Lineage (NCBI taxonomy): Eukaryota > Metazoa > Chordata > Aves > Passeriformes > Furnariidae > Sclerurus > Sclerurus mexicanus. The sequence continues at coordinate 514,017 of VWZF01001877.1, read as the reverse complement.
CAAATCTGCTAACCCCACTAAAAGAAATCTCATTCAAAACTGTTTCTGCTAAACACAATATAATTCAGCAAGAACATGAGCAAGTATTTATTTTCTTAATACTTCTGTATTCTAAATATTTGATGGATATTCCCATTAGTTAGGCTATATTGAAATGTTTTGCTCCTTTATACTTGATCATATTAAGAGCATTGAGACATATTAGCTACTCCACCTGCTTCTCAATTTTTTACCTTTATATCCAAGTGGGCATACACAGATATAACCACTTCCCAATTGCTTGCATGTCCCATTATTGTGGCATGGTTCCAGAAAACACTCATGAAAGACCTGACAGAGGCAAGAATGATACAATTACAGCAAAGGTGGCATAAAAGACTCTAGTTTTAAAATGTACACCCTATAGTCACTTTGGAAAGATGGGATAAAAAAGTCACCAGCATTAACTTCTGGTTCATCCTCTTTGTTTCTTCAGCACATGAATCCTCCTGTTTTTTTCCCCTACATAAAACTACCACACATCTGAAATTTTATTTTAAAATTATGTTTTAATTAGCAAAACATGACGATCACAGTTATTCCCTCATAACTTTCTTAGCTGTGATTCACAGGTCATATTTTATATTAAGATAGCTTTTATTAGTGAGTTCTGCACTTTGCCTTGTTTCACATCAGCTAATCTCTTCCTGCTAGTGGCTATCAGGTGACCTGGCAGGGAAGTTATTACTTCTTCTATTGTAGCAAACCTGAATTCATCAAAGCCCTTGAGTAAATGGTCAACTAAGCCCACAGGACATCAATTTGTCACCTGTCCCTATGTTATATAATGGTTCAGGCCAAATTTATCATGAGTAAACTTTGCTCCTGTTTACATAATAACCCAGTTTCAGATTCAATCAAAGCAGTCTTGTCAAGAGTTACAGATTGGGGGTGAGATGTAGGGAGGCATCTCTGACTTAGAGCTTCACACGAGGACTTGTCTGTGTTTCAGAGGGGGTACTTATAGCAGAAGGGAGCTCTGCTTGCCTCCTATCAAACCTATCTATGTTACAATATGTAAACTCAAGATTTTACAACAGATTTAGATGACTGGTAGCATTTACTGGAATTCAGCATATGGAAGACCTCAGATGACTTGAGTATGGTCAATCTACATTTTACAGATTGGCTGAACATCTTCCATGTAGTTGACATTTCTTTTACAAGTGTAACAAATATACATCAGATGTAGGCTTCAAGTACAGAATTTAAGATTGTCAACAGCTGATGCCACGTCCTCTGTTCAGTGAAAGTACTTCTATGACTATTCAGAGAGTTTGAGTGTTCCCCTCTAAACCATTGCTTTCATCCCTTCAGGAAATATAGTCAGCAAAACAACTATAATTAAAAAGGTGTTAGTCATTCACTGCTGCATAAAGCACTTTTTCTTTCATTTGAGATAACACTGGAAAATAACACTTGTCCTTACCTGACTGCTGACCTTGTACTGCTTGCTGATATTTTCTGGAAAAGCTGGCACCATCATTACACTTTCCTCAGCTGCTGAAAATGTAGAGCCAAAACCTAAGATATGAAAATACAGTTAATGATACAGTACAGCAAGGTCACTATTCCATGAGGGCATTATAACTGCATACTAGTAATGCATACAAAGATATTCTAAAAAAAAATAATTTGTGGGAATAAAAAGCAAACTTTACAGTACCCATCACACATATATGCACTCATAAGAACTTACATTTCTAAAACATGTGTGTACATATTAAAAAAATTATAAGTTTTTATAAACAGATACATGCATGTATATACATATTAGTGTTTATTTATCTATAACTCTCTCCACAGCACATATATATATAGTACACATATACAGTTTACACACACACACTCACTCTCTGCATGTGTATACTCTGTTTATTGAGCCTTGGTATGATTCACACAGTCGCTCCTACATAACCAGAGGCAACTCAGCTGGCAGAACGAGCTGTGAACTTTACCAGTTGAAATTAAATGTCTACATTTATCAGGAAAGTAAGTGGAATGTTTTATCTTAAGACTACTGATGACTATCCTTTAGATGTTTCCTTTATTCAGTTTATCCAGCAGAGATAATTTGGCTTACTTGAACAATCTGTGATGGATCTGGCACCGATGACAGTTGTTGTTCCGTAAAAGGGACAAGACAAGCAGTAGGACTTTCCTGGATCTGGTTGATAGTAGTCTCTGGGACAAGGGTAACAAGGTGTCAAGCCTGTACGAGAGAACTCTCCTGCTAGACATGGTACTGCAAGAACAAAAAGACATTATTTTGAGTGATGTGAGGTCTTGCACCTTTGCCCTACCTCCCCTCACCTCTTTTTGACTACTTTCTCTCCTCCCCTCACAGTTCCTCCTTAGACTTGAAAGGAACAGGATGAAACCTGCCAGGAATCCACAACTCTAGGAAATACCTATTTAAATTCCCCTGTGAGGTGACATATCTTTCCAAAGGACTATGAAAATATCGAGGAAGTATTTCATTCTACTACTTTTGCTGCTCTAGGGGCAGCTTTCAAATAGAACTTGCTTTCACTTTTATCTCTCACACCTGTTTGTTTTCTTGGTTTTTTGTTTTGTTTTTCTTTTTTTTTTTTTTCCTTCTTAAAGGAGTAAGGACAAAGACAAGACAAGAACTTTTTTTACCATCAATCCCTGCAGACTATTTCCCCTGGTAATCCTTCTGACACAGCTTGGCAAAGACAGTTGATGAGAATTTCTTGGAAAGAATTATGGAACAAACTCTGCTAAAACTCTATATTTTTGTACAGAAAATGTGGAAGCTGTTCCAGAGATAATAGTGACAAATATCCTGCCATTCCCTTTCTCTTCTTTAAGGAATAAGGTTCTATTTTCATTTAGGTACCCATCACATATGTCATTTTATTCATCTCTAGATAAGAATCCACCTTGAAAAACAGAAGGAGGCAACTGAAATTATCAGGGTGCAAGGAAATTACCTATCTTTGCTGGGAAATGTTGCTTGGTCCACAATTAACCAGAGGAGGAATTCAAACTCAGGCAGATGAATTGGATTACATTAGCTGATGTTTAAACAACAACTTAGACATTTTTAGTATTTAGTTTAAAAAATGTCATTGCCCCTTCTGTTACAAACCTCCACATGCTGAGACATCCACTGCGCCTCTTTTTACTGTTGATGTATTTTCTGGGCAAGAGATGCAATTCCTGGATCCAAATGCTGGCTGATATGTTCCAAGTGGACATGTTTCACAGGTCTCAAGACCATTACGTGAATATGTTCCCTGCTTGCACTGAGCTATAAGGCAGAATTCAGAAAGATAAAGCAATCTCCAACAGGAAACATGGCTCCTGATCTGTGAAAATGATGTTGAAATTACACTACATGCCACATGAACTTTTATTTCTGGAGTTTACTCTACTCTGAAGGACTTAATGGGTACAAAGAGTAAAAATAAAAAAAAAAGGTTGTGATAAGCTACTGACAGTGCATTTGTGAATTATTAACCAGTGAATTCTCTTCTGATCAGTTTCACAGATAATTTACTGCAACTCATTTTAATAAAAAAAATTAATACAATAACCAGGAATTAAAACTAATTTTTTTTTTCAGAACAAGTCACAAAGAGGTAGTGGTTCTAAGTTGTTCAATGCCTCAGCACTGTAGTGTAGGATGGAGAGGGGCTGGCAAGGACAAGAATAACATTATTTCAAGTGCATTAGTCCCTGAAAAATGGGGTCACAATCTCAGAAATCAAAGAGAGAAATTAATCAAGGCTTCAAAGGCCAACCCTTCTTATAACAGTTGCCCAGGCATGCCACAGCAGTGGTGAGAACATGGATTCCTCTCTATACACATGCATCAACGTGGAATTAGGACTTCTCTTTTCACAGGCTAACCTCATTCCACTATGTCCACCATGGGGACCAAAAGGATGTCACCAACCATTCAGAACTAGCTGGCTGAATAAGACAAATGTTCTCACCTTTGCATTCAGAGATGCTCCTAGAGTGTAGATACTCAGTATAGCTACCAGATGGACAACTTTTGCATTCCAGCTGCCCTTCCTCATCTTGGTAGGATCCAGTCCAGCAGCTTTCACAGGTAAGATGCTCCAGGGAATAATAGGTACCCAAAGGGCAGTTGACTGTAATGTTGGAAACATAAGTCCCCCTCAGAGTGAAAAATCATACATACCTCTTGCCTCTGGAGTTTCTATTTAGTCAAACTGTGTTTAAATGAAATGTGACTCTGTTCCTCAGCAGATCGGGCATCTCCCTGGAACACTGCAAAGATTTAACTATGCACAGGAAATAGAATCCAATTCCCTATCTTAGCTACACATCACTCACAAGACTAACAGGGTTAAATGACTGCAAAGTAATCACTGTTTTCTGTGTATGACCAAGTGTGGATATGCCTGATTTCCCCATGGGAGCGGAATCCTGGGTACAAAAGCATCCTTTTTCCACAAGCCTTGGTTAGGAACATAAACATTCTCTGGAAGTCCAACTGTGCAAAGCATTCTTGCAGTTTATTGCTATGGGAGACCACAAGCACTGGACTGTGTCAAATCATAACCCTCTGCAAACATCCTCTAAAACCTGGCTTTGCAAAAGCATGCTAAGAAACAAGTTGTCTGGCTTACCACACATTCTCCCTCTCAGCACAGACCCAGGCCTGCAGAAAAGAAAGGCCTTCTCGGTCTCCAGTGAGTTGGTGTCAGCTACAATGAGTTCAGATGCAAACTGAAAAGAATACATGGGTTCCTTATTGAGAGTTCTATTAAGCCTGTTTGTGATTGTTTCCAGAGTTTTAAGGAGCCGTCTCTGGTTTTCCAGTTCCAATGTATCATTCCTTTCATCAGGCAGTGGCACGCTAGCTGCAATATAAACAGCAAACATGAAAAGCACAGATTTTACAGTCAGCACTTCCACCATACTCTGGAATACATCAAGAGTGCAACACTCAAGCTTGTCAACGGGAAGCGGAAAGCAGGCCATGTGCACAAGGCCCTCCATGGGCATCAGGCTGTGATTTTTCCCTCAAGCAGAAAGTCTGTCATGAAATGGGCGTATGAATGTGTCCAGAAAACTATCATCTGCAGGCTTTTGTGAACTGAAGAAGTTTTACTGAATGCATTAGAAACACAATTTTTAAAAAGAAGGAAGATGTGGAGGGCAATATTTTGACCTCTCTCACCTGTGATATTAAATATTAACTTGATTTTTTGATCAGTCATTGAAATATTCAACTTATGCCTTTTGACCCGAGCAGGTGCTGCTTTTGCAGAGGCAGAGAGATGCTTGGATAAGTCTTCTTCTTGTGCTGCATCAACAAAATCACCATAGGAGTAATCCACATGGTTTGCTGTTCCCCAGCCAGCAGGTCCTGTGAGAAGCAACATCATGTGGAAAATAAATACCTGTAAAAATACCTGAATAAATAATTATTTCTAAAATACAACCCCAACAGAATGGTCTGTTTGAAGTTCCAGATGATGAGTGTCAACTCTGCCTCCTCACAAGTGCCTATTGTACCCTCATTTTGACTAATGTAAAAGGAAAAAACAATCTCTCTCCTGATACCCTAGAGATCCTGAGTCTTGTGCAGTTAGCCAAAGCTTTATAGAAATAGGTATAAAAATTGCATACTGCAATTCTTTCTCTTCCACTGTCTTGCATTCACCCTCGCCTGCCAGAAATAAACAATTCCATATTGCTGTTTCTTTCTCCTCCTGCTTAATTGCAGACAGCACAGCCTATTCCATGACTTCTTTGCATCTTCTTTTCACAACTCCTGAACAGTTTTAACATCGTATGGCCTCTCAAAAAGAGGCATCACCTTGTGTGTTCATTACCCTCCATACAAGGATTTCCTGTTACACAGAGAATCAAATTCAGCCCCGGTATAAGGTCCCTCACCTGTAACATACTGTGAGAGACTGAATGTTATTAATGTCTTAAATATTGTCAAAATCATAGAAAGACTTTTGTCAAACTGCAAGGAAGCAACTGCCTGTCTGTGGCCACCAAAGCACCTGCCTCCCAATGCCCCCTGACTGGAATTTGGACTGTGACAAAGAACTTGAGATAAGAGTACTGTCTAACCATCTCAAGTCTGAGGAAAGGTTAAAAAGGCTCAGGGAAGAATGTCTCTGTGTTAAGCATCAGCCCTTGTTGAGCTCAGTGGGTGGCGGGGGAGAAGGATTTTGGGTGTGTGATGGCAAAACCTCTCCACATCAAACTGAAGAAGTAAGCCCACTGCTCTGAGAAGGCCATGTACACATGGGACATTCATGTGAGAGGCAGCTGAGAAGTGTCATAAACTATTCAAAGACCCCCAAAGTGCCCCCTGACTCATTCCTGAGGTGTTCCCGCACCAGAGGATTGCAAGTGATCCAAGTAAGGCAACAAACGCAGAGCCTGTCACAAGAGACTGCGAAACTTTCCCCCTACCCCAGGGGAGGTACCTGCCATCTCCTGAATGTGGATTAATCCACTGGATTCTGTGTTTTGTGGGACTGTCACCACCAAGAAGACCAGCAGACCGACAGGATGCTGCCGGGTTATATGGAGTGGTGATACCTTTTCTATTTAAATCTCTTTTTGCCGCTGGTTTCCTTCCCCAACTCCTTGTCCTGTTACTTTCTATCTCTCTTTCTCTACCTCACATTTACCATTAAACAAAACCACTACTATTGATACTATTAGGCATCTGGTCTCGTTTATACCTAAGTTTGAGCAGAGGCATTTCTAATAATTTTAATGACTGGATCATAACACATGTTTTCAATCAGAAAAAAACCAATTGTTTCTGTACATAATCTACTTTCTTATGATGACTAAATCTAGAGGGGCACGGTCTACGTAACTGATCTAGCTTATTTTTAAAGAACATAAAGAAAGGGGAAAAAAATCTGCCAATTAACTATGAGCAATCAACTAGATTAGGCTTAATTTACAGAGGACACTAGGACAAGGTAACTCACAGCTTTGAGGTTAATACTGTGTGAGTATTCTACAACTAATTTTCGAAACTGCTGTCTCTTATGATCTGAGGGGAGTTGTCCTCTCCTGCCTTCCCAGTGTGAAATAATGACAAACTCCTGAAAAATGGCAACACGGTTACTCTGCTAAGAGGCTGACATGAACCAGAAGAGAATAGAACCCTAAATTCCATGTCCTTAACAACTGTTTCTTCCAAAAACCTTTACTGGTTGGTTTCAGCTGTCATCAGCATTCATCCTTACCCTGGTGACAACTGCAGACTGAACATCTAGCCCTGCACCATGTCTGAACACAAACAAATATGCTCTCAGATTGACTGAAGCATGTCTAAGAGGTGAGCATAACAGGAAAGCTCTACCAAGTAACCCATCTCAGAACATATAAAAGAGACACAGTCCTGTGACAGAGTACACTCTGACGTGGATCTGACAAGATGCCTCCTCAGATAGGTACTGTAAGTTATCCATTTTCGGTTTTTCAGTTCTGAGCACCCCCGCGGGACTCAGAAAGGCCAAGGACAACAACAGTACAACAGGGAGAATAACCAGTTTGAAAATGGACTGAAAATGACAACTTACCTGGCATAAAACAAAGTTGGAACAATCACTAGGACTGTCGTAGTTTTCACTCCGATATAGGTACAGTCATGGTGCAAAATCTGCTCTTGAATACAGGAAGTAATCTCGCAGCTAATGGGCAAACTTAGACTTAACTTGTACAATTTAGGACAGTGAGGGTTCTATGAAGATACAAATCAGCATCACAGATGCTCCTCATTTTCTTAACAATCTCCACAGCAATTTATTGTACCTTTTCAGTATTTCAGAAAGTTACTTTCTCTGGGCTGACGAGGCAGGTTTCTGGGACTCTGTATGTGTGCGCACTTTTTTCCCCTTCCCACCATTAGGCATCTCAGCAAACTCTTCCTCTACACTATACAGGAAGCAGCATCAATACCAGACATCAAACAGTTCCACAATAATTTTATAAAACCTATTATGTAATTGTTTATTCTCTTATGAGACCCATGGTTATTCTAAAAAAGTATCTCACACAAGATGTTGTTGCAGGAATTATGCTGCATTAAACTTGGGTGGCTAAAAATGTATGGAATCAATAATTACCAATGGCAAATCCATTTTCATAATCATAATTATATTCCAAGCAATGTTTCTGTGTCTGATCTTCCAATCTGCAGTCAATATCATCAGCATCATTACAGAAGGATGGGACCTTTCAACATAAAGAAGAATAACATTAAAAACATAAAGACACACAGCATTCTCCCTTGATTCATGAAAACTTCTAGTTACAATGTAAAGCACTGCTTCTGCCAGTGGTACCAGATTTCCCCTTTCATGTCTCTTATAATCTTGGCAAGGTCTGCTGAAAGAAAGATGTTCTATTGATACGACTGGGAATAAGAGGGCAACTTGCAGATGTACAAACTCTTTGTTATAGAAGATCTTTTATTTTAAAACGGGATGCCAATTCAGTTAACCACTCTTGCATACAAAATCCCAGGATACTGAAATAAATTTGGGCTTATTTCTCCCTACAAAAGCTGATAGGTGAGCTCACGTGTTTAAAAGCATCTGTAGTTTTTCCAGCTATGTTACTTGTAATTCTGTCAGGTTTACAACAATGCTGTCACTTTTTTCTAGCTTTGAAATCTTACTTCTTCATATCCACCTCTCCCTACCCATGAAAAGGGACTCACGCACCAAAAGACCTCAGAAGACAGAGAAAATAATCTCAGGAGGACAGAAATCACAGAACAGAAAATTCAACAGAAACCTTTCTGGCACTGTCTATTTCTTCCCTTCATAAAAGCAGTGGGGATTAGATAAGAATACGTGAATGCATGATTTTTGATAAAGTATGTACGTCTTGCTTTTTCCAGAATGGTTTCAAGTAAGTTGGCTCCCAGGCCATGTTTTGAAATAGTTTTGTTTTTTCCATATCAATTTTCATTAGAAAGATGGCTCCTGCCTATTCCTTCCCCATTTTCATATCTCTGCTAGCGTTTAAAATTCTTGGGAAAAACATATTCAAAACAGCCTTTTTGAATATTTTCCCACAATGTTGCATTTTGATGTAATTGCTTGGGAAGGTCACTTTTTACTTTTAACTGTTTAAGCACTGAAACCTAGTGGAAGTGGGCTGTTAGGGGAAAGAAACAGAAATAAAACCAGTCAAGATTTCTCTACTGGAAGAGCACAAACCTGAATCAAGGCAAGAGATTAACAGACATTTAGGTCCAAGTATCAGATAGTGCCTGACGTGTTAAGTTTTCAACCACTTGACAAGGGCTACTGACATACATTCCAAAGTTGCAGGAATTTGCCTGTTAGCTGTATGTGCTAATAATTCAGTTATTAGTTATCAGTTATTAGAGAAGCTTTTAATAGCATGTGAGCCATATTCTGCTGAAAACCTGTAAATGTCCCGTGTTCTTTACTGAAACAATTCTGTCACACTAGGCCTGGACACCCACTCCTGAGACCACAACTCGAAGTTCTGCTGTTTCTGCTTTTCAGCTGAGAAGAGATTTGTGGATTAAGATGGGAGATTTTGATATTGAAGTGGAAAGCAAGAGAGATTGTAGAGAAGTGACGCATTAGGATTTTATATATTTGTAGATTTTTATATAGCTGTCTAAGTTTCTCACATTTGAGGCAGCAGCTAACAGTTTCTAACTTTGTGCCACATTCCTGAATGTCTGCCTCAAGGGTGAGATAGCAGCTGGAACATCATGTTTGGGACACATGTACCAGGACTAGAATAACAAGACATATTGTAGTCGAAATAAGATAGAAGACCTAGGACCCTTGGAAGTGCTCCAACAGGGCAGTTGTGGGGTGCCACCAGAATGGTATCAGGGGAAAGGGGTTCTTGGGTTGGATATAACCTTTAGTTATGGTAATTAAGTAGTGTTAAAAATTTGAAAGACCCCTATACTGCTCGCACATGCGTCTCTATACTTTGTACACTTGAAAGCTTTCAGTAAAGAACTACTCTCTACTTTACCCAGACTAATATTGTCTCAAAAGTTTTTCCTTGATTTTAGGCAAGAGAAGGAACACAGTACCTCTTCAAATTCAGTGCCGTGCAGGTCTAAGTGACAAGACTGAGAACTCAGAAACTCAAGAAACCTGAGCAAGTCACTAGTACTGGATTTAAGTGCCTGGACATGCACACCAAATGTGGAATTATTTCATTTGCATATATATGTATGTTAATGGATATTATATGGATATCTATTATACATATTCTGTATAAAATGCATTTATTTTATTGCCACATCCAATTTTCAAAAACAACACTGAGCTTAGAGGACAACTGACTGGGGTTTTCAAAACAGTACAGGTTCTATATGGGAGTCTACTGAAAATCCACAAGTTGCAAATTCCTAAGATCAAAATGCTGTGAACAATCTTTATTTTTAAAGATGACCTGTCATCTTCTGAAAAAGCACAGATTTCATTTATGAGTTATTTTCCTGGTACAAAATTAGTTAGATGGAAAAAGTAACAATGATGTATATTTTTTAAGAAGTGTATGAAGGGAAGGAGTATTTACTAGCCTACCATTTTACCAAGTGCACTCTGGAATGCGTCAGTAAAGCTGTTTAGAAGATTGTTGTCATCACATCGCGTTGCTTTGTAGAGCATCTCAAAGGATTTGAACCCATGGTTTGCCAAACGGTTTACTGAAAAATGTTGGAGAAATTAATTTTTACTGTTGAGTGCAAGGGTTTTAGAGCTCAAGTCAAGATAATTCAGGCTGAAACTGGAACACAATAAGGTAAGAAGCACTGTCTTTAAATCAGCTGTCTAAATGGATCACTCATACCTCGCCAATGCAGTTAATACGACCCTTTGGTAGGCATCAAATTTACAGGGAAAGCTCTAATACATTAAAACAAAAGGTCCCTGATCAGCTGCAGTATTTTCTTAAGGGAAGACATCTCTGAGCTGCAACTAAACTCCATACTTACTTTTTAATGAGAGAGGAGCAATAAATACTAAAAGTCTTATTATTAATGTTGGTAGGCTAAATATGAAATATTATCACCCAGAATCTAAGCAGAGTTAAGTTT
>VWZF01001877.1:490004-502324 GCA_013396755.1 Sclerurus mexicanus | reverse complement strand
TCTCTATACTTTGTACACTTGAAAGCTTTCAGTAAAGAACTACTCTCTACTTTACCCAGACTAATATTGTCTCAAAAGTTTTTCCTTGATTTTAGGCAAGAGAAGGAACACAGTACCTCTTCAAATTCAGTGCCGTGCAGGTCTAAGTGACAAGACTGAGAACTCAGAAACTCAAGAAACCTGAGCAAGTCACTAGTACTGGATTTAAGTGCCTGGACATGCACACCAAATGTGGAATTATTTCATTTGCATATATATGTATGTTAATGGATATTATATGGATATCTATTATACATATTCTGTATAAAATGCATTTATTTTATTGCCACATCCAATTTTCAAAAACAACACTGAGCTTAGAGGACAACTGACTGGGGTTTTCAAAACAGTACAGGTTCTATATGGGAGTCTACTGAAAATCCACAAGTTGCAAATTCCTAAGATCAAAATGCTGTGAACAATCTTTATTTTTAAAGATGACCTGTCATCTTCTGAAAAAGCACAGATTTCATTTATGAGTTATTTTCCTGGTACAAAATTAGTTAGATGGAAAAAGTAACAATGATGTATATTTTTTAAGAAGTGTATGAAGGGAAGGAGTATTTACTAGCCTACCATTTTACCAAGTGCACTCTGGAATGCGTCAGTAAAGCTGTTTAGAAGATTGTTGTCATCACATCGCGTTGCTTTGTAGAGCATCTCAAAGGATTTGAACCCATGGTTTGCCAAACGGTTTACTGAAAAATGTTGGAGAAATTAATTTTTACTGTTGAGTGCAAGGGTTTTAGAGCTCAAGTCAAGATAATTCAGGCTGAAACTGGAACACAATAAGGTAAGAAGCACTGTCTTTAAATCAGCTGTCTAAATGGATCACTCATACCTCGCCAATGCAGTTAATACGACCCTTTGGTAGGCATCAAATTTACAGGGAAAGCTCTAATACATTAAAACAAAAGGTCCCTGATCAGCTGCAGTATTTTCTTAAGGGAAGACATCTCTGAGCTGCAACTAAACTCCATACTTACTTTTTAATGAGAGAGGAGCAATAAATACTAAAAGTCTTATTATTAATGTTGGTAGGCTAAATATGAAATATTATCACCCAGAATCTAAGCAGAGTTAAGTTTCTAAGTGTCCAGGTTACAGATTTTGAATTGATAGATAGCTCTGAAACATAACCCGCATTTGTTCATAGCTGAAACACTGTTCTTTTCTGTGAAACCAAGAGATCCACTCTGATGGAAGCGGATGCAACATGGTACCAAGACTGGTTTCAAACATAGTTCTAATACAATTATTTTAAAAATGTCACCAAAGGTGGAAAATTCCACAGCTGAAATTTTGCATGTGTCTTTCTCAAAGCAAACACATGAACTCTTCTGATCTGTTGGTAATTAGGTATGTAAGTAGAGCACACACTATGCTTATTGGATCAATAAGTTGCAAATACTGTTGAAATTCTTATTGAAAAGACACTGTTAGTGTTTGCAAACAAACTGTTTCAATTAACCTGCCTGCTTTGCATCTTTGCTATTTTGTGATTATGGGGATCCAAATTTACTGCTATTTTTGTGTTTTAGACAACTTCTGAAACAGCATTTACAGACTTCCAAGCACTATTTCACAGTATTTGTAACAATTCAGAGGCAGAAGACAGAGAACATTTGTTATAATGAAATAGAAGTCAAAATTTCTAAAATATTTTTACTGTCTTTCTCATTAAACGTAGGGTTTGATGAGTTGCAGATTCATTTTAGTAACAGTAAGACTTACAAGAGCAGCCAGGCCACTCTGGAGAATAGGGTGGCTTCCAGAGACCATCTTCATATGCACAATAGTAGTTTTCACTTGATCCCTCTGAAAAGCTGTAACCTTCTGCACAGTGCAATGTGCAATTAACTCCTGCTTCATCTGAACTGCATCTAAAATCCCCATTTGCAGGCTCAAAGGAGATTTCACAGGGAGAACCTAGGAACAATACAAAGATTTATATATAATGAATGTGGTGAAGTAATCCCACAGAAAAAAGGCACAGATAGGATTTCCAAAAGTACCTAGTTTCAACCTGATCTTGCCTCTGTTGAGATTTGTTGAAATATTATTTGTTACTTAAAGTCAGGGTCAAGATACTGCTAAATAATTCTCAAATTCTGCCAGTGGAATTTGAAATCCAGAAACATGAAGACTTTAAAAAAATTGTGATACATATGAGAAACTATTTACTAAAATAATATAGAACTTTAATCTAAATTTTAACATGAATTTATACAATGAATTCTAGTAAACTGTACTACGTTTTGAATTCCGAAACTAAACTTTACCCATTCTGCATCATTGCAACAACACATGAACTTGTCAGCATCATCTTAGGGAGAAACTGACTGTTAAACCTCGGTTATAATTCAGTTTTCAGGCTGACTGTGAAGGAGATTGTGAACATCTGAAAACATTACATCACAAACACTGAACCACAAAAAGTCTGAGGTGGCATAGAACTTGAAATAATGCCAATTCTAAGCACTGGCTTGTTCTTGCTAAGATTTAGAGCAAATCAGAGACTAGCACATCAATTTGCAACTTACCCTTTCTAAAAGCTATAATCAAAATTCCAGTCTGCATGATTTCAAATTCTCTTTGATCTTTTTATACAGATGTCCAACTGAGACATAACAACTAGAAAGCAGATATGACACAGAATTTTCATCCTTATTACCTTTTCTGCCAAATTATCATTTGGACTTTAAAGAAGGAAGTGAAGTGTGAGAAAAAGATGTCTACATAATAAACAAAACACACTGGTATACGTATAGGTACAGACAGGTTCTGAAATCTAAAGAGTGTTCTATTATCTGCTACAATATTTGTAGGTGATTACAGGAAAACTGTCAGAAAGTTTTCCTCTCTAACTCCAGATTTGAAATAAGACTTCAGTAACCACATATTAATACAGGTCACATGGTATCTGTCACTGGAGAAAAAAAAATAAAATCCATTTCTATAAGTTTTACTGCTTAATGAATCATAATTTTAATGTTTTTACACCTAATTTGAATTTATGGGGCCAAATTCACTGCTGTTTCAGACAATTTATTTGTTGGTACTAACAAATATCCTGACTGCCTTCAAGTGACTCCAATATAAAATGGGAATAACTAAACAAAAATGTGGAGACTAAAGGAAAAAGTGGAGCAGTCTTGCATCCTTTATGATATTCAGTTAGAACAATGCCATATGGTCTTGACCAGAAGATGAAGACAACAAACCTTTGATGACAATGTGGATCTCACATGTCCTGTTATTGCCAGAAGCATCCATGGCTGTGTACTGAACTGTTGTCTCTCCTCTGCGAAAGAGATCTCCAGGTGTGTGACTCCTAGTGATAGTCAGTGGACCACCTAGAAGAGTTAAAGGACAACCTAAAACATCAATAAGCAAAAGTGGGTAACTCGTATCTAATTCTGCCAAAGAGAAAAGCAAATGGCAGGACATCTTCTAAATCATGTCTTCTTGAAAACAAGTAACTAAAAGAAACACAAAAAAAAATCTCAAACAGGTGACCAGGTGGAGTTCTCTAGTCTTCCACTGTTGCATGCATGTTTTAGGGTGCACTGTTTCACCTGAATTGTCTGAAAATTCTGGTTCTTCCCATGTTGCTCGGTAATCATTGTCTGCCACTTGTATGGGTGGTGGAGATCTGCATCTGTCAACGACAGGAGGTTCTGCATCTGCAGAATTTGAAAGGATGGTACGATGTGAGCTTACAGAACTGTCACCACACTCAATGGGCATCCATCATCAGAAATTAGGTAAACCACAGTATTAAGTTCATATTAGAAGATAAAACAAAGGTGGAGCACCTGGAAGCTGCTGCAATTGGAAGATGCTGAGTGAATGGACAAGACTAATTCTTCTGCCAGACTCATGGTTTCTGCAGTGTTTGCTTTCTACAGAGCAAACCTTGGACTACCTACAGGACTGAAAACAACACAACTCTCTGGCAAAAATACTTGAACAATGATTTGCATCAGCAGTGTGTGCAAACCTTGGAAATTTTGTTGGACTATTTCAAGAACTAAAGAGAGATATATGATGAAGGCACTAAGTGACAACGCAATAAAGTATTTAATATACCAGTGTGATGAGAAATCTTAACATTCAGAATGAATGGTAGAATAAAACATTGAACACTGTGAGCAATGACTGCACACTATGCAAACTGTGAACCAAGATCAGCAAAGGATTTAAGGAGATGCTAATGCTTCTGGGCTTATAACTGCACACAGAAAGGCCACAGTGACTCCCAGTCTCTTTCTGAACAAATCACAAGGTTTCAATGATGACAGACTTCTTCAGTGATTTTTAACAGCACTTACCAATAACCTTGACACTGAATGTACAGTTTGCCTCATTGCCCGACTTATCAGCTGCTGTGTAAGTAATGTCAACCTTGCCAATTGGGAGAAGAAATGGTGGTATGAACGCTGGGGTAACATGAACTGAGACCTGTAATAGGAAAACACTTGTTATTTAAAATCCAAAGCTGGCTACTAATCATGACATTTCATGTTTCAAAAAATGGACAGAACAGTATCATTCAATGTTAAACCTGTTCATTCTTAATGCAAATAGCCTCTTAAAGTAATGAGGACAGACTTTGCAATAGAGTGCTCTATGCCCCTTTTTCAGTCTGCCTTCCTTATAGCAATAGGAATTTATTCAGTTGGGATTTGGACCTTGACCCGCTGCAGTTTACAGCACCGTGCATTAATAAAACTCTTGTTTGCCTGACTGCAGGGAACACACACTAGATCAGCTCAGAACATGTTTTGATTGCAGTCCAGTTCTCCAGCTTAAGAACAGTAGACCCGGGAGATGAGTTAAGCAGACAGTTGGGGGCTATAAGAACTTACATATCCAGTTTTAATCTACATATGAGGCAATAGCTCACAGATGCCTAAATATGTTCTGGAAGAACAAGGAAACCCTACATTTGGAGTAAATGACACTTAGATGTTGTTTATGGCTATTTCATATGACTTAGAACTGTCTTAAGCAATTTCTTTTAAAAAGAACTGGTTTTGTATGAATAAAAGCAATTAGTTTGCCTGTGGTTTTGACAAACCTCTTACAACTAAGCACTAAGACACATGGCTTCTACTAATCTATGAATGACCCTGTGTCAGCAGAACTACAGTTACCTGACCATGACTATGCTACAGAAAAAAAAAGCACATGAACTTAAATCTCTTGTACTGGGATAGCTCGATTTCCTAGAGCAAAAAACTGCTGGATTTACAGAAAATTAAAAGCATACACAGACTCACTGCTCCTCTGCTAACTACTGATAAAGCATTCAGTTGCTGTAACTTGATCGTGTCTGCGCTTGTAGAAAATGTTACTCTTTAAGAAACAGCTCTGGAGCAAATTTTCCTTTTAACTCCATTTCCAGACCTCTGACACTCATAGGTAGCCAAAGGCCCACTTCTGAAAACTTTCTCACTCAGGAAGCTGAAATGAATTTTTACTCATCATGCTGTGTACTTGTTAGACTTTTAGATTAATGAACTGGTTTACTTCCTTCTAAGAAGAGTTTATTAAACTTCTTCACATTCAAAGTGCTCCTTTTTAAAGCAGCTCTCTCCATCTTATAAACAGGGGCACATTCTTTCTTTTGACCACATAAATTAAGCATATGAGGTTTTACACACTGAAACTCCATGTAGAGTGTCCTGTGAAATGCATAACTCTAATCAAGACAGAAAATGCCAAATTTTTTAAGATACAAACTTTCCATCAGATTTTTCTTCTACTCCTGCTTATCAGAACAAAAAAGTTCTAATGAATCATAAAATTAATTGAAATCACAAAGACTTCGTCCAGCCAAACAGATAGAGATTTTAACTTGCCTCATCTCCTGAGTTATCCTCAGCTGTTGGTATCTGCCAGCTGATATTAGCAGAGTTGTGATGTTCCAGAGTCACAGTCTCAATATTGTCTGGACAGAGGATGCGAGGTGCTTCAATATCTGATCCAGAAAAAGACAAAATAGGTTTTTACGTGAGATTACAGAAGTAAAATCTCTATAATGGTTAGACTGAAACTTGTTAAAACCACTGTTTTTAGTACAGCCTGGAATATAAATACACATATTTTTGCAAACTTCCTGTCTCTGCCCCTTCTTAATTCTTGCCTATAGGCTCACACATAAAGAGTAAATTCTCCTGGGCAAAGGATTGATTCTTACAGTATTTTTGTACATCACTGAGCCCAACAAGACTGGTTTCTACATAGAACCAAAAACCAAGGAATAAATAAGAATTAATTAATTTATTATATTTATCCCTTCTCTATCCTTTCACTATCCACACACAAAGCACACAGAGACAAAAACACTCGCTTCTGATAATCAGTGAGTTAAAAAAGCCTGAAAGTATTTGTGACATGATATACGTACTATGAACAAGAGAGTAATGACTCTGAAATTCTCTGGAGAATGGTGTGGAACTGACTTGAAAGAAACAAAGGCAAGAATTTGGAAAGCAGCTGCTGGAAATGTTCCTTAATAAACCTCTGTTACAAGGTATTATGTAGGATGAATAGAGTCTTCTTGCGACAGGTGGCAGTGCTGTATGGTTTTGAAGGACTGGTGACACAATATGGGTAACATCACCAACAACATTTAAGCTTCAGTTTTTTCTGACAAACTTGAAATACATCTTCAGTTCCCTGGCACAGGGCCTCCCAAAATATTTGTGGTCAGGTTATTTTATTGCTGTAGTGATGTTTGATAAATCGTTTCTAGACTCATGAGACAATGACACATTTGGCTCTGAACTCATCTGTGCCCAAGAGGCTTTAAAACAGCTCAGAACTGCTATCACTTATGTTTTTATAACTAAATAGTTCCAGTAAAGACATAACTTAGGCAATTAAATTCCATAATTAAGAATGCAAAGCAATAAATACAAGTGATTTTTGTCTCCCTCTCAACTCATTCAGATGAAAATTTTATTACAAATGCAAATAACCACCAGTTATGGTTCACACTCCCTTGACCCATAGCCTCCAGGCTGGGGGAAATTCCATTTAAAAGTGAAATTCTGTAAAAGATTAATAATAAATAAGTTGGAAAGAATTGACCAAATATGTTGGCAGCGAAACAGAGAAAGACAATAAGAAGAATGAAAGCAATTGAAATGTAACTGTTCATTCTTACTCAAAAATAATAACTTTCAGAGTTTCTCAGTGCCTCCTACTTTAGGACTTTTCTCAATATCTAAAAGCTTGAACAAAAGCCATCCTGCTTTATCTTGATCTAAACAGTTCAGCTTGTAGCCTTGTTCTAGGATCCCATCAAATATTAAAAACTGTGGTTTGGCACAGGTTTATACAAAAGATTCAGAAAAACAATGTGGTACATCACAGAGTGGAAAATAGTGTGTTTAAAGAGTGGGATAAAATCTTCCTGGCTTTCACAGAGGAAAAAAGCCTCAGTTTCTGTAGTGACCCAGCATGATGAGTGCCACAACTCTTTTCTGTACTGTTCTTTCACCCAGTGGCTGGTGAGACCCCCCAGTTTGGGGTAAAATCAATAATTCTAGAAGTAAAATAGTTACTGAAGAGGTGAACAGCTTATTCCCAGACAAACTGCACTTTTGGGTTTACACTGCTATAATCCAAACCCAAAATCCTTCTAATTCAGTTGTGCATGTGTGAAAAGGAATAAATAGCCTATCATTCCTGGAAGAGGTGGGTTAAGCATGGCAGAACCACCCTGAAATGCACGTAACTATCTTCTGCCCGTCTTTATACTCTGTGGTCAGCCAATACACCTGGGTCAGCCAATACTCTCGTGTTAGACAATTTTGGACTTAACTCTTGTGCACTGTGGCTTGGGGCTTGTCAACAGCCATAGTCAGCTCAAAGATAACTGAAATGAACATTCCTCTATAGTCTGTCTACCAGCCAGTGTTTACACAGGGTTCACAGATTCACTCCAGTTACAGGGTTTACATAAACTTTTGCCAAACCAGTAGTAATATTATTATTACTGTTATTTTACCAGAAGCGTGGGTTCCACTTTGACTATCTTTAAGCTAAGAGCTTTCAGTTCTACTTCGAAATTTCCCTGCAGATCAGATCTTTTAGCAGTCAGCTTCCCAACAACAGACTCATGAGATGGATCCCAGGAAAGGCAGCTAATGGTGACACTCAAGTGAACTCTGAAGTCCACATTTTTATTACAAGCTACAAATGTATCTGACAGCAAGCTATAAACATAGTATAGGCAATAGTTGTTACACACTGTTTAAATCACACTTTTTACACTTCAAACCTGTCCTCACTCAGTAATTTGCTGTGTGCTACCCTTCAATTCTGCACACATTTACATGGACACGATTTTGTGCTGGTCTCTACCTTTACACAGAGCCTCCTGGATGTTTGCACTCCATCTCCCAAATGACATGCACCTTAGTTCTTCTCTAGCTCCAGACAACATGAATCCTTGGGGACAGCTCAGCTGGCACACAGTTCCAGAAACAGCAGGCTCCAGCCCACATCTGGGAGGGAGGACTGTCACACCTGCTGGTTTCTGCAGGATAGGACAACGCTTTTCTGGAAGAGACCAGTAACCAGAGACCATGACTTCCAGCTGACACACACAAAGCAGAGATTCCAAAAAATCTGCAAATAAAATCCTATGGAAACTTATACACACAATATACAGTCTTTTTAAGAGTCTGTATTCATATGAGTACATCAAAACTGTAAGACCTGACAAAACTTTGTACTCCGGGGCTGATGGAAGTAAACAGCACTCGGGATATTGGTTCCTTTGCTTTCCTGCTCATGCTCTTCACTGGAATAGAAACATGGTATTTTTCACGCAGATGCACTTCCTGGCATTCTCTTGCCTTCTATGAAAACCAGACCATAACAGGGCAGAGTTAATATTCTTGTATCTGTAGCCTTCTACAGCTTCTACATTCTATCTTGAAATAAGAACAAGGAAAGAAGAAGGATAACCTGCCGTGAACTCTCTATAGGCTAGGGATATGACATGTGATTTTGCTTATGACATTCCAAACCAAATGAAATTGGTCTTGGTCTTGTCTGTGTTCAAAATCCAGCTGGAAAGACTTAGGGTGACTATAAGAGGCAGCTGAGCTCCTCTGTAAAATCAGGGAGGGCTGATGGTTTCTTAAAGGTTTAAAATGGAAGTTTGAACCATTTTATTACTAGGATTCACTAAAACCTCTGAAGACCATTTGCACCAAAGCAAAACCCATAATGTATGTAAAGAGGTTCACAAAAGCTTTGGTACATTCTGTTTTTACTGTGTGAGGCAAGGAATGTCATATTTACTTCAAATATGGAGGCATTAACAAAGAGGGCAAAATGAATGCAGTTCATAGACTTTAAGTAGTGTTTCTTACAACAGATAATAGACAAACACACACAAGAAAAATTCTCCATTTTTCATAGCCAACGAGAAGACTTGTAACTCTTTATAGCTTATCAGTGAAGAAAGTAGGCCAAGGGGACACAGAAACCAACCCAACCCAGCCATACAGAAGAGAAGCAGAGAAGCTCTGTTCATCCCTTAGCAATAGTTTAATGACAGAGAAGTGACTCACATTCAAAACATTTCATATCCCTCCTCTCCCCCTCCCTTTCTCTCCCCTCCCCTCCCCTCTTCTCTCCTCCCCTCCTCTCTACACAGACACTGTTGGCTCTGCAAGGTGGATCAACTCCATCAGAAGAAAAAAACCCCAAACCCTATCTTTTGGTTGCTCACCACATTAAGGTGACTGAAAAAGGGCAAAAGGAGCACAAATTAGAGAAACAATATTTGAAAGCACAAGCTAAAAGCATTAAAATGTGTAATACCCTGGGAACTAGTGAAAGAAACTCTGTGAAAGGTGTCAGCATGAAAAACAGAGGAAACTGCAGCTCTTTGGGAAGCAGGAACAGCCCTGTTTCTTGCTTGAGACACTTCCAGCTATACTAGCAAAATCCTAATACAGCACAATCGTGAACTGTTTGATAAACATTCAGGATAAACTTTGGTCTATCTAGCCTGAGGGAATCCCTTTTAAATGGGACAGGTTTTTACTAAAAAACAACTGTAATAGCATTGTTCAGCTTTTTTATCTGTTTGTTCTTGTGCTCAATTCCAAAATTTGATCAAGATGATCCAGAAGTCTGGAATTCATGAGGAGCAGAGTGATATCCATGGTATTAGTCATATTGATAGGGAATTAATAAAGAGAAAAATATTTCTAAGGAGAGACAAGAATCTGTTTTCATGTGCAACCACCTGTGATGAAACAAAACACTGTATTACAATTCTTAACATCACAAGCAACTTCAATATTGTGACAAATAAAAAGATTACAAAGCAAATCATGCATCTTTCCCTCAATTCCTTTGCAAGCACTGTTTCAGGGAAAAGAATTATTCAGCAGCAATTAAAGTGTGGGGTAGGAATTCTTTCAACGCTAGGTGGCATCAACACCCTGGATGCCATCTGTATTTTTGTCTTTCTTCACTGAGCCTGGAACAAAGCAAGGAGAACAGCATCTTGCAAAATTCACTAATTTTAACATGATGTATATTAAACTTTCACCTATGGGAAGGAAATGCAACAAAATGACTCCAGATTTTTTTTTTTTTTCAAACTGGACAAATGACAAGCTTCCCTTTTCAGCAGATATTTTGTTTGTCAGCCACCTACAATACATGCAGCCCACTCAAAAGTAGCTCACTGCTAACAGTATCTTTAATGGAAAAGACAGAAATTTAAAACATATGTAATATCCAAACTTCCAGTCTCTTGGAAAAAGATGCATAAGAACAGACTTCACAGAAGTGACTGCAAACAATCCAGGCAATGTTATGGTACAGTGTCAGTTATGGCTACAGATGGCTGTGATACAGTCTCAGTGAGCTAACTTGCAAATATGGCAAACTTTGCACTGAGGAACAGTCAAGCTGAAAGGCATTCAGAAAATGAGCTAGAAGAATACCCTGAAGTCCAATAAATCTGGTTCAAGGCTTTGAAGGCAATTCCGTTTCATTTTTCTAACAGAAGGGGCCGAAATTAATAAATGATCAATTACAAATGCCTAACTACAGCAGAATTTCTCGTACCTTTTAGGCAGCAGATCATAAATAATAGTTAGGAGCTATTCAGACTAAAAATAAACAGACAATACAATGACAATCATTCAGAAAATGAGCACAAAGAGCAGCTTTTCAGAAGGACACCATATTAGCCTCCTGATTTACATCCTTCCCTGAATAAAACTCCACACATCTCCACTGAACCAGAATCTCAGCAAGCTTGTTCTAAACAACAGTCTCAAGAAGAAGAAGAAGCAGAGATGCCTTCCAGCTAACAGTCTTCCCTCTGTGACAATGAAAGGTAACTTTCATACCAGAGTAAATTTCAGACTCAGCCAAAAATAAGATGTTGCCATGGATAATCCAGGAATGGAGACAATACTGTCTGGTGAGAAGAAATCTTTAGATACAAAGTAGAGATGGATTTTATTAATCAAAATGCTAAGCTAGGAAGGATGAATTCAACTGATGAATACAGTTAAT
This sequence comes from Sclerurus mexicanus, assembly GCA_013396755.1. NCBI lineage: Eukaryota > Metazoa > Chordata > Aves > Passeriformes > Furnariidae > Sclerurus > Sclerurus mexicanus. The sequence continues at coordinate 490,714 of VWZF01001877.1, read as the reverse complement.
CTTCCAATTATAATATTCCAACAGGATTTCAGGGTCCCTTCCTTTTGAAGTTAATTGAAGTTTTTCCACTGACTTTAACAGAAGAAAGATTAGGATCTCTTAAAAAACTGTCTTGATAAATTAATTCTGTGAATTATTTTCAGAATTTTAAAGAATGTACCTACCATTAGAAATTAATTCTTGCCTTATGCAAAGTCCACATTTTTGAAACTGAAAAAACCCAGTGAAAATATTGCCACAGGTTCAAGCCAAGTCACCCTCCTAGCATCACATTTACTGGATCCAGATGACATACACTACACCTACTGCACCCTAACTAGTCAGTACTAGATCAGTTTCCGAATTACTGGACTCTCAGCTTGTGCCTTTTTTTTTTTTTGGTCTACACTTTAAAGTGTTTCAACTGTATTTCATCATCTTACCTTTCTAAGTTATTTTAATACCTGTGACTAGTCCTAAATGTGTACTTCTGAGATCTACAGTCCTTTTTTATCAGAACAGTTATATATGCTTACCTAACCCCACACAATTGGTGTGACCTCTGAATCCTGACTTAGAAGTGCTTAGTTCCTAACTTGTCTAAACTCCTACTTCCTGCTGGGAGTTCAGAAAAAGTGGCAACCACCACACCTTTACTCTGCGCTCACAGTGCCTGGCTAACATGTTACCCCTTGCCTGGAGATCAACTTCAGCTTTAAGAGGGTAACTCA
>VWZF01001877.1:130332-489998 GCA_013396755.1 Sclerurus mexicanus | reverse complement strand
AGCTTTAAGAGGGTAACTCAAACCCCTACATTTAGTCTCTAGTATAAACCTAAAACTTATATGTTTCCTGAAACATACTGCGTGACAGTGCCTTTACACTAACCAGGTACAATAACAACCTTTCAGTTATACCAGTCTGTGCTGGATTTAAATGATAAATCTGTCCACTTTCTCCATTTACAAATTCCTCCGTCCTTCCCTAACTCATAAGACCTGTATAAAACAACCACATACAAATTCTCATTCCTGTCCTAGCTTCACCAGCCAACAAAATATGGAGAATTTCACACCCATGACAGCACATCAGAAAAAGCTGCATTCTGACATGAACAGAGTTAGATCAGATACCTACCCACACACTTTGGCTCCTTTGAATCCCACTGTGATGTTCCCTGGCAGGTGAGTTTGCTGTTTCCTTCAATTTCATAGCCCTCATTGCAGGTCACAAAACAGACTGTCTTGTAGGAGATATCAGCTGTTGAACAATTAATGTGTCCGTTTTCAGGAGACCGAAGTCTGGGACATGTTCGAACTGCAAAGGGAAAAAAACACACCAGTTCACACTGCAGCACTGAGAATTACTGGAGTTACACTAGTTTGCCCAGGTTTTTAGGGGTGGAAGAGGTACTGGCTTGTACACTAGCTATAGTAGTTTGTACACTAGTTACAGTAGTTTGTACAAATTTAGGGAATAGAGCTAGAGCAGAGAAGACTTTTTTCAAAGGTTTGATGCCTTTCTTTTCCTAAAACAGTCTTACGTAGAATGTGTGAGATTGAATACACACTTCTAAGCTCAACTAAGTTCTGACGTAAGTCCTGGCTGACAAGCTAATTGTGCATCTGGCACCCAATCTGTGGCCTGTGCTAGTAATGTCTATTAGCCTTCAAAATGGGATAGCTGCAGGCAAATGGAATCCTGTGGAAAAGTGTGTGTCTTTGGAAGTTTCTAGTCTCCAACAATGTCTGAGAGTTCTTTGGGGCATTTCCATCTGGCAGGCTGGTACGGGCTAAGAGCTTATTAACAGGTAGGATGACAGTGTCCCAGTGCTCAGAAACATTCTCAGGTGCTCTGGAGTGTATTCATAGACACAGGCGCATGTAAGCCTCCACAAATAAGAAGAGAAGACACTCATCATGCTGGAGGAGACAAAGAGAGGAGAAGTAATACAAGCCATTTATGTACATCAGGTCCGTGAGAGACGAAAAGGAACAATTAGGCTGTTGCTGAGACAAAAGAGATCCTTTTAGATACTGGGCAGATATCACTCAGTACGTTCAAAAGTTATCAGAGAAAACATAAACAGGCACACAGTGTGATTGCTCAGAAACATCATCAAGCAGACTGCAGCTGCCTGAAGTCACAGAATCACAGAATGGCTAATGTTGGGAGGGACCACTGAAGCACATCTAGTCAGACATCTCTGCTCTACCAGAGTCATCCTAGAGCACAGTGCACAGGATTGTCCAGAGGGCTTTTGAATATCTCCAGTGGGGGTGACTACACAATCCCTCTGGGCAGCCTGCTATAGTACTCAAGTCACCATCACAGTAAAGAAATTCTTCCTCATACTTCTTCATACCCAGGTGAAACTTCCTGTGTCAGTTTCCACCCATTGCCTCTTGTCCTACTGCTTAGCACCACCCAGAAGAGCCCGGTTCCACCGTCTTCTGATACTTATATACATTGATAGGACACTCTCTCAGTCTTCTCCAGGCTAAACAGGTCCAGCTCCCTCAGCCCCTCATCCCATCCTCACCAGAAGAACTCTGTTCTCACTTGATTGTTTTCCACAGCTTCTATTGACCTTGCTGGCAGGAGGGCAAGCTCAGGTAGTGAGTGGTTTCAGAGAGCTGGACAACTTCTCTGCTGTGTTTTGGGAAGCTGATTTTACCAATTAATCCATCCTTGCTGCTGCCAGGTAGGAAACAAAACATAATATCCTTTACAAATGCACTCAAACGTAAGTGAACTTGACAGCCTCCCCTACAAGTGGACACCACCACATCCTCAAAGTAATAAATGGGCATATAGCCTGAGTGATTCCTCAAATGAAAGCCAGCTGTATAAATGCCAGTAACTATACTGTAGTTTTAGTAGTGTCTGAAAGTTAGAAACAACACATATTAAATAACATCTCTTTTGAAAACAGCTATGGTGGCAGCGGAGCGGAAAAGTCTGCAGCAAAATGTATAGAATAAGATAGAAGGGAAAAAAGCCATTTAGATGAATCAAATATATCTTTACATTACCACTGTCTCATGTTTACTCTCTGGAACTACTTCTACTCTTATGTTTGTATGTACATGGGCATCCTCTAGAAAGTGCATTTAAAAGTTAAAAAAAGATCTTGAAATACCCACGTCGTGAGAGGCACTCTAAGCTTCAGAGAAACTTCATAATATGCTGCATCTTAACTTCAGTAGAGGGTGTAAGAAAAACATTTTTACAGCTCAATCACATATGCTTTATACACAAGAGAGTATGCTTTCTCTTTTAAGGTTTCTAAATAAGTTTTTGATACCCTATCTGCAGTAAAAAGAAGCAAATGCTAGGGAACTCTACTACTGAGGAAGCCTGAAGGAATTAAGAGCACTGAGGAGGCTCTTGGCAATGTTAATGTGCCTACGGAGAAGGCATTCCTTTCCAGTACCTGGTAAGTCTAGCCATTTCTTCTGCAAGGACTACACAGCTCTTGCCTCCTCAATTGTTTCAATGTTCACACTTCACTTAGTTGTCTCAGCATGGCTCTGGCAGAAACCTGTAACTGAGCTCATGTTATCTGGGTAATGGTTCCAAGCATTAAACACCAACCCATCCTCTTATCCATAAGACATTTTCCATGACCAAGAAATATTTCCATTAAGCCAGTGGAAACAGCAAAAACAATAACAGTATATTCTGCTTGCTCCGGGTTTTCTCCTAATACATTTTTTCTGGATTAAATATATGCTTTGCAGTTGTTTTCTTCATGGGTCACCCTTAATTGCACGACAGGACTGCATTAATCACTTTCCAATAGCACAGCAGATTTTAGCTAGCTGAAGAACTGAGGAGTACTTAATGTCAAAATCCAAAGCAGTGAAAAGGGATTTTCCTTCACTCTCCCTTCCTAATTTATGTGATAAAATACTCCTGAGATTAACAAGAGAGCTATAAACCATGCCTTTGATCTTGCTCCCTTTCATAGTCTGAGTGAATCAAGACTAGCAGATCCAGCACATGTAACAGTGGGATTTTTTGAATTTCTTTTTTTTTTTAATTGGAAGTCTTCAGTATGATGGACAGCAGCATATTAAAAGCAAAAATATATCCTTTCAATGCTTCAAAGGATATTAACTCAGTATCAAGACAGTACCTCAATGCAGACTTTTCCTCCATCTTCCAAATTCCCTATTAAAGGAAGATCACACACCAACACCAAACGGGAATTTTGTTAAATGCTCTAGCAAGATTTTGAAATACTAGACTCTTCCACTTCTCTACAGACAGTAAGATGAAAGATCCTTTCTTTGTGGCTGACTGAAGCTTTCTCCAGACTTTTTGCACAGGGTGCTACTGTGTGACGGAAACTTTGACAGGCAGGTGCTCTTTCTCAGGATCCCAGTCTACCCAGTCTACATCTTCAGGTTATGTTTTGACTGCTAGAAAGTCCACAGCCCTAAGTCCTGCTTCTCAAGATATCCTTGTGGTACTGGCCAACAATTTATTTTCTATTGAAAGCTTCTCCCTCCTGCCTTCTGTCATGGGAAGCTAAAGGGGAAAACCCAGTTTTCCAGGATTATCTGAAGAGTTCTAAAATCTAAGTAGAAGTGAACTGGTATAGAAAGAATGTCCTGAGAAACTGAAACTCAGATCTCTTCTTTCAGAACCATGACTTGTTGTTTCTTTAAGGGCTGCAGTGTTTGCTGTACTGGCATGAAGTTCTAATGCCTCCAAGGATCTATCCTGCCTTTTTCTCTGAACACAAGGCCATGGCAAGAGTTACAGAATGAGCTGATGCCTTTTTATTTACTCATTTTCAGTGCAGCATATTGGTGTCAAGTGCATTCAAGTCAAGTTAAACATGCTGTAGCTGTTGAGGACATAAGGGCTGCTACCTATTTTTTTTTCAGTGTCTCCTTGGAAGACATACCAGGCAGATACAGAGATGTGGGATTGCAGCTTCTGTTCTAAATCATCAAGAACCCAACCTCAGGCAGAGATAAGTGATAGCAAAACAAAACTCTGCTCCTATCAGAAAATCCAGAAATAAGGATTTCTGAGGATGCTTTTTCCCATGTCTCCTTCCTTTCATACCTCCTGTTTATTTCTTTTCCAGCTGACACTGTTTTACAGTGAACTCCTAGGATATTGCCAGTTGTTCCCTAGTGAAATTCCACTCAAAATTCTGAAAATTACACTCAAGGCCCAAGCTTTCCTATTCTTCCTAAGAAGAAACTGTAATAAAACAAAATGGAATTCTTCCATGGCTAATGTCTCCCAACACCAATGCCCTTCTATGCCAAGAGTCTGGTGGATGTTCCAAAACAGCCATGTGGCAAGGTCTAAATATGGTTACATATTTAAATACTTGGTAGGTTTGCTGGATTTACATAATATAGATACAAAATTCATAGAAATTAAGTGGAGAGAGGTGAAGAGAGCTTTACAGAAGGAGAGTAGATTCACTTGTAAAAGACTGTCGGTCTAGTAAATCTTGCTCTGCATTTTCTATTGTAGATGTCGTCCTTTCATTTTAGGAAGGAGGGAAACAGAGTGACTGTAATGGGATTTTACATTTGGAACTTTCTTTCACCCAAGTGCTAACAGGATTAGATCTGCACACACAACTAGTGTGTAGAGAAAACCACTGTTAAAAACAAACTAACCCAACAGAAAACTTATAAAACACATGGCATCCATACCTCTGCAAGTAGCCTCTGATCCAGACCACTGGCCATTTGGCTGACAAAGTCGGATGCTGCTTCCCACGAGATCAAATCCTGCTTTGCATCGGATCCCACAGGCAGCATTAAAGTAATTGTTGCAGACATTCTGGACAAAGTAACCATTTTCAGGGGGCTTCAGTTCAGGGCAGTGAACAACTAAATAAGTAAACAACCACAACAGAATTATGTATGGAATACAAAGGGCTCCTGAAAGAAAACAGTATTTTAAAATTTCAAACTCAACTTGTGGCTTGGTATTTTTGCTGTTTCAGACAGAGAAAATCTTGCATGCAATTTGACATGGCCTTCACGTGTAAAACCACTGTGACAATAAATTGTCCCAGCACTGCATTCTGCATTCCAGAGGCATTCTGTTTCTGAATGGCAACACTTACCCTCACAGGTTTGTCCTACAGCACGATAGCCCTCCTGGCATGTACAATCCTCAATGGAGGTACTTCCTGGTGGAGAAGTATGATTCTTATCGGGACATGAGATGCAAGTGCTGATTCCACCTGGTGAACCTTCAGGCTTGTACGTTCCTGGTGGACAAGCTTGGGGCAAAAGAAAACATGGCAGAAAGGAGTTCAGGATATTCACCTCTCACATAGCATATTTTTTTCAGGTATGTTGATTTACTTCTTTTACATTACTTTTTTCTACCTCATACATCCAATGTCACTTAGGGTAGGAGCATTCTCCACTTAAAGTAGTGCAGAGTTCTTAACAGGTGTGAGCTAACACCTGCCCGACTTGGTGGGGTTACCTACACTGATTGTCTGGAGACTGATAAATCGTCCATGATTAATCATCTTGAAAAGAAACTCAGTCCCAGAAGACACACCAGATTTTCACTGAAAACACCTGTGAAGATCTCACAAAGACATTTTTGATTCATAAGTGTAAAAAAATTAGTTCAGACTAAATCCTCGCCATTCAAGACTACACAGAAGTTTAACGCATACAGATTGGCAGTAACAACCTCACATAAGCCAGCAAAACCGCCCTGACTTTGATTTACACATTATGATTATATATGATCTATATACCATATGTGCTAAAACGTATGAGGCACAAACGATGAAGCAATTCATCAAAGCAACTGCTCCCTGAATCTTTTGTAGTAATTTATATTGTATTTCATATTTTTAATTTTGTGCACCTACATGCACAAGCCTTAAAAAATTCAGGGGATGTCTTCGAAGACAGGAACTTGGTGAAATAGGATCTTTCTGCTCTCTGTCTTGAATTCTGTTCTTCAGGAAATAACCACAATTATTCTAATCTATTTAACAAGGATGATGTGTGAAGTAGGGGAGTGACTAATCAACTGGTGCTGCTCAAGTGAGTTTTGATTGTTCAGATTACCACTTGAAACAGAACTCAAAGATACTTGTGCTGAAAAACGTAACTACTAATGAAAAGTTCAGGAAATATTCTGAGAAAGTCATGTTATATTAACACTGAAACCCATCCAAAAAAGCTCTCACTCCATTAATTTAACTGTCAACAAAATGGCCACACTTCTTCTTGCAAACTGCAAGTCAGGCTGCCATATTCTGCCCTCAGTACAGTCAGTTTGTACCATTTGATGTAGCTCTGAACGGTATAAAGAACTTTATGACCACAAACACCCTCAAGTGCCTTCCTCGCTAAGTAAATAGGTGTGTTCTGCTTCTGGATCTACTCTCTCCTACTGAGCTGTATTTCCTGGAGTTCAGAGATTCTGGCAGAATCAGTCTCTTCTTTGGTAGATATTAGACCAGCTCTGTCTGTTTTGAGAGTATGGTGCTAAGATACTCTGTCATGAGAGAATTTAGTTTCATAAGCCAAATTTTATGGAATATACCTCAAAAAATCAGCCCATATGAACAGTTGGCACTTAGTCTTTCCAGAAGGAGCATGTTCTTTTGAATAGCTTTCAGAGGAAACACTTTTGTTTGCTTTTCAGAAAACTTTGTATGTTTATTTTGAAGAAAGCAACTGAATGGCTTACAGTTAAGAGGCAATTCTGGGTGCTGTAAATTGGATTCACAAATTTGTATTTTAAATGCAATTATAAGAAGACAATGAAAATGCCCATGCAGTAAAGGATATAAATACAAAACAAAGCATTTCAGGAACTAAATGGGGCAGAAAAGTCCAACCAGATTTAGAGCTGGGAATTTTTCACTTTTGCTTTGGGACTTTCAGAAAAGCATCTGGAAAAATTCCCTTTCCTACAATTCACCTGCTCTTCCCATGCAAGATATTGGGTTGCTGCTGCTTTTTTTGTGTCTTCTGTGCAGAAACTCCCACCTTGGACATTACAACTCTGAAATATTATTTCATGCTTCAGATGATCCCCTTCAAAATGGCAAAGTATCAGAGGTATTACTCTGAAATCTCTGAAATACTTCCATCTGGTACTTTGTGAAAGTCTCTGTGCATCCTTTTTAAAACTGTATACAGTACAAGGTGATGAAGGGCATCTAAAAGGATACAGGAAAGAGTGAAAATTAAGCATCACAGGGGACCTGCTGTATGACAAAACTGCCCTCCATATGCCAGTAGAAGTAAATTAATCTCTTCTGTTCCTCATGTGGCATATAAAACAACATCTAAACTAAGTGTCCTGTTACAAAAAAACCCTCACCACAATCCAACAAACCCTCAACCTAACTTTTCTCTTTCTTACCACTTCACTTTAGATAAAGACGCAACAATTTTCTGTTACTGTTTGTGAACTCTGGGATAAAAATAATCACCCATTCTGTAATGTTAGCATTTTAAACAATAAACCCAGTAATTTGCTTAAAGCTTTGAATCAGTCTGGCTTTGAAGAAAATTAATTCTGAAATCACACTCACAATTTGCTCATTCCAGTGAAGCAGCAGGAAGTAAATAACACTGCTAAAATGGTTATTAATGTCTCTGCTGAGAAAAACACTTTTCAAATGTTCTGATTCTTTTTGTATGCTTCAAATGCTTATCACTGCCTTTACAGGAAGCTGAATTGTATCCTGTCTTGGCTTGTTATGTAGAATGTTCTTCAAGTCTGAGTCCCTGAACTTCTCATTGATCCCATATATTCCCTAAATGTATTCAACTACAACATTCTGTATGAATTACATTCAGACTTTTCACAAGATAACACTAGGTTACAGAGCTATTTCCAAGTGTATGAGATCACAGTCTATCCTGTGATGCCAAAGAGATGGCTTCAGAATGGAGCATAAGCACACTGTGAATTTTCACTGCAGTCACAGAGGTTAGCCCAGCCACAGTTCACATTAAAACCATCCAAAATCAGCTGTCGCTGAGTAGACCTTTGGCCATCTGCTCTAGACTGTCCATACTTGACCCAGCTAAACTGCAGACCCATTCCCTCCTGCTTCAGACAGCACTACAGCATGGTCCAAGTCTACAAAGAGTGATGCATTTAAAGCTAAGTGAGAGCCTGAGAAGCAAGCACATTTGAAGAGCACACAGGGCCCAATCCATGAGTGATCATACAGGTATCTCTCTGGGCTTTCTTCCAAGAATCAAGCAGTGCCAAATTTTTGTTGCATTCTAGTCCACCAGCATGCACTCACCAACTCTACACTGGCAAAAATTGACTGTAGGGACACATCATAATTTCCAGTACTATTCTGTAAAAATAATTTAAACTTTTTTCAAGGTTTGCTTCCCCTTTTCAACAAGGTCACAGCACAAGAAGCCTCAAAACAATGTCTGAATGAACCTCTATGTAAATGAGCACCAATCTGGCTCTGCCAAGGATGAAGAAAACACCCAGAATTTAAAAAATGGGAAATAAATTTTAACTGTATCAGCTTCAAACAGAGAGGAAACTCATGTGCACATCTGCATACATGATTTGCTCAACAAAAGATTTAACTACTTTCTGTATCTGCACCATGTTGTTGTTCGCTCAGAAGCAAGGGGAGGGGCAAGGAAATACTTTTTGTTTAATGTAGTTCTCCTCTTGAGAATAGTGAATGCGGAGATACACCAGAGGATTACTTCTTTAAAGGGTATCTGGAAGCAGGGATTAGTGTGCTAACTCAAACAGGCACAAGATCCAAACTCTCCAAGCACACAAAGATGGCTCGCATTGAAGTTGTTATCAACAACAATCTGCTTTCATAAAATAGTAGATCGTCATCAACCATTCACATGCAGATTCTATTGTCTGTCATAATGACAGTGAAGTAAACCTTCTGACCAGAAATGATAATAAAATAATACACGCTTACTTCAGAATGCCTCCTGCATTCTCCTCCTCAGTTACATTCTCCCAGGTATACAACTAACTGAAAAACTGTACGAAAATCCAGCATGTCTCTTCTGATTTTGAACATTAATGGGCTTGATGACATCTTAGGCCAACAATGGAACACACTTCCTTACTTATGCTTAAGTTGCACATAGAAAAGAAAACACTAGAAAGGAAATATGACATAGGTTTGCTAGAAAACAAAGACCCATAGGGCAGACATAAACACATTTCACTCAACTAACTGTACTAACAGCATAACTACATATCAAGATGTTGCTTGAAGTTGAACAATGAACATAGAAAGCTGGGAAAGTCCACTAAAAAACTAAAAGACAGACTTTCAAATTCAGTAGGAATCCTGTTCTGCCTGCCTACAATAATGAAATATCTGACATTTCAATCTTCACACAAGAAGAATTTAACATTGTAAAAGTGACAACATAAACCAAAATATATTTCAGAGATTCACCAAACAACATTTATTATCCAGTTTGGCTTTTTTAAAACTGCAAATACTAAAGCCAGCAGCAAAGTTAAGCCAACACGCATTGAACCCCCACAATGGCGTAAAGACTCTGGATTTAAACAGGTGGAGATCATGTATCAAAGTTCTACTCTGTGACACAGGATACAATTCTTCCTCTTAAGACAGAAGGACAAATTTCAAGGATAAACAATTCTGCCTTAAAAATGTAAGACTTTTAAAATCCTGGGAGAGCAGGCAAACGTTTCCTCTCCAACTGTACTAGTGCTCTAAGTCACTGAAATGGAATTATTCTTCAATTATCCCAGTGTTAAGTGAGAGGAGAGTCAAACTCCATGTATTTCAAAGATTAATTTGAGGGATTTTGTATTTTCTTCAATGCATAATTTCTCCTACTAACTACATTTACTAAGCAATCCCTGACATGAGCCGTTTTTTCCACACTTTATGCTAATGAAGGATCCGATTAAGACTTTATCTTTTGTGGGATATGGCAGGAATCAGCAGGCAATACCCTACTCCCTCCTGCAGCAACCTGAGTTCTATTTGCATAGAGCTACTCTGTTGATTGTAGTGTGTAATTCTAATTTTTTCCTCGTAAGTGCAGAGCCTAAATGAAATGACACCCTGATACAAATCACAAATAGTCTTCATAACCCAGCCTCCCAGCTTCTTTAATGAGGAAGGAAAGCCTAGTTTTCCATTTAATCAAACTCGTTTTATGCTATGGTAATTACTTTTATGATACTGGTTACAAGCATACATATTCAACACTTCTCCCAGAACCAGAGTATTCCATGAATATCTGTTCTTACTTGGTTTGCTAGTGTCTGCAAAAAATGAGGCAACTCATAGGTTATTGAATCTTGAAGCAATGAACACTGGATGTGTTTAGAAGATTTTTGGTTGTGTGGGTCTTTGATCTGATATATACAGCCTCGTGTTTTTATTCATTGATTGAAAGTTGTGTGGAAGATCCACAAGCAAAACCTCAAACTAACTCACATTTGGAACTCACATTTGGGGGAGAACTGCAGTCTAAAGCTGTGTGGTCTCTCTCCCACTGCCTTTCTTGATCTAAGATTCCNAGCAATACAAAAAACCCCAAATCAAACCAAAACCAACCAAAGAAGATCCCCCCAAAACCAAATAAAACCCAACAAAACAAACCCAACCAACCAAACAACAACAAAAACACACACCAAGAAAACAAACCAAAAAAGGAAAACAAGAAAATTTGTCACCCTGAACTTCATGTGTGTGAAACAAGTGCTGTGGAAGATGTATTTGCCATCAGTCATGTTTTAAAATTGCCTCAAGGAGTATGTGCTTTTATAAGGATAAGCATGCTCTCACAAGGGAAATGGAGATCCCTGTTCCACACCACGAAGCCACAGACTTTCTGACACTTTCACACCTACTGTTGCAGCAGAAGATGAGTCTGGCATGTGCTGTAGTACTGGTATGCCATTCCTTCCTGTGTCCAAAAAACCATTCTGCTGCTGCTGCACAATTCATTTGTGCAAGGGAAGAACATGAATAACATGGGAGGCATACTGATGGAAGCCATGATTGCATGATACACCCCGGGCCTATGCCATCTCCATGTATTTCACAAGGATATTTCTTGGCTGCTAATTCATGGAATAATAATTCACAGAATGAGCTGGGTTGGAAGAGGCCTCTGAGATCGTGTCCAACCCTTGATCCAACACCACTGTGATTACTAGATCATGGCACTAAGTGCCACATCCAGTCTCATCTTAAAAACCCCCAGGGACAGTGAATCCACCACCTCTCTGGGCAGGCCATTCCAATGCCTTATTACTCTCTCTGTAAAGAAGTTTTTCCTAATATCCAACTTAAACCTCCCCTGGCAGAGCTTAAGCCCGTGCCCCCTTGTCCTACTGCTGGTTGCCTGAGAGAAGAGACCAACCCCCACATGGCTACAGCCTCTTTTCAGGTAGCTGCAGAGAGTGATGAGGTCACACCTGAGCCTTCTCTTCTCCAGACTGAACAACCCTAGGTCCCTCAGCCTCTCCTCACAGCACTTGTGCTAGAGTCCCTTCACCTTGTTGCTCTTCTCTGGACCTGCTCCAACAGCTCAATATCTTTCTTGAACTGAGAGTTCCAGAACTGAACACAAAACTCAAGGTGTGGCCTCACCAGTGCTGAGTACAGGGGAAGGATCACTTCCCTCGTCCTGCTGGCCACACTATTCCTGATGCTGTAACTATTTTACAAGCCATCCCTGGCTTGGACAAGCTGAAAAATAGACTACCATGGCCTCTGAAATATATCTCACTGGACTTGCACTTGAAGACCTTTAACGTTGCTTAAAGACTTTCCACACTTTAGGTCTCTATTAGAGACACTACCTCCAGAAATCATAGCTTTTTTGTCACTTTTAATTACTTGGGAAAGTATTTTTTTTTAAGATCTTCTATATGGTAGGTTTGTCAGGTTGGCCACATTGTGCTCATGAAACACCTTTAGAAAGCTAAGGAGAAAGAAATCTAAACCTTTAGCAGATATTGGAACTCACCCTTCTGCAGACTGCAACATGTATGATGCCATTAAAAAAACCCTGAAAAAAAACAAGGCAGGAGCATGCTAGCATTACAAAAAATATGCAAGGAAGTGGCTCTAGTGAACCATTTGACACATATGACTTGTAAAAAGACTGCAAAGGAAATTTGCACCAGGAGCTTGTGTTTATGTGTATGGATCAGGGAAAGATTTCTGCTAAGTCTCAGCATGTTCTGCAACTCTTTAATATCTCCTGTTATCCCCAGCATGTGCTCTGCATTAATTTCAGACAGCATCGAACCTGCTCATCCATCTGCTCTTTGTCAGTATTCCTTAAGCATCCCTCTCACAGCAACATGATTAGCAATTTAACAAGCTGGAAGTCATCTCTGTTCTCATTTGATGTATTTTGATCCATCTCTTTATTAGATTTACAAATTTCCTCTCAACCAGGAGCAGCAGGCTGAGCCAAGTCAGAAGTTGAGCTAGTTCCATATATGATACATAAGGAGGAGGGGTTCATTCAAACCTTTTAATTGGGTTTACAGGCATTCAAACTGCAATATTCCACTACCATGTAAAACTTGCAGAATTTGAATGACACTTTGAGATGATCTAGCTCTAGATCTTTACGCATTTCAGTCATAAAAAGCTTTCAGAAGAAAAAACATACTCCTGATAAAAATTAGAATCTTGGATCATATCCCATGGGGCAGAAGAACTGTAAAACTGCCTGCAAGGAGATGCAGTCCCTTGTGTGAACACTCTGTCCCAGTAAGAGAGCACAAGAGCTATCACTGTAGCTTGTAAAAGTTAGGATACCTACAAGGACCTTCTCCACAGGGAGGTCTGGCTGTGAGCCACAACTGTGCTGAGCATCCCTGCTTAGGCTTGGGGCCAGCACATTTAGAAAAGATTACTTAAAGCAGTGATTCTGACTGTAAAATATCCTCCGTGGTCATAGCAGTACTGAGAATTTATAGAAAAGCCATTTATGCCCAGTTTTAAGACTTTTTTTAAAAGCAGACTAACTACTGCATGTTAGAAGCATGGTGAGTGCTTTAAACAGATTCATGCTTGAACCACACTTGCATTGCAAGGACACAGAGCTGTTAGATGTATTTAAAATGTTTTACAACTGTAAAAATAAAGACTACTATATATATGTTTACAAAACTTCCCTTTCTGTTTCAAAGTAAGTAGCTTATTCAAGAATAAAAAAACAAAGTCCTGATTCCATGCGTAGTGTTGCAACTTTAGAAGAAGCCTCCCCATGTTTTGTTCAAGATACAAGTTTACAAGACAAATCCTGACAACTTGTGAAATATACATATACAGAAATGGCATTCATGTATTGATGAAGCTCTCAGTTTAAGTCTTAGTGGGATTTTAGACAGTTTGCAGGTTTGCTGTTTCCACAGACATAAAATCTAGCCTTAGTGATACATTTGGAGGGGATATCCAAAGCAAACATAAACATGCCTATCAGTTAAGGGTCTCAGTTCATGTCAGTCCTTTTGATTTTTAGAGCTTGGATACTGATTTATGTCGTTATATCCCTGTGTATTTGTAAAAGTTATTGTACTAAATGTGCAAAACAAGCTTCAAAACTACAAAAAGGTCTTTCTGGGAAATTAACTCAGTTAACTGTGCAAAGTTTGCTATGCAAATAGAGACTATTTATGAATTTATCTATGTGCAAGTGAAGGTTTTGTGTCTAAAACTTCACATACAATTGAACCCTTAAAAGGGAAAACAAAACAAATTCTGAAAACAGTTTCCCCAGAGCAGCCCTCTGGACATGACCTTTATCGTGATTACAAACACACATTCCTCAGCAAACCTTGATCACTGCTGATGTGACAGCACATGCTACTCTAAACAGTACTGTTCTAAGCGCCCTGGATAGCTTCCTGCTTTTTAGATACATGAACACTGAAAAGGAACAACACTGTCCTATCCTAAGTACACTTAATTGCCATTTTGATATACTTGCTGTGAAGTCACACTTCTGCTATTAGAAAAGCAAATTTAAAAAAAACACAGGGTGATGTAAAGCGAATTTCATTAAAGAGAGCACAAACATTTTGTTTAGTTTATGCTACACAAAGGCAAGCAAATACCTGTTTTAGAGATCTACTAATTGCCTTGTCTTAAGGCACTGAAAGCCCAGTTTTCTCTAGGTATGGTCCAACCATTGTACCCTCTATCAAACAACTCTACTCAGCCTTTCACCCCTTCAGAAAAGGTTCTGGGTCAAGAAGGAAAATGAAAGGACAAGAACGCATTTGCACCAAACCATCACCTACCTCCCTAACAGGATGGATGCCTAGAGAGCTGAATTATCCCTAGACCAGATCCCAAATGATGGCAGTTAAATACATCAGCAGAGTGAAAAAGCTCCCCTGAGCTGCACTATATGCTAACTTCTGTGTGAGCTGGAGGCACACACTGAAAAGCAAGAAATAGACATCCTTTATCCACATCTTGAAAGACGGACTACTTGGCAAGAGACAACTTTGAGCTGGGGTGAAAAACCTTATTCTTTAACAACTCCTAAAGTGCTACACCCAGAGGAATTTGGACAGAAGTGAAAATCTACTCCACTGCCTGCAACTCTTGGGACATGCTGAAATCACAATGCAGCAAGCACTTGCTCAGCACAGCTTACACTTTATTCCAGAAGTAGGGAGCAAGAGGCTCGTGTTACAGCTAATTCTACACACCACCTTCTCCTGGGATACCTCAATTTAAACAAAATAAGGGACTGGGGCTTAGAAGCTGACAAACCATGCACCTGAAGCTTCACAGCACTGATAGGTGCTTGCAGAGAAGAACATGCCTAATGGTTCCAGATCCATTTCCATTGTGTTCTCCAACTCAGCAACTCGAACAGTTTTGTGTTCAGTGATTCCTGGGACTTAATGTAACTAAAAATTACTCTATGATCAAAGTGAGTGAGCAAACTGGCTTTCCTGACAGCAGCAAACTCTGTGAGGAATCCAGGAGTAGTCAAGAGACTTCACATCGTCAGACTTTCTCCTTCTTGTTCGGGTAAAAATTGCAAATTTTCTCTCTGGCGAAACATTAACAGAGCCCTGTATGTTCTTGAATCATTTTACTAGTCTAATGTGAAATGCTCCTTTTCTGCTGTTGCCTCCAATGCCCATTTCCAGCAGCTTCTGCTGCATATGACCATGGACGTAAAAAAATCCCAACAAACCAGACATCTATTTCTGCCTTTCTTTTCTGAAGATCAGAGTAGTTTCAGTTGCTCAATCACAGATGGGGAATGCAGCAAGTAAAAGTTATTATAAACAGGAAAGTGAAGCCATTTCTGCCAGACCCTCAATAAACTGTCACTACTGCATTAGGTGCCAAACTTGGCCTCTTTTCCACATCCTTTATTTTTATCATTAAATATACTTTTCAACAACAGTGATTATACGCCTATTAAGTAACATTTCTGAGCACTGAAGATATAGCACATGACTGTGCAGATGGAGAACATATGTCACTATTTCCATGTTTATTTACTTAGCAGCCCAGGGTAGGAAACAGAGCTTTTGGTTAACTTAAGATGGCTGAAGCACATGCAATGGCTCAGGCCAGTAATCAGGCAATAAAAAGTGGTGGGTTTGCCAATTATTTTTTTAGATATTGTGAAACTAGCCCAGCTATCCCTGTGCAGAGTTCAGTAAACTGTTGTAATCTTGATGTTAGAGTTTCTACTTAATTCCTGGAATCACTACTGATACCCATGATTTACTGTGAAAAATGCCATAAATCCCATTCTCCATTCCTCAAGCAAAACACTTATGGAAACTGACAGGATCCCCTGAATTCTTTTAATATTATCTAAATATCTAGACCAAAATAAAGTCTTGTTTATGGAAAGCAAGAGCACTGAGACAACAGCTAAATTATTATGCTCACTATTAACTGCTGCTTGCTCAAAAAACACTTGGAAAAGTGACTGCTTCTCACTTTATTTTCTCCCTTTTTGCCTTGTCCTTCACTCTCATTTCTTTGCAAGATATAAAGGAAGTTCTTGAGAACATATCTGACTCTTTCTAAAGCAATGTCTGCTGCAAGATAAAGGGTCACTTCACATCTGAACAGAAGAAATGGTTTTTGAGGACAAAGTCCTGTGGCTGACAACAAAGTGAACTTTACTACTTCAAAAACTATGGTAAAAGAGATGAAAGATAAAAAGGTTTATGTTGCAGTATCTCAACCAAATACACACACTCAGGCCTCAGCCTAATGAAGATTCCTTCTGCGAAGAACTTCCATTAAAACGTTTCTGAACAATACTTTTTCATCCCCCACTTAGACAGCAATAAACTGGTCTCCATCCCTTAGCCACTCTGCAAAGAGTGATTTTCTACAATGCAGGTGTTCTCCCATAAAGAAGGAATCCCTGGGTAGTGAGTCCTGTGTTTCTAAGGTCTCTTCTTGCTATCAGTATTGACCAAATGTGCTAAAGTAGCAACCTGTAACATCCAAGGGCTTTCCTGAAGGGCAGTTGTTTAAACTACAATGAAATACCCTGCTGCTGCTCCCAGAAAGGAAGCTGGGAAGCAGTAGAAGTGTCAGGAACTCAACCTCTCAGCACACCTAAGTGAAACTGTGCTCTGTGTTCCACTTCTCCATTCTCTTCTCAGCTTCAAAGGTAATTTTTTTCACCTTGAAGAGGCAGAGGGCAGCAAGACTCTTTGCATGTTTTGGGAGATAAAAGGTCTGCCACACTTCTGATCCTACCTTCTCCTCTAATTGCATACCCTTTTCCTAAGATCTTTTGTCATAAAAAAGACCATCTACATCTGCAGAGATGGAGAATAAGAAGGAGGGAACATTCTTTACTGCAACCTGAAGCAAAAAGATAAAAAAAAGGTAAGCAGCAATAATGATTGAATCACTGCTTGCGTTTTAAGACTCAAGACTTAACCCAAGACGATTATTAAACCACAGACTTTTAGCTAGAAAATCTATTTCTAAATAGCACTTGATTCCAATTGGTTAGTTATCACAAGATAATTAATGCTGTCTAAAAATATCTCAGCTTTTCCTGAGTTGGAGCCAAAGCTCTTGGCTAGTTTCTTGCACTTTTGCAGACTGTGAACCAGTGAGGGATCAAAGTGACAGATTATAAACTCTCTGATGTAGGAATGTATGAGGAACTGCAGTTTCTATTTCAATGTAGGAGGCCCCCTAAAAACTACCTTAAAATTAATGAGAATAAATCAATGGGTAACATCACTGGGAGTGAAATTTAAGATGCTACAGCCAGCTTTGTGAAGAATCACATTCACAGATCTTGAACTTACTACCTTTAATACTTGTCTGTGCTTCATTCTTGAGGCAAAAACCAGACAGGTACCAGCTGTAATCCATCACCTCCATCTGTTACAAGGCAGGGATAGGTAGTTAAAAAGACACAAGGGAACAAGACACCAATAAGGGGTTTCTCAAATGCTCTCAAGGTGCAAAGTTGCCTTCTTATCTATGACAGAATGGAAAATTCCTAGGCAGCACCTGAAGAAATGCTGGTGAAGGTGAAGTGCTATCAGAAGAGTGAAGACAGCAGAATCCTGGAGGCTGGTAGAGCCTGAGACCTCACTTGTCAGCTGGAATTGAGGGCCACGCAGACTGCATTCTTGGGGCCACAGTATAGCTTAGTACTGTGTCTAGGCCAAACTTCTTTGGCAGTTAGACAAGGAGAGCCATTATCAAGATGAGTTTTGAGCCCCTCACTACAAAAAGGACAGTGAGGTGCCAGTGAGGATCTAGACCACAAGTCTTATGAGGAGCATCTGAGAGAGCTTGGGAATGCTTAGCCTGGAGAAAACGACGCTTGGGAGGAACCTTATTGCTCTCTACAACTACCTGAAAGGAGGCTGTAGTGAAGTGGAAGTCAGTCTCTTCTTCTCAGCTGCAAGTGATAGGATGAAAGGAAATGGCCTCAAGTTGCACCAGAGGAGTTTTAGGTTGGATACAAGGAAAGTTTTTTTCACTAAAAGGAACAGGCTGTTCATGCAAGGGGTAGAGTCATCAAACCCAGAGGTATTTAAAGTATGTGTATAGGTGATACTTAGGCACCTGATTTACTGGTGGACTTGGCAGTGCCACATGAATTGTCAGAACTGATGATCTTAATGGTCTTTTCAAATCTAAATGGTTCTAGCACTTGTACGAGTACCGAAAAAGAGCATCACTGCTCAGTAGTGAAAAGGCAGGAATGAAGGTAACCCTCAGCTACTGTTACTGGCAGAGGGTGCCTCAGTGTTGAGGCTGGTAAGATCAATTCTGAGGCTTCTCAGATCAATTTTTGTGATCACATTACTTCTGTTTTTGCAGCTTTGGACTGTGGACACTAGGTGGGCTACTAGTCTACCTATAAAGCTATACATGAATACAGCTTGGCTACTCTCATTGCTGAAATCAAGTCACTAACGAAGACCAAGTGCCCTTGCCTTTGTGTACTCTGTGTACAGGTTAGGTCCTCTGCCATGACCTAACCAGCACACCTTCACTGCCACTGGGACAGTTTTTTGAAGTGGTTTTGGCCAATTAGGAAGAGCATACGTGCTCACAGAAGTGCCATGTTTTAAAAACGGTGTTGCGCTCCATGGGCAATGCATTTTGAATTTCCATTCCAAAATAAAAGAGCAAAATTTATATGTTTTACTCCTCTACAATTCATAGTGACATAAAAACTCAATTGAACGTATTTTCAAGTGACAGCATCTTTTGATACTCATGAAGTTGAGGTAAAGGCCCAGACTCTAAAAAGAGGGAAACTCAATGTTTGCATTAAATATGATATTCTTTGCCAAGATGACAACAGAAATACGGCCAAAGGACTAGAGTACATTTAGGTATGCATACTAATGTCTCTATGAGACAGATGATAACTCCAAAAGAAACACCAGCTTAACTACACGTAGCTCTTCTGGTATATAACCATGAGGTTTGGCAAGCATTGTTTATGTTGTGTGTTGACACCACAACTCCTCAGAATAAGGCTACTCAGCCTCCCTTTTTATTTATAAATAACTCTCCTCCTTTTATTTAGAAAAACTGAGTCCTGTGAACCGACTTACATGAGTGACTTTTGCAGGACTTCATGCTCCTGCAAGCAAAACTCTCTTCCATATCTTCTGTCTTGAGACGCATGGCTCCGCTGTGTCACAGAGGTAAAAGAAGACTTAAACTAGTTATCTGCAGCACTTCATGTTACTAAAGCACATCCACACTGGACTGGACTCCCTAGAGTGAACACACATAGTGTTGCTGCTCTAGGATGTGCTGGTCTAGTCTTGAGAGATATGCTAAAGGTACTGCAGCAGGCTTTAACAGACCAGCACTTCTGGGCCCATGCAGGCTTCATGACATGTTCTGAGGTTAGCAGGTGGGCAACTTGTGAAATAAGAGACAGGAAAAGAAAACACCATAACAGGCCAATATCTTCCTCCAGAGCTCCAGGCATTTTTATGCAGACACTGAATTCAAAATATAAACATATGCTTTTTAATTCATGTGACTTATGAGTATTACCAGCCCATATAGGTATAGGTGTTCGTCTCTTCCACCAGAACACTTGTGTTTCTGTCTCTATCTCCATACAGTTTTAAACACCACTTATGTGTACATCTAGATAATAGGTTTTTAAGGGAAACACAGTGAGAATGTAGCACACACTTTTCTGTCATAAAACAAAAAACTGGAGCTGAAGTGAATCTGACAATAGTCATAGGAATGTTATACTCTTAATTAATCTGTGAAGCTCTAACCAAAAATCAGGATGGAATTAATGGCATTAACCTGTAAAAAAAAGATGTGGATCATTAGTAGCCACAATGTAGAAAAGTCCTTGTACTTTATCTTTTGTCCATTTTGTTTGAGAAACAAACTACATGCCACAAGGAAATGGAAACTTTGCATGGGTACTTACTAGCATTTACAAGAGAACACCCCTTCTTCAAAGTTTTTGGGGTAGAACTCCACTTTCTTTTAGCTATCCTCAGAATGTTTCTTTTGATGTCACAGGAAAAAAAAAAAACCAGCAGAAAGAAATTCATTATTAGAGTGAAACATGAAATATTAATTTAGAATTATTACCGAATTCACTTTATTACATTTAAGCAATCCAGAAAATACTGTGAAGTCTTGCAGTCCTTTGGACTTTCATCTTCATTTAAACCACTCCATTTAAGACTACATTTCAGTTTTGGCAGAAAAATTCCTGTGCTGGTGAAAAGATGATATTTTGGGATTTAGTAGGATAAACATAGTTTTATTAGAAGTGGCAACTCAACCACGTTGAATGTATTATGAGGCATGTTGTTTCTTTGTAATTCTGCCTTGCCCAGAGAGTTAAATGTGATGAACCCTCTATAGATGGATAGTGAGGGCACTTAGACCTTCAAAGAATTTTTAAAACAAAATGGTGAAGAAAATAGAGTGATATATTTGTCTTAAGGCGTTAGGGCCAAAGGAGAACTTAGACTATCCCATAATTTAAATCTGGAGATCCAGCCAAGTCCCAGAGGTGCAAACATTCAGTCCCCATGACAAAGTTTAGTAACGCAAAGGTGAAATTTTTAAAAACACTCAGGGTTGCCTTGATTCTTTCCTACTTCAATCGGCATTTTTACAGACATAAGCTAAGGCCTAGTCCTATAGTCTGAACCCTATAAGTACTGCAGGAAACTTAAAATTGGCAGCATTCATGCAAAATACTGCATACTTTAATTCTGCAAGGTCCTTCCTGAGTTGGATATTACTGTCTGTACTTTATTAGTAGGGAAACTGAACAGTGACATAAACATCATGTCAGAGACCAATCCAGGATTACAGCTTGTTGGCTTCAAACCCTGTATTAGCTCTGGTAATTCCATTCACCTCCACAGTAATAGCTGCGTATTCACTGAGAGGAAAGGTGGAAACAAGAAAATAAATATTTAGTTCATCCAGTCCTCAGTTTAATTAATGTAAGATGATGTCAGCTACCTACTTTAGTGTGCTTTTTCTGGTTCAGCTTTGGATTTCACTCATAGCTGAACTTTACTATTTCCCTTAAAATAGTTTAGAGGAAAACAAGGGGTTTCTGGTATCCAGCCAGTGCGTTCTTTCCCTGCTCTATGCTGTTATGCTTGCTTTCAGTGCTAGTCATGTGCCAAACATTGTCCAATCTTCAATCATTCAGATACTTCCTACACTCTTCAGCTGTTTGTTGTTTTTTTAACAATATCTATTTGCCTGCCTCATTTCTTCGAAATTTACCTTGTTAGGATCCTCACTGCTTTCTTAACATTTTCAGTGATCTCTTCCAATTATTTACTACTCATATTTGCAAAGCTAAAAATGAAAGCCAGTGTATTTTTCAACAGGCCAAGGTGTGGGTATTATTTTTAATAGGCATGGAAGATGGCAGTTAGAAGACCAAAAATCACGTTGATCTCTTTCTATTGTTACATCTCATTGCAAATTCACATTTATGAGAGAGCACTGGATAAATTACAAGACAGTAGATCTGGATTTTGTGTCAAGCAGAATTACTTTGCAGCTAGGGTAATTTAATCTCTCTGCTTCTTTTTTTACCTATTCTTAAAAGTACTTTGAGACAATTTCTTACTGTGTGCTTAAAGGAACTGATTAGGTGCAAAGAATGACAACCGTCAACTCTGATGCTGATTTTAGTTTAAGGTGAAGGTGGAGAAGAAGGAGAGGGTGTATCAGGGAACCAATGAAACCAGGGCCAGGAGAGAAGACATTTGATTTCTTTTGTATTTTATTCTCTGTGTGACTCTTACTGTTTTCTAGTCTCTTGAATTTTTTGATGTATGGACAGAGAGCTTCAAGAAAATAGTTAACAGAGGCATTTGATTTCTTGATATGTCTCCATGTACCTGAATGCACCCCCAATGTTCCTGTTTTAAAGCTGTCAGGTTGTTCTGTTCGTAAAGCAAATTTCACATTGCGTTCTAAAATCTCCATCAATCACAGAACTTTAGACTGACAGTGCTATGAATTTTGTTACTATATTTTAGGGGAATTAATTTTGGGTAAGAGCCCAAGCTTCAGTTAGTCTTGAGACAGGACTGTAACCTTATAAGCAGAATGCTGATGTTTGTCAAAAGGAAAATATACTGACAGTCGGCTTTGCCTAAGTATGTTGGACTTGCATATTTAATGTCACTGTAAAGCATAGATTAGAAAATTGTCCGCATACTTCATAAGCGATAGAAGAAATTGATTAAAGCAATTGATTCTACCCTGTGCAATGAAGTATTTATGGTCATTACATTAATGCCAAAAAGCACCTGTCAGCTTCAGAAAGGGCATCTGCTGATTTGTTGACAGGCAATTTCAAGTTCTCTTTTTACAGAAACTCATATTAAGGGCTTCTGTGAACAAGGTGATCTTTAACAGATATTTTATTTTTTGCAGATGCTAAAATGAAATTTTAGATACATCATCTGGTGTTTTCTTGATTTGTTTAAAATCCATGCACAGAGATGCTGAAACAATCATTCTGTGTAGTGGTGTCTGTTATGCTGTCCCTTCCTATCCATGAATGCAATTAAGCTCTTGTCTGGCTTTTTATGAAAGCTACATTTACAGGCACCTTCCTACTCACAATGTATTCCCTTACATCTGCTTTGTTTAAAAAGTAATAATCTTAAAACATGTTTAGTGACACCTGCTGAATTCTGCACTGGATAATTCAGCAGAGAACTCCAGTGTTTCAGTGTTAAACAGCTTCCCTCTTTTGGGATTGCTGTGAGATCTGTTGCGTTTTAGCAGTTTGATATAGAAAAAAGAAAGTGAGATAAATCCCCCTCCAGAGCTAGAGTGACTACAGAATTGAGGATGGGACTGCAGGAACTGGACAAAGGGACTAGAAGTCTCATAACCTAACCACAGTGTGACTCCTCTGAATTATTTTAGGCTAAGTTTAGCTTCTCTAGGCCCTTCCTTAAATGTCTAATACAGCCTATTTTTAAGATAGTATTTCAGTATTAGGTGTTCAGTGGCCGGGCTTGCTTTGGCAGTAAAACACATGAGGCACTTTTTGGGTAATGATGTTCTGCGTTGAGGTAGAGTGTGTGCCTGCCTCAAGATGATTCAGACATTCGTTATGTTTTCTAACTTTGTGCTTCTGCCTCTTCTGGGCAATGGGTAGTGCAGATTGCTTTTGTTTTATAGTCTTTAGCTAATGTGTTTGCAAATTGCAATGAAAGAATCTCAGAAAATTACGCTATACATCAGCAGAGACAGAACAAATGGGTTTTCCCTTCAGACTGCTCCAGTTTGCTACTTGAGTACAAATCAGTAGTTTTTATTGAGTGGCTAAAGTTTGGTCTGAATAAGCTATATTTCAGAGAATCTAATAATCAAAAATCAAGCAGGTTTCCTCAAGATGGATAGGAAGATTAAATTACAGTGTGGTTGATGTTAACATTTGTCTCTGCAAAGAAGGAGAAATATTGCCATGTGGAATACTTAGCTTCATTAGCAAAAGTAGGCCCATTAAAATATTTGCCATATGGGTTTTTTTAAAGGATTTCAAATAGGCCTTTCTTGAATTTTCCTTGATTCAGAGATGCTAACATTAAATGTGACACATGAGATGGTAATTACAAGGTAATTATTTGATTTTCACTAAATAGATATTTCCATTAGATTCCTTATGGCAGTATCTTGCTGAGGAAGCTGATTTTATAGCCAAATACAATATCATGATGTCTTTTCTTTACTCAAATACGTAAAGAACAATAATGATAACTACCTCTTAATGTTCCTAGCCATCTGTACCTCAACACTCTGCAGTGTCTGATGTGCTGCTTTTTGATTAGGCTATCAGATTTGCTGAATGTGGACTTGATGCTTCCTTTTTTTCCTTTCATGTAGGCTTGAAAAACCACCACTTGTCTTTTATCCTACTTTTTGTAATAATATCTTTGCATGTAATCTGCAAGGATTGGCAGTCAAGTTCTTCTTTTGCAGCCTGGAGTGATACCTGTAATTAAAAGATCTGCCTGAATTTCTCAGTTTCTAGGTTTCTGCTTGTAGTTTCAAGATGAAAAAAGTCATGATGCTTCAAAGTTTCATCTCTAGTATTGCAAAATCAGATGCTTCTGTGTGTAGGCAAAAGTTAAAATGCTGAAGGACCAGAAGGATCTACTGACCGGTCAACTTGTGCTTGAGGAGCAGTGATACTGATCAGTGCATCTCTTTTGGGATCTGTAGTGGTGCTATATACTGCCCCTTGCAGGAGACACCGCTGCCTGCTGCAATGACTGTCCCTGAAAAAATAATGTTCTGAACAGGACTAAATGACACTTGACAGTGTCAGGAGACTGTGACAAATGTGAATATAACAGACAGTTTTGCAAAAACTGGTCTGTTCAGGTCTCTAATTATCAGCAGCGTCTCCACAAATACTGTTATTGTAGTATAGAACCGTAACATATCAAAATGCAATTTTTAACGTCTCAAGCTTTTTTTTTTACTGTCAGAAGGGCTAATACGCTTATATGCTGAGAAAGACAGAGAACATAGTACAAAACAAAATTGTTTTTTTCCAACTATCTTTGTGATATTTATACAACAAGCTCGTAATAGTAATCAATTCTTGTGATAAATGCATCAAAGAGAGAAATACCACAGTTAATTTTTCAGCATGAAAACTTGAAGGCTGAAAACACTTTTTTATTTTTAACTAATTGCTCATGATTTTGTCATCCTAATTGCCTAGCCATAAGGTTGTAAAGTATTTCCGGCAGTGATGGTATAACTGCTTGCTCTTATGGTGTTACAACAAAGATATTTTAATGCTAACCCATAGTAAAGTAATTAGAAACATTTTTTGGTAAGTGAAATAATTAAATATTTTATGTTGTAACTGAAAATAAGCATTTAAAATCCTCATGTATGCTTACTTTATTTAGTGATCCTATTATCAATGAAGTCTAGTACCAGTGCAAAGGATCAGAGCTTTCCAGTTTCGTTATTAATTTTGAGTGTTTCATTCTTTGCTTCTGCTGACCACAGAAACATGCAAAATATCATTTCTTCTTGTATAAAATCTTCATTTCAGTTGATGTCTTTTCATTCTTTTATTAAAGTGTGATTCTACAAAAAAGAAATGCCAGCTCTGACCATGAGTAGGGAAATTGCAATGAAGGCTTAAAATAGTACTCTTGGGATACGAAGCCCTCAGACAGTTACAGAAAGGGGAAAGGGAGCAGAGAGCAGCTGCTGTAGAACAGTGTGGATTGCACAGTGGGTGCAGAGCAAGCAATGTTAAAATGAATGTCAGAGATCATGGGCACCAGCTTTGGAAAGGGATGTGCCTATTTTAACAGGATTTCTTTTGCTGCTTACCATAAATCTGGGCAGAATGTAGGCCTTTACTTCTTGGATTAGTAAATGAGAGGGTAGGCAGTAATTTGATTTTGTCTGTATTTGGTCTTTGTAGACTTTCAAATTTATTTTTAATAGTTTCCTTTGGGAGAACTAAAACAGCAGTATGAATAAAACTTGCTGTATAGGAGAGAAAATGCATGCTGACATTGTGACAATGGTGAACTCTCACATGTGCATTTTGATTACATATCCAGGTGAACATCAGAATAAGTCTGCTTAGAATTTTCTCTTACTCTAAAAAGTTATATTTATGGGGATGCATTTAAATGGCCAGCAAATATTGCTGCCATTTTTTTTTTGCTGCTGTAGGTAGTATACCCCACTAGGGTACTATAGAAAGGAACAGCTCATCCCTAGATTACATTGGTTAATCTGCTGAGGTGTTGATACTCACTATCAGATTTTATGGGTGAATTGCTTGCCCACATTAGTGCATTTTTGCAAAGCAGAATGGTAAATAAATAACCCCTCACACCAGACTTCCAGAACAAAAAGATCAGCAGAGTTATGTAACATATAATCACTTCCTGCAGTGAATATTGCAGCAGGTTCTTTCATCCTGTGATAAAAGCAATTAGATTTTGAATTTCCAAACACTGAAATGCAGCTGAGGGTGTATCTACTAATGTAAAGATCTTTGTTATCTTTCTAGGAAGTATTTAGGAGACTATTAAAAACCTTCATTATGCTTCTAAATAAGTGGTGGTCTATAGCTGTAACAAGCAACCTAAATATGACATCTGAAAGCAATTTTGCTAGGAACTGTTTTGTTATTGTTTCACATGATCCAAGATGTCTAAATAGTGTTATGAAGCATCTCATGGAGAACTGGATTTCTTTTTTTCTATAATGACCCAGAAAATAATGATAGGTCTGTCATGTACTGTCTAGAAATGCCTGAAATTATCTGGAATTATATTTGATGAAATGCCATATCAGAAGTGCTGGTTGTTTCAGCTGAAGTCTTGAAAACTTTCCCTTACGAAAATGAATTTTCATTCTGTAATATAAAATTTTCAGGGCTTTTTATTAGGGTTCATATTTGCAAATGGAAAAAGGTAAGTTTCATGTAAAGTTTGCAAATTCTACTGTTTTTTAAAAATAATGGCTAAAAAAATGCAGCAATCACAGAGCAGGAATGGCAAGCTATGCAAAGTGAACATTCTTCTGAGAACAGCTCCACAGTTACTGCTTGGAAGATGTAGCAAAGTGGTTGAAGTGTCCCTGCATAGTGCAAACACATTGAATTTATCTACTTTAATGGTCTGTCATATGCAAAGATTTCCTGGGAGTCCGTGCCATATTTAGTATACATCTGTATTTCTGGTACATCTGCCAGCCCATTTATACAACAGGACTACAGAAGTTCAACTGTGAAATGAGAGTTAGTAGAGGAAGAGACATTTATTGTCCTGGATAGATACTGGAGGGGGGGGAATGCTCTTGCTGCCCCAAATTCTGATAATCCTTTGGCATTCCTGTGTATAGCCAAGAGTTTTCATAAGAACATAAGGTTCTTATGACACCTCAAGATGATCCTGATATGTTTGTGACTGGCCATATCAGTACCATTGATAGGTTTACTTTCTTGAAAAGGGAATCTTTTAGTGCCTACTTATTCATATGATTGTTTATTGTTCATGATGCTGACCTAAGTGTGATTGATGGAAGTAGTAGAGTGGATGGCTCTTCTAACATCCAGCCAAGTGTGAGGATAAAGCAGAAGCTGGAAAAGGCGGCTGGTGGGCAACAGGAGATCTGAATCCAGCAGGACTGAGAACCAGAAAGGGCAGCAAGGTATGTTCTGAGCAGTGCTAGTAGAGGAAACAGAATCTGTGAATGAATCATGCAACTGGGAGAGAGATGAAGGGGCATTTGAGGACCAGATAGCACTTCCTGAGGGTTAGTAGCTCCTCTTGCCTGTGTATGAGTTGGGTGCGTCAGAAACACAGTATGTCAGATGGAGGAGTGTGGTATAAACAAGAAAAAAATAGTCAGATTCCTATGGAAAAAGGACCATAGAGCCTTCATGGAGTTGAAATGCTTAGTTTTGCTAAGAACTGGAAATTTGAGAAAGCTCTAGGTGAGCAGCATCTTTGAATATTAGACAGCAGGTAATTGAATACAAGTGAAAAGAGGCCAAAAAGGTGACTTCATTGCTCATATTGTAAAAAGTACTTACAGAGACAAATTCTGCAATGAACAGAGTTCTTTGCTAGGCAGAGAAATCCCTAGAGTTGAAAACTGTTGAGCTTTAAAATATATCGGTCACAAGGTAGGAATGGCCAAGCCACAGACTGAATGGGTGTAGAAAGCAGGGCCTAAATACTGGTTTTGTCTGTAGTGGCCACAGTGACACTGCACATGTGTTCTGCTTAATGGTAATCTGAAATACTTAAATATTGTGTGTCAAGACCTAAAAAAAGGTTGCTGTCTAGTTAATATCTGTTGTCCAAAAGGCAACTCCCGTTATAGGTGCTCTGTCTTTGCATACCGTGCTGAATAAATGCTTTTCTGTATGAATGAGGTTGTGAGAATTTCTCATGCCCCACCAGGAAATGTGTGGTACAACCATGATCTTCCTTTTCCTTCTGTTGCTCCAAATTTCTTCCTTGTCTTAGAAAATCACTCCATGTCTTGGTTTGTCTCTTTCATTTCCTGTTTCAATAGTTGTTTCCTTTCTATTAGCCGAAGCATCTATCCATATTTACACATCTCCACAAAGTTACTCTCTGTCCTGGTTTTTCCTTCTAGTTTTGAGTGGACATTGAATCTAACAAGCTCTCAAAGTCAGTTTGCTATCTCTCTTCTCTGTACACTGACACTTAATGGCAGGCACACATCTGAGAATTTTATTTTTTTTTCCGGCCACAGTTTGTTTTAAAACCAGCTGACTGTTGCAGTCCAAAATGTGAGAGCTGGTGAGTCTATTTTTTTGTGACACTTCCTGTGTTAATCACATTCTGTATAAAGTCTGAGAGGCTTTTCAGAAAAGGGGTCCGTAGTAGGGCTTGGCTTTCCTGCCACTGTTTGATCCTTTATCAGATTCTTCATTAAATTGGCAGTAAAAGTGCCAATAAGTACTTCTTTTTCTTCTGGTTTGCTTATTTTCTAGAAAATTTTTTATTCTGAGTTTTGATTTACAGAATATCACAGGATGTGCAGGATCTGCTGATCCTCCTTCCATTTGTTGTTTTTCAACTGAATTGTTTACCACAGTCACCTCTACCATGAGAGGTGTACCTCTTTATCAAATAATATGTCTATTGTTTTTTACTCTTTTGTACTTTTCTCCATCATTTCTTACTGGCAATGAGGCAGGCTGATGGTGTGAGGGGAACAGTGCTGTCACGAAATACATAGTAACTTAGAGTAGTGCTATTTTCTGGGGAGTTTTGGCATGTGGAGGTGTATTTACAATTAGTTTCTGTTTTGTTATATTACAAGCCTGAATTCAGTCAGTAATGACCTCAATAGTGCCTGTTTTAATGTAATCCCTGCTTGCTGACTGCTGTTCCAAGAATAAAATTTTAAGCCAAAAGATTTAATGAAATCCTTTGGGATTAGCACTCACTGGGCTGGAGAAATTGCATATCAACCTTTTCTCTCTACTCTAACCATACAGCTTGATATTTGAATAGGAGGATATCCAATAGAGAGAACTCCGAGTTCATCAATAATTTACATTTTTGTTAGTTACAAACCTGGTATTTGGGATTCTGTTGCCATAGCAATCCATCTGGGCCTGAACGGATAGTGTTTTAAGTGATGGTTGTATAGAGACTCACAGTGTGCGCTTTAAATCCCTTCTAAACTAATCCTCAGATCTGTTCTGTGACTTATTTTTCGACAAAATCAATGTTACTCACAGTAGAAGTTGATGCTGAGCAAATTAAGCCCATAGAATACTGGAATATGCATATGATTAAGGACTGTAAAGTTCATAATGTATAACAATTTCTGTTTCAATATGTGAAATGATTAATAAATGCCTACAATTCCATTTTTTTAAAAAATGCATTTAATTTGTTGTGCATTATGTAACTAGAAATTATCCAGACTCTTTACTGGTTATTAGCTAATTTAAACTTCATAATTGAATGCTAGCCTCATTTTCCTGGTTGTCAGTTCTATGTTTTACAGGATGTCAGTCTACTCATAATACTGTATAACTTCCACTTCCAATTAATCTGATTTTCTCTCTTACAAATAATTCTAAAGCAGAGAATAAAAACTGAAATTCCCATTTTCACTTCTAAGACTACTGGACTTGGGTTTGAGGCTGTGCTGCTAAATTCAGTAGGCTAAACACCAGGAGCTTTTTGTTTGAGATTTAGTTTGTATTTTCTTGTTTTACCACTGAAAATTTCAAGATGGTTTATTCAAAACTCACAGCTATGCCTCATAAGTGGAAGTCCTCAGGTTTGAAAGATGGTCAATAAACTGAGCAAACCTGGGCTAAGTTTCAGCTCTGTCAAAACCAAAACCCTAATGATTTCTAGAGCTTTTATTCCTTTATAACAAAAATGTAGTCCAGTTGTGCTCTGGAACTGTCACTAAGCCTTAATGATGATGTATTAGCAACTGTTTATTACTCCAGAGTGTAGAGATTCAGTTTGCAGAATTATTCCTCAATGCTTGCAAGGAGAGAAGAATACTCAAATAACAGCCATATGCTCTGCTAATGAGTGTTTAGCCCATAATCCTAAATAAACAAAAAGTGTTTCTTTGTGGAGTTTGTAATTGATCACATAGTTCTTCCTGGCTTTGAAAGTAGTAATGGAATAAAGAAACTGCAGATGGACCAAGATATCTTGAAAAATCTTTAAATTGCCACACAACGTTCCTTTCATCTTTTGTATCGCAGTTCACAATGAATAGAGAAACATCTAATGGAAGGGGCTTATTTTTGCCATGATTTGGTGATGTTAAAAATGTTGTCACCTGTAATAAATGTAAATCTGCTCTCTTTCTCTTGTGAGTTAAACAAGAGTTTCCTGAGAAAAACTGTAAAGAATCCTTTCCTTGCAATGCAGGAGGATTTCATTTCTTGAACAGATATGCATGTCTAATGCTAAATTCAGTGTTGCTGACTGAACTGCTTTTGTTTTGGAGGTCTAGTTATGCTCCAGTTTATTGGGACTGTACCCATAATTGGTTGCCATAAAGGTAACTGGGAATAGAGAGTTTAGAATTTAAAAAAAAGGCTTTGTTTTACTTTTGCATATCTCTGTACTAACTGAAGTAAAAGTTGAAGATCATTTAAAAGAGTACTTACCCTAAAATTAAACACCTTCTGTAGATATTGTTTTTTAAATACAGATTATGCTTCAAAGGGATATTACAGGATGTATTCACGTGTATCAAGATGTGTTTCTGTTGATGTTTCCAATGATTTCATTAGGAAACATCTTCCCTTGCAAATATTATTGAAATGAAAATGGAGCCTTGGAAGATACTAGCAGTGTGACAGATGCTATTTGTAGCTCTGGAAATATAGTTGTCACTGCAGGGGATCCCCTGCACTGAAGACTCACAGGAGTCCATAACCAAAGGTGAATGAATTAATCTTCCAAAACATCCAATGAAAAAAGTGCCTGTGTTTAATAGGGAGTGATAGAAACACAGTTGCTTTTCTGTTTTTTTGTTTTTTTTTAATCTTTCTCTGGAAATTCAAGTCTTTGCGGTTTATTTCTCTCTGTGTATTTTAGCTCTGCAAATCCTTGCAAGGAGTGACTCTATTTAGACTCCTTGATAACTGTTGATTTTTATTGATTGGGTTTTGTTTATTTATTCCAGATCTGCATTACTTTTTTCATATCCTTTGGAAACTCAGACTATCAGTTTCAAAGGAGCGTGCGGGCTGTCTCTGCTTAGTGAAGCACCACACTTAGTTTTGCTTAAATTTGCTTCTCTAGCCCGTAACCTGTACTTTTATTCAGTTATTCACAATTAACATTCAAGTAAACATTTGCCCTTCCTTTCCATTTTCTGTCTTTGCAGCAGAAGGAAATAGTGAATCTTCTGAAAGGCTCAGTAATGATATGACACAGCTTGACACAGAAAGCTTAGAGAAATGGGAAGATTGAGGCAGTGTACCACAGAGGAGGTGTGACAATGGGTGTTAATTTCTCTAAGGCACTTGCAGCTATTTCTGCTCAAATGCAAGATATACACAGGGACCTAAACCAAAACCCTAGCTCAGAACCCCAGGAGAAACTGAGGATTAGAGGGTTTATTGAACCCTCTTTTTGAGTGTGTCTGGATTTCGGAAGGCTTGGCTTGACTTTGACAGCAAGAGGCAAAGTCTTGGTTGAACTCATTCAAGAGATATGTGAGTACACTACTTCAGTTTAGGTGTGTCATGGCCCATACCAGGACATTTTATACAGGTAATATGGAACACTGAGCCAGGTAAGGCCTGCTAAGGCTATTGACAGATTAATTACAAACTGTGGGAATGAAATTCCCAGCTACACCAGCATCGGAATTATTCTAAAGTCTTTGGAATAAGATTTCAGATTGTTGTCCAGCTAACCTTGCGTCGTTCAAGTGTTTAGCCTCTCACTGATGTGTAGGACATAACAAAATGGGCTGTTAGAAGAGCTGATCCCTAAGGTTCAAAAAACTTTAAAACTTAATAACAGCATTATATTGTACCCTTCAGACTTGCAGGTTGTATAGCCCTCAGCTCCAAACAGCTTGTAATTGTTGCTTAACAGGTTTTTTCAGTAGACTGGCATGCAAGTGAGGGATTTCTGCGCAGTTCTACCAATATCTATGATATTCTAGAAGGCAATATTTTTTACTAAAAAAGAAGGGAAAACTAGATTTTTTTATTCAGTTATGGTCTGAATTCTTTATTGCTTGAGTCATGAAAGGTGGTAGCCTGACTACATTGAGATGGCGGATGGAATCATGATTTGCCTCTTTTAAAGATGAGAGTAAGGACTAGTGTGCACCAATTTCATTTTCCTCTGACAAAGTTGGTGCAAAATTAAAGATATATTTACCTGTCTTGGTAACTATGTATTTGGCTCTGTTTTTAAACTACATTGAAATTGGTCATCTTCACATTTAATGCCTTTGCAGCTTGATCCTCCTTGCTCTTTCACATCAATGTTGCCCTTATTGTAACCCTTACTGCCCATCAGTCCTAATTTGCTTTCTTCTCTCATGCAGCCTTTATTCATGAAAATTAATAGTAAAAATCTTCAAATCCAGTGTGCTGTGTTCCTTCAAATCCTGCCTTAAAACTCGCCTCTGTTTTGATGTCTGTAAACCGCACAATAAAGCCTAAAGCAGCTGGTGTTCTGTGCTTATTATGCTAATTGTCTGCATGAAACAGTAGGAGTGAGGCATCAAACCCCCCTCTGCAGCATGTCCCACTCTCCTCCAAAACCAGTGGGGGAGGCTGTGGCTGTCATTGGAGGTACATGTTCTTTCTTCCTTAGCTCCTCAGTCTAAGGGGGTAATCCAGCCAAGATCTAATACAGCATGAGAATTTAATTTTGACCAGGGGACTGCCAGCCTCAGAGGTGTGAAAACTTGTCATCTTCCTGGAATTGGGGAGAGCTGCAGGTGCTCAGATGAAATTCAGATGCCCCGCGTTCAGTCTGAGGTTTCAACAGAGATTTGTTCCCTGAACCTGTAGATTTCCCTTCTCTGCTGCTATTGTAGTACCTGAGACTGGAAACTGTGCTTTAAGGAAATGGAGCCATGTGAATTTTTTCTGCTGGATGCTTTCACAAAAGCCCAGGGCTTTAAATCTTGGAGTAAGCCAAAACTAAATATGAAAATGGCAAACTTCTATGGCACAAATGAAACTAGGTAATTAATTTCATATAGATGATAAGTGCATATATTTGTTTTTCTTACAGAAGTGTGGAGTCCTGAATAAACAAAGAGAAGAGAGTTAAGCACACATTCTCTCTTGTGAACAGTAAGTGACCAAATTACATACTTTGATACTAAACACTACTTGCATTTCCTTCTTTAAAGTTTTTCATTGTTTCTTATTTGCAGTTCTTTTAGCAAGTGTGAGAAGTTATTGCAGTGAACATATCTGCCTTTTATCCGACACAGTTTCATTTCACAGGTGTAGACTTTTATTAATCCTATAATCATTTTAGGTAAGAGGCCCAGATAATCCGCAGGATATGTCTTCATTGCTGCCCGTACTGAGAATATTGCCTTTTTCTTCTCAATAGAAGTGCATTGTATTAGGAATTGTAATGGAAAATATGAAGCTAAAACCAGTATTATGCTAACGTTTTCTCACACCTTAAATTTTGTAGAAAAACAGATTTATCATTGTAGTCAGATCTTGTTGGATTGGTGCAGGATCAAGAGAGTTTTGTGGGTTTGTTCTGAACTGCCCTGGTCATAGCTGTGCTGTTCTTTGCACAGTACAACCAATCACAGTGCGCTGGCAATTGACAACTACAGCGTTTTAAAACAACAAGAAATTAAGACTCCTTGCTGAGACAAAAAAATGACCCATGTTTGTGATGTGGATGATATTACTAGTGTTGTCCTTAGAAAAAAATCCTAGGCCGCTGGTGAACTACCAGTCATGACAAAGTAGAGAGGAGACACTGCTTTCATTGCCAATCCAAAGTAATATGTCCTGGGAAATGTAGCTGGTTATATGGATGGATATGTGTTAGGACATCAAGGCATTTCAATTGATGGTTCCTGCAAAGCAGTTCCTCTCTGCTATATGCCGATAGAACCTGTTGTGTTTTTTTTTTTTGTGGTAGAAGATTGTGGATGGTACGTAATGTGCAGAGAATATATGTTCTTTAGCACTATTCTGCTTATAGAACACATATTTGACAGCATATCATGCAGTAGAATTTAAAGAATTTTATTGTCGTACAGGAAACCTCTATTCATTTATCCATGCCAGGGTATGGAACAGACCAGTTTTTGACTGTTTTTTTGACAAGTAATAAAATTAATACTCTTTGTTGGAAAACAATATGTATGAACCTCAATAGCAAAAAAATGCCTGTTATCTCTCTGGTCAACCAAGTCTGATGATGGGTTTTAACATGAATGGAAATGTGTTACATTTCCTGAAGCCAAGGACAAACATGATGCTTGTTTGAAAATCTGTATGGTTCTTTGTACAGTGTACTAAACTGTCCTATGAGTAGGCATCTTGTAGGTATGTAGCAAATGATACATATGTTCCAGAGAATCATTAGATAAAAAAAAACAAAAACAAAACAAACAGGTAAAAAAAAACTTTTCAAAACTCCTGTTTATCTATTCCTTTTATTTTTCCATTGCTTCTTTTATCAGTCATACTTTGTTTTCTCTTCTTTCCCCTGTGATTCCCATTGTTTATGCTCCCTCCACCTCTTTTCAACCTTTATCTTTCTATTTTTTTTGCCACATTGCCCATCTGTTCAAACTTCTTACTTTCTGCTCACATCTCCCACACAGGGCTGTCTCCTCTTCCTCTTGACAGAGCTGCATTGCAGAATGTTTCTGATCTTGGGCAAATTTTGAGCTTGCTGTTGTAGGATCAAATAGATATTCTGCAGACTAATGCCATATACCTATAGCTAAGGAATTTGCAAAGGTTTGCAACATAGTGTAATATGGGTCAGCTCTTGCAATTTTTGACATGTGGAAAGATATGGTAGAACTTTGGGAGTTATTTAACATGAGATACCTTCAACCTAATCAATTATACTTTACTCCTCCGGAATCTTAATTTTTTGGCAGCATGTTACATGCATAAATATTAGCAATTGCAAGCACTGTTTATAATTCAAAGGATACATGTATACAAAATATCCACCAGTTGTTATAGAGACCTACTTGTAGAAAGCAAATTTCACTACTGTAGATGCTTGAAGATCTTTTCTCTCCTTGTATTCCTGTGCCAAGTGGCCAGAGCTCACAGGCAGCTATTTCAGAATAGCATGAATTTATTTGTGTAGAGTGAGAAAAAATTAATCAAATATTACTGGTACTCCTTCACGTTCAAATTCTCTCTCCCACTGGCAGAACAGGTTGACAGAACCTTTTCATTGTATCCCTCAGTTAATTTTATCAGTCATGGTATTATGATTATAAACTACAAATGATCTAACAATGAATATATAATTACAAAAATGAAAGTCTACAGTGGTTATTTAACATTTGCAATGTGTAATTTATTTAGCACTCTCTTTGGAATATACATGGGAAATTAGAATAATAAAACAGAAATAAAATTACACTTACCCCTCATCCATCATCAGTGTGGAGCAATGTTACCAGCTTGATCAGGCTATACGTTTAGCCTTGTAGGGAAATCCATGTATGCTACCTTTGGGTCTTCTTACCGCTCCCTTGAGAACTGTATGTTATCTGTACACTAAGCAACCAGTCATTCGTCTGACACTGGGATTCATAAATTGGCATTGTGGGTTTGTTTTAGAATACCTTTTCTTCCCTCAATCTGAATTAAAATCTAAAATTTAAAATATGCATTGCTGTGAGACAAATAAAATTGTATTCCACATAGAGGGAGAAAATAAAATTAATATTGTTCTTATTTAAAAAAGGATAGGAGTCATAATGTATACTATGTTTTGTGGATTTTATTTGTTCTCAACTTTGTTTTAAATGCAAGGGCCTTTGTAATTTGTCTTTGGTATTGCAAAAGATTGCCGTTATCCTTTGTGGAGCAGGGAAAAAAATCTTGCAACACGTGTTCCAAAAAAGATGCCCATTGTTCTCACATAATCAGCAGCAATCAGATTTCATCTGCCATAAACTTTGGTTTATCAAATAATTGCTGTCTTTGGTGGCTGGTTATTAACAGTTTTTGAATTATTCTTGTTTAATAAAGGCAAATTCAGGTAATGTGGCATAAATTAGGAGTCTGCACGAGAGAAGTGCTAATACAGGAGAAGCATGGCCAACACTCATTATGTGTAGAAGAATTAAATTCATGTTATATTTGCCATTAGCTCCTAAGCATGCAATATTACCATTGTTTGCTCTAATATCTATTTAAAATACTACTGTCTTTTATATTTTACTATTTACCATATTATATCTATAGCTATGTAATATGACAGACATAAAATAGCTAAATTAAAGGTTTGTTGATTTTGGAAGTCAGTTTTTCAAAACTTGGCATTATGAGCACGCATGAAGAAATGAGCCTGTGGTTCCCCAATGTTCTGTACTAGTCACAATAGCCTTCCTTTACATTATGATTTCAATCTTTCCTTCAATATAGTAATCTAGAAGCAGCACAGAAGTTCATTCCTTGTTTTTGCCATTCCCTCCCAGGTTCTGTCATTGCAAATTAAAATTCATGTGCATAAACTGCAGGCTTGGATAAAGCTGTTCATTGGAGTGTTCCCACTACCTCAGTTTTTAATGAGGTTTTCCCCTAAATTGGTTTCAATTTTTTTTTTTCCCTCCCAAAGTAGAAGTATGAGCTTCTGGTAAATGTTGTGGTAACTTTTGCATAATGTAAAGGTTCACAGAATATGCTGAGTTGGAAGGGACCCACAAGGATCATTGAGTCCAACACTTAGCCCTGCACAGGACCATCCCCAAGAGTCACAGCATGTGCCTGAGAGTATCACCCAAACCCTTCTTGAACTCTGTCAGGCTTGGTGCTGTGACCACTGCCCTGGGGAGCCTCTTCCAGTGCCCAACCCCCCTTTGGGTGAAAAACCTTTTCCTAATATTCAACCTAACCCTCTCCTGACACAACTTTAGGCCATTCCCTCGGGCTGCCACAGAGAAGACATCAGTGCCTGCCCCTCCTCTTCCCCTCACAAGGAAGTTGTAACTGCAGTGAGGTTTCCCCTCAGTCTCTTCTCCACGCTGAACACACCAAGTGACCTCAGACACTCCTAATACAGCTTCCCCTCAAGGCCCTTCACCACCATCTTTGTTCCCCTCCTTTGGACACTCTCTAATGGCTTAATATCTTTCTTCTATTGTGGTGCCCAAAAGTGCACACAGTATTCAAGATGAGGGTGCCTCAGAGCAGGACAATCCCCTCCCTCGACCAGCTGGCGATGCTTTGCCTGATGCCCCCAGGACAGGGTTGGCCCTCCTGGCTGCCAGGGCACTGCTGACTTAGATTCAACTTGCCATCCACCAGCACCTGCAGGTCCCTTTCCATGGCACTGCTTTCCAGCATCTCATTCCCCAGTCTGTACGAACATCCAGGGTTGCCTCATCCCAGATGCAGAATCCGGCACTTTCCCCTGTTGAAGTTCATATGGTTGGTGATTGCCCAGTCCTCTGATTTGTCCAGGTCTCTCAGCAGGGCCTCCCTGCCTTTGAGGGAGTCCGCAGCTCCTCCCAGTTTTGCGTCATCTGCAGACTTGCAGTCCTGCACCCCAGTCATTTATGAAGATGCTGAGGAGCTCAGGGCCCAGGATGGAGCCCTGTGGAGCCCCACTAGTGACAGGTCACCAGTCTGATGTTACCCCAATCACTATTACCCTCTGTGCTTGACCCATGAGCCAGTTGCTCACCCACCACATGATGTGTTTATCCAGCTGTGCTACACGTTTTGTCCAGAAGCATCCTGTGAGAGACAGTATTGAAAGCTTTACTGAAATCCAAAGAGATGATATCAACTGGCTTCCCTTGATCAGCTGGGTGGGTTACTTTGTCATAGACAGAAATCAGGTTTGATAAGCAGGACTTTCCTCTCATGAATCTGTGCTGGTTGTG
The DNA here is from genome assembly GCA_013396755.1 of Sclerurus mexicanus. Taxonomy (NCBI): domain Eukaryota; kingdom Metazoa; phylum Chordata; class Aves; order Passeriformes; family Furnariidae; genus Sclerurus; species Sclerurus mexicanus. Next base: position 451,647 of record VWZF01001877.1, on the reverse strand, counting down.
ACAAATATATTTTTGGTTTGATGGGTGTTTTTCAACACTTCCCAGAATAATCTTCTCTGTAACTTTACCAGGCACTGAAGTGAGACTGACAGGCCTGTAGTTTCTGGGGTCTTCCTTCTTGCCCTTCTTGAAAGTCAAGGTTGTTTATATTGGCTCTGTTTTGGTTATCATGCTAAGACTGTTTAGATGAGTATATTCTCTGTGGCTCATTTGCTTACAAAATTCTGTGCCTCAAAACTTTTTTTTTTACCATTTCTGTATTACAGGCAGAGCTTTGGGGTTTTTTTAATGTGAGACATCTGACACGGATTTCGATTCTGTACTGCTTTGAGGTATGCTGCTTATGCAACCTAATTTTGCAAAATAGCTCAGTGGTTCTAGTTCCCTGGGGCTTCAGTTTAGTTGTCATCTATCATTTTAGCACAGTGATTGATTACTTTCTACTATTTAATTTATCTTCTACAGCTTCTAAGCTTTTTCTTCAATTGGTGAACACATACTTTTCTAGACACATTTTCAAATTATGTGTTTTCCATGTGCCCCAGAATTCATGTCATCATATTTTTCTCAGCTAGGAATTTAACCATTTGAGCAAGTTAATGGTTTCCGTAAATTTTTGGCTAATATTTTGTTTATTACTTGAACATTTTGCACTGGAAATCTGTGTTATATTTTCCGTTTTTCAGTGTTATTACATATTTTCATTCTAAAATGTATTTACCAACTGCTTCCTTGTCCACTAAAAAACAGTAAAAGAAATGAACACCTTTCTTAAGATTAGGAGCCAAATACATGGCTGTTGCTGCAGTAGATTTTAACCACCTTTACATATTAGTGTTACTTTCTTGTTGGAATTTCAGAAACTGGCTTCAGTCCAGCAGGATTAACAGGTGTATTCTCTTGTGTTGTATACTGTGTTCCTGTACTGTCATTTACTATTTTGGAACATCATGTTGAATATCAGCTTAGCTGATTTTAAATCAGACCCTTTCAGAGTAACATCGTTTTCATTTTAAAAAAGGTTGGTTTTTTGGCATTAAGTTGTACTGTGTCTACACATTGCAGCAGTTCTACACAATTATTGAGGCACCTCTCTAGAAGCTACTATAATGAACTGCTTCTATGATCTGCATGTCAAGGAAGTTTTAATGTCACATTTTCTTTGCTACTCCAGTTTTTATTGTGACACTGCATATTCTTCAATGGTTATGTTGGTAATTTGTTTTGGTTGGTTTTGTTTTTGCATTGGTTTTTTCTTTTTACTTTTAGTTACTCTCTTTAATAATTGAGATCAAAATCTCTCAGTAAGAAGAATTATAGTGTCATCATAATGCAGCTTTGTTGACATTGGTAACTGCTGTTGTAGTCCTGTCTCTAAATACAATCAAACAAAATTAGTAGACATCTGCAGTGCTGCATGCTTTTTGGGGGTAAATTGGTGTTCTCTTTTTTTCTTGTGAAAGCAAGCTTTAATCAGTGTTTACCTTTTGTTTGTGAATCTTAATCTCTTTGCACAATCTGCTTTTAAAGACTACCAGGTTAGCTTTAGGCATGTATTTTAGTAATTCCTGGTTGGTCACTTCCAGCCCACATTTACTTACGGTATTGGAGATAGCCTGTTCTCTCACTGTTCTTGCAGTGACATATACATTGATTGGAAACTAAGAGCATAGACTTTCTTGTCAACTCAGTTGTTTTGCATTTATGGTACATGAAGGTTAACTCAAAAAATGACTAATATTATACAAGTGATTATGTACATACAGGTTAGGATGATTTTCCAGTGTGGAGTTGGTGATCTCTAAGGGACATTTTTTGGCAGTTTTGGATCCTTTCCAAGTATGACTTTGCTCTCCAATGATGATGTTTTTGTTTCCTTCTTTCAAAGTTTCATGCTATAAATCTTATTTTGAAGACATATAGCCATCAAAAACTTCACATTTTGATAGATTTCTGTATATGAATGAAACTCATTTAAGGGAGTTTACTCAGAAATCAGAAAATATGCATCCTAGACCTGTTTACAATTATAAATTACAACTATATTGACATTTACTTCTAAAAATGCAAAGATAACAGGAAATTCAGTTAATTTCCCGTGGATACAAAAAATGTTTTGTGAAGCTATTACCATAGATAGCACATAAAAATGTTTTCTGATGTCAATCTTCTGTGTTTATATAAATATCTGAAGAACATGAAAATGGACACTGTAGATTTTTTTTTTTAGTAAGTGATTTTGAAAATACAAAATTCAAAATTAAGTAGATTTGGAAAAGCATGATTCCTTGGATTAGGATTTTTGGGCAGAGGGTATATACAGTGGAACAGCGAGAAAGTAGGATTGATTAAGAGTGCTCTGGAATGTATCAAATGTATTTGCAGCATGCTGCAATGTGCTTCTGCTATACCTTTCGTTTCATACTGCAAGCTAAAGAGGCAAAGATTTGGCTTTGGTGTGAGAGAAGCCTCTCCACAAGGGCTCTTAGAGCAATATTGATTGACATATTTCATACTCGTTACTCTTGTAGGTGTGCTAATAAATGGAACAGCAGTGCTTTCAGGTGAAGTTTTTGAACATGCTGTTCATACAGCACGTACCATTAGGTCAGGTTTCCAGTCTCACCAATTAGAAAGCTTTAGTGAAACCATTAAAGGTAGTAAGATTCTGGTTTTTTCCATGAGCCATGTATTTGGGAGTTTTTCTCATTACTGCCCAATTTCTGTGGCTGCTTCAGTCCCTCCAAAATCTCAAGGTTTAGAAGTGTATTGAAAGGTGAGATTTTCATTCAGTCACATGGATCCAGGAGCTGGAGCTTCGAAGGATAACTCCCAAACATTTATTGCAGAGTCTGGTGATACTGTGCAAAATGCACGATAGCCTGGAGGTCTCTGCTAGTACTGTAGAGCAGTATGCTTTGATCTTCCACGTAATAGGTCTCCCAATACCTTTTCATTTCTAACAGAAATAGTGCCCAGGCTGCTCTTCTACTATAAGCCTATTTCACTCATCCTTATAAGTTGTGATGCCGAGTGAGAACATTGGTTTTAGGAAGAAGGATGAGAGAAAAGGAATAAGATGTCTTTTAGACTGTGCAACCTTAGCCATTTCTTATGGGGTTTTGCTCTTAGAAGCATGTCTCAGTGTTTGAATCTTTAGTTTAAATGAAATTATTACAATAAAGCTGACAGGGTTTAATAAAGTTCTGATTTTATTCAAGGATAATAATTTTAAAAACTTTAAACTGTGTTAAACAAGTGGTTAATAAACCACTAGCTATTAAACTGGTAATTGTTTATCCTGTAGGTAACAATGATTCTTCTTGGAGAGTTACGGTCTATTGGGCAAATATGCGCTTTGGTAGGTTTTAAAATGGGAATTGAATCTAAACTATATAATTTTGTGCTTAGGCATTCCTTAAGGAGAATAGAATCAGTAGCTTTGATACTGAAATTTTCCAAAGATTTGTTAGTGGATATAAGTGACTTGCTTAAACCTTCCTGAGTAGCTTTCATTTAAAAAAATATATGGTGGCATATAGTACTTTCCATGGGCCTTGGAATTCACTCTTGTGGTGAAATTGGTAACATTGTTACTGGCATGAAAACAGTAAGCTCATACCATCTCAGTATTTCAAGGACCTTGAAGAACTACAGAACTATGTACTGCTCTTACTTATTGCTATTCTTTCAGACTCTGAGATTGCTCTAAATATTGATTTCTTCAGCAGCTCATACTTCTTAGAAGGTGTCAGTGTGTTTGAGAAATGTGTTCATCAGTACCTATTTATTTTTGATAAATATAAAAAGAAACTGAGATTATGTATCTGTTGTTAAGGAACTGGCTTCACAAGAAAAAAAAAAAAAAAGGCTTAGTTGGTGTTTCCGAATCTTGATAATACCTGTATAAGACTGTGTTTGATGTTTTTAGGACTTATTCACAGTTTCTTCTGCCATTTTTTACCAATATAAACTCTCCTTGCCTCCACCATTCATTTTCCTGGGAAAGAACCGGGCAGTGTTTACAAGCCTGAATAATGAGATGGGACTAGGGAAGAGGAAAGCTCTGGAATGATTATACTAATCTGCTGCATACTGCCGTGACATATGGTCCCTATATTGTTTCTGTTTGTGATTCTCCTTTTTTCATTTTTTATTCATACTTGCATGTTTCTCCCTTTACTTTTGTCATATTATCATTAGAATGATTTGGGTTGGAATGAACCTTGAAATCATCTAGTTCCAATTTCCTCATCGTGGGCAGGGACAACTTTTGCACTCTGAAACCATATCCAACATGACCTTGAACTCTTGAAGGATGAACTCTGTGAATGGGAAGTCCACAGCTTCTCTGGCAGTGTCTCAACAGTTGCAGTGTCTCAACACCCTCACCTTGAATAATTTCTTTCTGATACCTAATCTAAACCTTGCCTCTTTCAGCTTAAGGCCATTCCCCCTCATCCTATCACAACATGCCTTTGTAAAAAATTGCTCTCCAGCTCTCTTGTAGGCTCCCTTTAGGTACTGGAAGGTGCTGTAAGGTCTCCCCAGACCCTTCTCTTCTCCAGGCTGACCCGTCCCAGTTCTCTCAGCCTGTCCTCACAGGAGAGGTGCTCCAACCTTCTGATGATCTTTGTGGTCCTCCTCTGGATTTGCTTATTAAACGTTAGTTTCCTTCTAGAGCTGTCTTGATCATACTCTTCTGAAGAAGATCCCTCAATTACCCAGTTTGACCTAATTTGTTTTCTTGTAGTTCCCATAGCTCTTGATCTTCTTTGTAACAGGACTTAAAAAAAACCCCACAACAATAGAGATAAAATACATCATCTTACATCTGCTGGAGTGCTGTGACTAGGTTGTGACTGACTTTGCAAAGAGTGACTCAAGTTGGGATGGTACCCATTTATGGGATCAGCAATGTGTTTAGGCATAGAGTACTTGTTTTTGTATGTATGTTCCTTCCTCCCCATGCCCAGATATCTTACTGTTGTTTTATAGAACAGTGAGAGAACATGAGGTTTGTACCTTTTCCCTCCGTAAGCATTTGTTTCTTTAATATGAACGCACGGCTCTTTGGGCATCTCTTTATCCCAGTCAGCAAACTGTCATTGTAGCTTTGCTTCTACTTTTTCTTCCTTTTCTACCTACTGTGGGAATGGGACTATAATGTTACATTACTTCACATAGAACACAGTAAATTCGCTTTTAAATGATATATGAATACTTTATCTCTGTGCCTTTTTTTGGTTGTTAAACCCTTAGCTTTAGCATATAGTGCTTTCTCTGAATTATCTGCTTATAGCACTCTATGTCTAATCTGTTTGAAGAGCTTCTGTTCTCTGCTGATTAGATATTTTACTAAGAGCGCCAAAACCCCCATGTTTGTGTTTTGTTTCTTTTCTTCTTGGATCTACGTGTGCGTGTGCTCTTGCTTTCACTCTGTCTCTCTCTTGCTTTTTTTTTCTGATTTACTGGAACATTATGTCCTCAATTGTCAGATTGCTTTCTCTCAGCTGAAATTCTGAAGCTGAATTGAAAGAAATCAAACCAGAAACTCTGGGAAATGATTAATTTCTACAGTGAATTTTATGAGTCTTAAATGAAAAAAGTTTGTTATTGAAAAAATAGAGTCAGACTTGTGAAAAGGAATCTGAAATATTTAGCATATAAAAAAGGACATGTTGTCAGATTATGAAATCTTGAGGGGTTATTTGAATGATCAGCTTGTTTCTACAGAGTAAATAAAGCTCTGTTTTATTAATCTCCACTGTTCTTTTATTTGTTGCAGTATATTATATTGGGTTTACAACATCTCTTTAACATTAGCTTCCCAGGAACATCACCAAAGTGCAAGTGTCAGTCAGCTCATGCTACAGATACAACCTGAAAATAAATATGGATGGTTAATCAAGGTATTATTTTTCAGAAACAGCACATCCACTTCTGTGTAGTATCAATAAGAGAGTTTAAAAATTGTGCACAGGGTTCAGTAAACTGTTGAACAATCTATTTACTGACTGATAAGATGGTTTTGTGAGTTAATCAATTGGTCAGTTAAAGAGAAGGCAGGTTATGAACTATAGATTATCATGAATTGCATGGTAGAAGAAAAGCAGTTAACACTAGAACTGTAGGACAGCTGTGAATCCTTGCTGCTTAAAAACACCATGGCTATGAATATGCCTTGAAGCCTTCTCTAAGGATTCTCTAAGTAGTTGATGATGACATATGATAAAGGTATTTCCATAACACTTGACCCCACTGTGTTGCCACACTTAATGTGTGGTTTTTGTAAGGTGAGAGTCATCATAGACCACTACATGACTGTTTAGCCTTGCCTATTCCTGGGTGCATATTCTGGTTACCGAAATGTTGCTTTATCAGTTTTTTAGCTTAGAAGTACAGTATAAGTTCTGTCATAGCTTCTTTAGCTGGAAGTTGTGACAGGGTAGTTGGACAATTCATGTAGCAACTTTGAACTCATTGATTTAGAATGACAAGAACTGTGTCAGTTTATTTTATACTATGGTTCAACCTGCCTTATGGAACTTACCTCAACCTAGGGATTTAGAAACTCTTTTAAGGAGGTAATATTTATATGTAAGTTTTCTTACAGTAACTGAAATATAGTTAGTACTCCTCATGGGAATAAGCAGGAGAAGCAGATGAACCCTGGGTTTCAGTCACAATTTTAGATGTCAAAAGCAGTCAAACACCCAACTAATACAAGAGAAAACCACCAAAATTAGAGAACAGGAGATGCTGGAATGTTTCTAAATAGAAACACTCATCAGCTGTCATGTTGTTGACTTTTTAAGTTCAGTTATCCTGTTTGGGCTTGGTGTGATACCAGTAAAAAGGATTTGCTCCTTTGTTTTTTTAAGGGATCAAATTATTTTTTAGGCCACATATAGAAATGGTTAGAAAATATACTAGGTGTACAGAACAGAAAAGAATGAATTATGTACTTGTAGTGATGATACAGAAGAGGAAGGATGAAAAATCAGTTATTTAGATTTAAAAGAATTCTCCATAGGCATTCATTTAAGTTACTTGATACACGTCTTAGGTAGTAATTCATACTTCTCTGATTGTGTGAAATTTGTTTGGTTGCTTAGAATTCAGTGTGATTTGTGCCAGCAGTTTATCTCAGACAGGTCAATAGATTGAAATGAAAGAAATAAGGGTGAGCAGGTTGATGTTCTTTGGTAAGTTAAGAGATAATAGTATATGTAAGAAAAGAAGAGGCCCAAGAATTACACTCTGAAGTCTGAATATTTATTTATTTACATCCAAAAGATGTAAAAAAGGTGTAATGAAAAAGATTGATTACTAGTATATTAGCTCTATTTGCAAACAAGAGAAATGACAACTCAGAGCTAGAAGAATGCAGGTACAGATTTCGTCAAAATACTACTAAGCTCCTCTAGATGAAAAATTGCCACTAGTTGGTTCTCTTGTCATTGTCTTGACCTTCAGTATATTGTCTATAAAACTTCTGCCATTTTCACCCAAAATGAGTAGCCATTCAAAAAGTTTTAAATTTTTCTTCTAGTGTGTGCCTGGTTAAAAAAAGTGGAAATATTTGTCAGTGACAAATGGCGTCTGATCTCCAGGCAACAGTTACTGTACTGTGAAATGATGCTGAATGCTGTCCCAGATGTTTTCACAGTGAGGTGTCTGTGGTTTATATTGATGCATGTTCACCAACTTAAATGGTGTCAGGTGTGTTTTGGATGTACAGGTTTCATACACTGCTAATGCACAATTTTAATTCAGTTGGGTTTTAGGAAAACTAATGGTACGTGCACATCGCTCAATTTCAGAACCTTTCTGGAGAGCATGCTGAAGCAGCTGGACTATGTAAGAGAGTGTATGTATTGCTGTGGGTTAAGACTTGACTGTCTATTTGTTTTCCACAAATCTTTTCCTTTTTTCCTTCTTTTTTTTTATCCCTTTTAAGGCTTTTTGATAAGAGCTTATCCATGGCTTGGTTGCCTTGTCATTTTCTGATGCTGTTGAGGGGAGTGATGTTTCCCTGCTGCATGAAATTTACTGACATCACTTCCCGCCCCCCCCCGCCCCGGAACAAGTTGTTGCAATACAAGACTTTCCTCAGAAGGAACCTGTAGTGACTTTTGTTGCTTTGCTTTTGGATTGAGTTTCATATGGCAATACTGCTAATCACCTTGTGATAGGATCACCAGTAAAATACTGTACACTCCATATAAAATTCAAAAGGATTTACATAGTTACTGTAAACTCTGCTTTGATTCGTTCACTTGCTATGGTCATGTATCCCTAATACCTTACTAAGTCATGAATAAGGTGGTCTTCACATTAGCAGTTCTTAAAGTTAATCAATTACAATATCATACAGAAAAGGCAAATGTTTTGAGTGTTGCTCAGCTATACTTCTTGTGTACGGAGGAGTGTCTAGCAGATGCCCTGCCATTAAAACAGTGGGATCCGTGGCAAGGGAGTGATCCTACACAGGACATACCTGCTGGCATAGCTTACAGTACACTGGAAAAAATTCAGACTGGTAAGAAGTTTTGTGAGGAAGCATTAAAGTTCGATTCTATTTTTGCAAAACTCTCATTTAATTTTCCAAGAGAAGTTGTTTCTCTCCTTCGTTGGAGAGTAAAGAACATTTCTACTGTAGTTAATTGTTAGTGCTAGGTAGGATGTGACTTCTATCTAGGTAAACTTTGCTAATAAAGAGGAGTCAGTTCCAAAGGATCTTACACTCATCTAGTATGATACATGGGATTTTTCCTCTGTGGTTGTTTTAGTCCTTTTTGCAACTTCTTGGTGTTATACATCTATATTATACATTTATGCCTTTCATTTAGTGTTTCTTTATTTCATTTGGATGTGCACATGGCTAGTAAGTACATTATAGTAAGTATTGTCTAACCTTATGAGCCTTTGAACTTGACATCTTGAAAATAGCTACAGAAACAGAAGACCCTGTACTTAGAGAATGTTTCCTTTCGAGTTGTCAGTCACTGCTGTAAGATGGGCAGTTGCCAAAGCTGTCATATACAGAGCAGAAGGGCAGATAAGTCTATTTGTGTGTAGCCAGTGCACTCTCATCCCACTTAGGTGATTGGTCTTTATGCCTGGATGTGGAAACTCCATGTATTCTCTCGTACTTACAGTGAACACTTGCTATCAGGACAAGCAATCACTTCACCCCCAGGTTTCAGGAATGCTACTTTTTAAACTAGCAGCTGACTGTTACTTAAGGAAAGCCCATTAGATGGCCCTTCCCCAGAGACTGAGCCTATCCAATTCAAAACACTGTGTGATGCCTTCAAAATATAATTATTAAGATGCCACCCATTTATTCCAGTAGAGCTGTAAGATACACTGATAAATTCTTTAGCTTTTTAATTAAAGATACATAACTGAGGTAACCCAGCAAAAGGTGTTTGCCTAATTAAGTCTGTGTAGTTCACCATTCTGCCAGTTGCTGGTGATTAGTAAATATTTGGGGGTTTTAAGACTTTTTTCTGTGATGTAGATATATAATTATGGAAGAAGAGATGAATTTATTTCCGTGTCTTTTACCATGATATCTATTTGGACTTTCCAGGTCACAGTGCAACTTAAACAAAAATATTGAAGGAATGCAGAACAGCTCACACATGGATATTTGAAACTTTGAGTTTTGTCCCAGTATCATGTTTTAGCTGCTGACTATGAGAATCAAAAATTACCTTTTTTTCATGCAAAGGGTTAAATTCCATAATTCTATAGTCTTCTGCAACTCACATTTGAAAAGCTGTAATTTTATTTTTTTAGATTTATGACTCTGTTTTTAAAAGTCTGTTTTCTGTACGGCATGTTCAGGTTTTCTTGAAACTTCAGTACATAAAAGGGAATGATGGCCTTTTACAGTATTGGGAATAATATATAATAACCCTATATCAAAAGTCACTAGTGTAGTTGTTTTTTGGACTGTGTGTAATTATTCCAGTTTCAGTGGGGGTAACAGGAAGCTGTGAAAATGATCAATTCTTATTGCCTATGATGTTATTTTCAGTTTTGCAGTAAAAGTGAAATTCGCTCTTTAAACCTAAATTTATATTTTATGTCAAAGCCTGAGGAACAAAGAAAGGGCTTTGGCGGGGGGGGAGGAGATGAAGTTTATATGTATAATGGAAAGCTGCACTGAAAAAGACATTTTGGTTAATGCTGGTTCCCATGGTGACTTGCAAATAACTAAACAGTTTTAAAAACACAAAACTTTTTGCAGTCCTACTTCTAGGCAGGTGGGTGTCCAGCAGTTAGTTACAATTAGTCATATAAGAAGTTAATTGACAGCCTTGCTCTTTGAAATTCTTCTTAGCCTATATATGTCATACCCATGCACATGGCATTTCTATTGGCTTCACTAGGGTTAGACTTGCAGTTAGGCCATTCTGTCTGTCTTGGATAATCTCATCAGGTCAATATCATAGTTTGTTTTTACCTCCACAAGTTTTGCTATAGGCTGTGAAAGTCTTTAGAGAAAAAAATACTGTTTTCTAAAACAGCATTTATTTTGTATTTAAGAGTTTTGCTGTTTTCTCTTAGGGCCTTTTTTCATTGTGTGCCTAATTTTATTAAAACCATTCCTACCAGGGAAACCACAATGATGAAAATGCATCTTTCCATGAAGGTTGATCATAAGAGACCACTGTTCTTTTGCACTTCATTAATAACAAATATAAGCTTACCTTATTAATAATAGCAGTAATATGATTATTATATTTGTAATACCGTATTAGCATGATGTGAAAAATAAACAGATTAGGCTCAACTGTCCAGGTTTTTCTAAATTAACAAACGCTGTTCCACTGTTTTGTTTGTGTAGCTGCCCCACATTGCCTGCCTTGGAACTGCACAGTATGTGTCCTTGCAGAATTAGCAAAGCACAGCAAGGAACTTAAAACCTAGAGTGATCACAATTCTAAACTTCTATTTTGAAAAGATTTTGAGACGTTTGTATGAAGAATATTCAGATAATTCTTTCTATTTAGATATGTGTGAAATTTTTTCATGTTTGCAGCATTATTTTTGTGATTTGTGAGAAATAGGCATAACAAGAGATGTCATTTCATATCAGCCCTACTGCTTTTCCATTTTGTCTTTCTTTTCATTTTTCATCAAGGCATTTTGATAGTGGGACAATAAATCACAATTTTTGTAATTAATATCTGTGATATCATATTCTAGTTAACCTTTTAATGTAATTTTATTTTTATAGCATGGTAAGCTCTCAGTTTCTAATGAGATTAACTGTTCTTTTTCAACATAACACAGAGATCTGGAATACAGTAATTGATTGCACAGCACTTTGATTATTTTCTGATTTAGAGTCTTAGTATCATACTTTCTCATTACCATAAGTTGTGATGATGTGTCTAAGATGATGATAAGCCATAAAAACAATGAGGATGAGGAAATAATACTTGACCAAAATACTTGTTCCTCATTTTGCACACTGAGAAGGAGGCTGGTATCAGTAGGTATCTGGCGAAGGAAATGAGAAACAATTTGTTTGGCTCTGAAGCCTTAGAATCACAAAATCATTCATTTTGGGAGGGATCTTGAGAGGTCTTCCTGCCTGGCTTCCCACTCAAAGCGGGATCAGCATTTGAGTTTAGCCCAGATTGCTTGGCACTTTCTCCAGGCAAGTCTTGGAAACCTCCAAGGATGGAGTTTCTGCCATCCTTTTGGGCAACCTGCACTGATGCTTAATTGTCATTTTGTGGAAATGTTTTTCCTCATGTTAAGTTAGAACTTCTAAGCTTCATTTTTATCATTATCTCTTGTTCTCCCACAGAACACTTCATGTACAAATAAAAATGATTGTGCACCATGGATACAGCTTACTTAAGTTAGTATTACATGCAATTGGAATGACAAAACAGTTTGTCATGTCATGTTTTGACCTGAATTTGTATGCAAAAAGTGTGAATTGAAGTGTATGATATATAAAATTAAAATCAGCTTGTAGGGCAAAATCCAGGAATGTTCTTAATATAAAACTTTCAAGAATTGTATTTTAATGTTAAATTTTCCATACTTCATTTACAAATCTCTTTTTACTAGAATAGTTTTATCAAGGTCAATATAATTTCACAAATAAATGCTTTTTCCATCTCCAGTGGAAGAGTTTCCTGGCTAAATATGCACAAATAGATTCTCGGGAAGATGGTTCTCTTCCAGATTTTCAGACCTGTTGCTTTATGAGATCACAATATCTGGGCTGTATTAAGAAAATTATATTTGGATTTACCATTCAAGCAAAATGAAAGTTTTTTATCACCAATAGATCCTTTATCCTTTATTAGTCTGGAAAGCTTCCATTCTGAAACACTGGAAAAACAGATGTAAAGCTTATCTTGATTTTAGTCATATTAGTGAACTTGAAAGGGGATTAAAAGCATTGCTGTCTTGTCAGTTCTTCAAGTAGGGAATAATAAGTGACCACACAGCTATGTAGAGTCAGTATAGGGGAGTATGTCCTGCTTTCTTGGTCAGAAGTCATCAGTTGTCATGTGTTTCTTTTACTAGAAGTAGCTAGTTCCTTAATAACTCTTAAATTCAAAAAGCTGAATAAGGTAGCTCCCTAAAAAGAAAATTCACAATTCACTTTTCCAATTTGCCTTTATTTTTCTACATCAGTCTACTCCTCTTCACACCAAATTTTTGTTGAAGAATCTTTTTATTCTCTTTTAAGTGTTCATTTAATAGGCTTTTTTATCTTGCTTCTTTGCTCCATGTTTTCTCCTTCCATCCTACCTTGGTTCCAATTTCTTATTGTTCTTATTGCCATTTCCATCTCCACTCCCATTGCAGCTCCAACGTGAGCACATGTGGTTACCCATTTTGCCCCTAAAGATGTTGCAAGCTTGGTTTTTCCTAAGCATAAGAAATTAGCTTGCAGAATTCCACAGAGCTGACTCAGAAAAATCTTGTGGTCTGGAAGGCTGAAACATCCAAAGCCAGTTGAGCTGTATGAAATGACAGGATGCACTACAGTGGGCAACCGAACCATACTTCAGAACACTCCGTGTCTTGATTGTCAACTTCTTGTCAAACCTAAGGCTGAGATGCGAATGAGCTGGCCTTCTAAAAGCTACTGCATGATTAAAGCACAGATTTTGTTCAGCTAACCAGTTGCCCCATTGTAAATGCTTAATGTTAATGCTGTTCATAATTTGTTGATGTTTTTACCTTGGAAATAAGAGTATTTTGCTCTGATTGGTTTCCCTGAAGTTTTTCAATGAAACGTAATTCCTGCTTTGCATGTATCAGGAAAGGCCAAGCAAGGTGGCAACTCTCTTTCAAATTTGCAGACTAAGACCATTTCAGTTTCAAAAGATTCATGAAGAAGCACAGTAATCTTTGATTAAGTGCCCATGATTTGATTTTATGCTGTTTGAATTGAAATGGACAAATTAAATGTTTAAAATTAGCTGGTGAGTTACAAATAAATACATTTTTAATGGCTTGTAAAACCTAGCCTTCAGCTTATTATCCATTTGTCTGAATAAATAAAATAATAATCTGATGCATTGACTACTTCAGGTGAGAAAGCACATGGGGCAGTCTCAAAATCTGAAAACATGAGTTCACTATTGTCTAAAATTAATGCAGGTGAATACTGTGCTGTCATAACTTATTTCATTGTGAATTGCTGTTATTTTTCATATATGAGTGGGAACAAAGTAGAATGGATTCTTAGTGACTGTATAATTAGTATGAAAAGGTCACCAGTACAGGTAAGAAACTAATATCATTGTGAAATATGCTTTATGTTGCTTGATTTTTAAATATTCATCCTGAATTTTGCAACAGTGTTAGAAACAGGAGAGCCTGGGCCTGGGTCTAACATGTCACAGCAGACTGCATTATCAAGTAATGTTCTATAGATGATCCAAGTGTTAAAATTTCATCATATTATAATGTTTTCTTACTGTGTGTCCAACAAGTATTCTTGATGAAAAGGATAATTGTGTTTTTAACATAGGAATCAAAACACATTTTCATTCCTGTGCAAAGAAAAAAAAAGATAAAATTAGCGTTCAGATGCCTACACTTGGAAAAAGATTAAATTTGGTTGTCAGTTGTAGTAGTCAACCAAATGTAGTCTTTTCCCCACTGAGATATATTTATATGATATTGTGGCTTAAATGGAGGGGGCTGGGAAAGAGAGAGACAAAGGGAGAACAATCATTGCATGTTTATTTTTCTGTTATAAAAATATATATTAAATTATGCATCTGTATCTTTGCATCTCTGGATATTGATACATGTAGGTTCATGTCATAAGAATGAGCACTTTCTCCCATTTTGACATTACAACTCTAAATTGATAAGCTATAGTTAGGCAATGGTGACAGTACTGAAAGAAGTAGTCTTTGTATTTAATAGCCACCAATCAAAGTCTGAAATGGAAATAGTTTATCATGAAAAAAAACTCCAACAAAATTTTTGTGTAATTTTCACACAGTTAATTCAATCTCATCTTAACCTAGTTGTCCTGGTTCTGCCAGGACAGAGTTAGTTTTTTGGCAGTAGCAGGGAGGGAACATGACTGAGGGGATGTGGTTAAAAGGTTATTTTATACTGCCTCACATGTTTGTCAGGGGTCAGAGTAAGGGACTCTCGCTTCCAAGGAGAAGGGTGTTTCTTCTGGTGGGAAGAAAACATGGTGGGGAAGAGCCAGTCAATATTTCTTTATTGTCATGGGCTTTCCATGTAAATAATTTCTTTGTCTTATACTTTTGTTATTAATAATGTTGCTGTTACTATTAGCTTTCTTCTCTCATTGCTGTTTCCAGTAAATTGGTCTTCTCTCACCCCACGGTCTTTGCTTTTTGGGCTTCCAGTTGGTAGGAGAGGGGGAAACAAGCAGCAGCACAGTTTTAGCAGGACTGCTAAATTGGACAATGCTGCTCTTAAACCTCAACAGTAAATTGTAAATGCGTTGGAGATAGTACTGCATATTGGTAGGCTAAAAACTACAGTTTTTAAATCAAACATTGGAAAATATGAATTGCTAATAATAAACAAGCATTTCCATTAACTTCAGCATATGCAATTTTAGTTGCGTGATCATATCCTAAAGCAGAAGGTTCCAGAATATAAGCAAAATGCAGAATGCTCAGGGAAACAGCAGATGCTCATACTTTTGCTTCATCGTCATTGTTTAGTGGGATATTCACATGTTCTGTTAGTATCTTTCTCTATTGTTGTTTTTCTCTGGGCTTTTCTATGACACTTAACATTATTATCTTTCAAGGATAATGATATGGTATTTGGACACTAAGAAACTTGCAGCAGACATGTGAAAAGAGGAAAAGGTTTTAGTTCCATTTTACAAATGGGTTAATATGGACATAATGCACAAGGACTGTCTATTTGTTTTGTGTGTCCAATTAGCCCAAGACCTTTAACATCTTGATTATTTCAGAATGGTACATTTTTGTAGCATATAATGCATTAAAAGCCTCCCTTGAAGGGACTTAAAGTTGAAAGGAAACAAGACACACTGTTAGCAGATTTCATAATTATTTGTGGAGAGCAGAAAAGGACTGAGAAGCTGAGTTCAAAGCCAGATACTGGTGGGAGAGTGCTTCTCTACAGCATTGCTCTTTGCTTCTATTTCCACAACTGCTTTTCTCTGAATTTCTTCCACCTATAATAGTTCTTGTCTTCATAGAGTCTGCTCTGAGCTCTTCATAATAGCTTCCCATACGCTCATGTGCTCTTTTCTATGCTGTACCCATCCATCTGCTCCTTTGTGCTTCTGTCTGAAGTCCCTTCCTGCCCTCTGTCTCTTCACTCCCTTCCCTGACTCACATTCTTCCCTGAGCTGTTGGACTGTCCTCTAGTTTCTGTCTCTTTTCCCTGTCCAGTCTCGCTGGCCAGTGTTTTACCCGGGGCATACAAGCCTGTACCTTCTGACCAGCCATCCTTTAGATAGATGATTCTTATCTTCATCTATTCCTTTCTGTGTGATTGAAAGCCAAGCGAGTCTTTGTCTTTCATGCTTTTTCATTCTGTCTGTAAGGCTTCATAACAAAAGTTGCTTTTATTCTGAGTTTTTGTACATAGCACTGTAGCAATATTCTTACACTTACTGCTGCTCTACAGTATAAAACCTTAGTCCTTCCAGTTCTTAGCTGGAACAAGTTGATTGCAGATGGAAATTTGGTGATAGGAGTGTAGCTGCTGATACTTATTCTCTACTGGAAATAGACGAACTGAGGATTTTTTTTCTAAAGGCCTGTTGATTAGACGGATTTAGACACTTCACAGAAATCAACACATTCCTGCTGCCAGGGTGAACCTTCTGCCAGACTGGAAACAGGTGGGGAAGTAAAACTTCTTCTTGGAAGATTTTTGTTTGTTTTTTTTCTCAAAATGTCTTTCTTCCCCTAGTATTATATTTTTAATCAATTTGAGGAAGATGCATGTGTGTGAATTTCAACGGCCAACATATTTGGCACAGTAAAGAGACTCAGAAAATAATCAGAACTACTGACAGCTTAGAAGAATAGGCCTAATGCTTTTGCCTATCACAGTGTTTAAAATAGTTTTTTGTATATTGCTCCATATGACAAAATTCATAAGCTGTGGATTGAAGATAGGCATCTTTTACAGTAAACTGCTGAATTTACTTCTTAAAAATGGTGTATAAATCATACTTATTAAACTGGAGGACAAAGCAAGAAAAAAATCAATTATAGGGTCTAATAGAGCATTGTGTTGAGATTTAACTGACTGCCATAAAAGGATAAATGAAGTATTTTTTAGACTGTCAGTAAGTCAGAGTTCTCTATTGAGAACTTAAGCTTATTTTAATAAACTCTTTTAATATTGTGCCATCTTCCTTTCTCAAGAAATCTAGTTAGTATGTGTTTACAGCAAGCTGTTTTGCTTTTTTGATTGTCAGAACCTTGGAAAATATCAAGGTCAAGCATAGAATTGCAAATTAATGCAAAAATGCATTTAATATACTGATAGGTGATCTACTCAAATGTTCCTATTTTTACACTTATAATTTTTTAATTGTAAAAGAGAAGAGTGAATTTAATGAGCTGAAAATGATCGCTTAGTGTTATGAGTTGCAGTTGGAACGCTTTGGTTGGGTGATAGGCAGGCTTTCTCACAGAACTCTGCTGATATAATTCAGTCCAGAACTGGGAAAAAAAGTTAACAACCAAACTAATATTTAACACTTCTAGTCCAGTATTGACTCAACAGATGGTACCATTCACTGAACATCATGGGAATATTTTGGGAAATGAAGAGAGCAAGTGAATAGTAACTTAATACTGGTCATAACACTGACTAATGGGTATTTTGATAAGGCTGAAGTTAGATAAAAAATTTTTGAGGTTACATACCAGGTCTAATAACTTGCTCTAAGAAAAAGCTGCTTTTTTTCTCTTTGTTCTCCAAATCTTCACTTAAAAATTGACCATTCTGTAGAACTGTGTTGTAGAAGACCTTCTCTCTCTTCACCCCCTGCCCCTATCATGTTTTGGTTAAGAATGTCAGTTCTCTAGAAGAAAAAGTGTTTGGGTCCATGTCTGTGAGGTGTTTTTATCCTTTCTGTATTTGAAGATACAAGTTAAATAAAATGTGTGGTTAATTATTTGGTGACTCAAGGAAATAATATGGTGTGTTTAAAAATTGTAAATTATGAAACTCCTGTGGTACCAAGATATTTTCCTTTGTTAATTTTTAAACATAAACTCACAATATTTGTTTGAAAGTTTCTTGCAATGTATTATCCTGCAGAGATAATTGTGTTTAAAACTTGGACAGTATAATGTTGAAAGAGATGTGTGAGTAAATGTAAACAAAATGAGCTTGAGATTGATTTAGCAAAAATGTTTTTTGCAATGTACTGGCTTAAATCCTTCTAGCAATACAAAGGCTGGATGTAGCATAGTGGGAAGTGAGAAAATTGACAATCCATGTGTTGTTGGACAGTGAGAGGTTAGAAGTTAAGAGATTCGATATCAGAATTTGAACAAAGCTAGCAATATTTTCCTCCTTTTATTGGCCCCTCCTGCTCTCTTTTGTACTTGTATTCCTGGGAGGAAAAAATTAAATGTTGTGAACTGACTTGTCAAAAGAATTGTAAATAAATGAAAACCTACAGCTCTGATTTAGCAATTTGCTGTGGTCATCATAGGTTATCACTGATTATGGGCTCTGAAACTAAGGTGAACAGCTCTCCCAAAATCCAAAGTGTTAATCAGTGCATTGCTTTCATTTTCACCTCATCTTTTCGTTTAAGCCTTACATCCCTGGCCATACGTGACAGTAAAGCTGGGAGAACTGTGTGAGAGCATCCTCATAATGAGTGTCTGAAAGTACGGACTGTCCCCAGCCAGCAGACTGAATGAGGCTGGAATGTCAGGCAGGATACAGTTTTGAGTTAGAGACAGGGTAATTTCAGACAAAATGGAGAACAAAATCACTTGGGCACAGGTCAGATATCTTTTCCTTCTTCCACCACAAATAATACATGTTTTCAGTTTCTGAGCACACTTTGTGGGCTCATCCCTCTCCTCTCTCTCTCTTGCTACTCCCTTCTTCCATGTAGTCTTTCATGCCATTTCAATCAGGGAAGCTGAACAAAAGAAATAATCTCATCCTGCCATGAACTTAAACAATTGTGGGGTCACACCTTGTCAGTCTATGCATCACTGTAGCTGGATGAATTTTACCAAAAGATCTGTCTTCACAAGTACTGTGAGCCTTTGGTCTCTGTCATCAACCAGTGTATGTAGCAATAATCTAAAGGTAATTATTCTTTTGGGCTGCTTTTCATCATGGTTGAGTTGGATAGCTCTCAGAAGAAAAACTTAGACCCAAATTTCTGTAGTCCTGCTTCTCATGCAGGATTCGGCCTTCCTAGGATGAAAACTCCGCTTCTGTGAAAATAATGTAATCTGAGTGGCTGTTACATTTTTGTGATTTTGTAACAGTAATAATTACATGATGCAATTTTCGTTATAGGTAAATATAATTTATGATTTTAATTTCCATGGGGTGATTTGAAAGGATACAATGTGGTAGCTTAGTGCTCATTATGAGTTATTAGGACACAAGTTTGAAGGACTGCCCATAGTACAGTGCTGTTTTGTGTCCATGTGAGAAGGAGTGAAGATGAGCAGGAAGGAAGAGGGAGATCAAATCTGAAATTTGACATAAACTATAGCTGGGTCCTCTTCCACTCAACATGTTTTAACTATATTTAGCACAAGAGGAGCAATCGCATTTGGGAGCCATTGTTACTCTGGAGTTGTAGGTTGTGAGCAAAAGAGTAGGATTCTCAGGAGTCTGGAGCAGAAAAGTTGGGAAGAAGCTGTATCATGATGTGTCACTATATTGATAAAGAGGATTTTTCTTTCTTCTCTTTCCCCTCACACTTCAGGAGGATAGTAGTTACTGCTAAAGGTGGAAAGGGGAACTGAGAACAGAGATGAGAAAGAATTGATTTGTAGGACATTTAAAAATAAATTGTACTTTCTGAACAGGGAGAGCCTTGAGCACTGTATGAACATTGTGGGTCATGGTGGACTATGTTGTGGAATGGCTTTCACCAGATACAAGCTTTTGAATCCTTTACTGCTTTAGATGAAGGGTTGATCACATAGCATTGCCGTTGGTTTTGGTTGTCAGGGTCATGAAAAACCACATGTGAGCTGTGAGTTCTTCGAGCTTGACTACTATCTAAGTCTGGGCTAACTAAAGTTCAAGCCAGAGGGCTCCCATGCCCCACGTGGAGCTGTGTGTCAGTGCTCCCGTGCAGTGAAGAAAGGCTTGTTGACTGTGGAGGCTTTCCCAGCTTATGAGTTTGGACATGAGACTGAAAATGGATAAAGGTTTTGGAAAGAAATATCTGTTCTGAGCACATTTGAGAGCTCTCTTTGATTTACTCAGGAGTCATATAGGAGAGCTTACGTATCATCGCTATCCCCACAGAATAATAGAGTCATGGTAACTCTTTCAAGTTCAACCATTGTTTCTCAGAGGACTGCAGAAGCTACTGCAGCTCGTCCTTGATCTGCCGGTTTAGAAGTTCAGTCTTTGCCAAGAGCACAACTACTGTGCTCTCCTGATGACTTGCCTTTCCTAGTTGGGCTAAAGAACGTTTAATGGCTCAGGACGAACAGTTTGGAATGCGGAAAGAGTGCCTCTGGACTGAAAAACATCTGCTGTCTCCATGCTCCTTCACTGACTCCAGAAGAGAGAAAATGTGAAAGAAGGTATGGAAACCAAATTATACTGATGCTGTAGCCTGAGAAAAGAAGTATTTTGTTGAAGAAACCAGAGTGATTTGGTTTTGGCTATCAAAGTTGTGGAAGAAGCCTGGCCCTTCTTGACTCCCACATACATAATTCTCATAGTGCATATTCATTCCTACCAGTAATTAGGAAAATGGAGCTACCAAACTCAGTGCTTTGAGATGTATCTACTTTTAATTGTCCAGTGTATGACATTTTAATTCAAGTTGTTGTCCAGCTGCAGGAACTGTGCTCAATAGTTGCTGGGGGAACAAACAAAAAAGTGCATTGGAAGCACCATAAGAAAAATAAGTGCTTACTGGACATAAAAGTTGAATGTCAAGCTAACTGCTGGTAACTTTGTTTTCAGATGACATCTTTTTGGTGACCTAGGGCTAGTAAATTTCTTTTACCTCTTCTTGTTATTTTATCAGTTCAAACCTGAAATGTGAAGTGTGTTTATTAGGAAACCAGTATGGTCATTGCTTTGAAAGGATGATGCTGACAGTGTAGCTGCTTATAAACTATTTGTGTTGCTTTGCCCAGAATTTGAACAAGCTGGCCACTGAAGCAGAAAAAGCACAGCCAGTGTTGGCAGATATTATTCGTGCAATGTGCCTTTATACGTGCCTGGCTGAGCAGCATCAAATAGCATTTGATGTGGTTCTTCCCCAAGGCCATAACTTCCTGCATACAGCAGACTCGCAGTTAAATAATTTTTATATTTTGTATTTATACACACCAATACATACATTATGTTTATAATCCATTGGGGTGATTTGCATGAATTTGTAGAATATTTTTCCACCTACCCTACTTAATTTTTTTCATTTTATATTAATAAGCCACTTTGAAAAAATGATTCCCAAAATAGTATTCTTCAGTTAAATAAGTCTCAGGGCATCTAACTATGATATACAGCAGTCACCAATATGTTTTCTGAAGTAGTAAAAAAGTCCTAAAACTAATGATTGAGCAGCTTTTGAATTATACAAGTGTGTTTTGGGTTGGTGTGAGGTTTTTTCCTCAATTATTTCTTGGGTAAAGACATTCAGACCTGTACGTTTTGGAGTTTTTGTGAAGCATGGAACTCTTTCTGTTAGCCATAGATATGAGGAAATGTAAACAACATTTGCTGTCTCTGCCCTCAATGCAAATAGAAATCCAACTCCATTATGTAACACAATGTACACAGAAATCATGGGGAAATGCCACAGTGTAGCTAAGCAGCACTATTTTTGAACAAGTTGATGCTTTAACAGCATTTTTTTATATTCCTTTCCTTTCTTGTTAGGATTCTTCTTTTAAATATTCCTTTTGGAATTCAAAAAACCCAGTATTTCAGAGGCATAGTAACTTAGATGTCTTAGATGTGCAAATTTAAAATGAAATAAATGTTTGCCTCTCATATTTTACTTTTTCTACAAGTCTCCTTCTATCCAAATGAATGATGTAGAGAATAGATGTCGGCAATGAGAACAGACATCTGGTAAAGGTGTGACAAATTCACCACGTATTTCTATTGTAGCTGAATTTCAACTAGCCTGGACTAAATAATAGTAGCATCTTTTCTGCATGTTGGTTTTATTTTTCTGTTCACTTCAGATGGAGACAAAAAACACCTGCCAATACCTGTTGAAACATTTGTGTTTCATTGATTGCTACCTGCAGGGACTGTCCCAGTAATGACTGTGCAACAACGTGGGGTGAAAATGATCTCTCTGTCTAGTCTTGTGTGGGATAACTCCCTACAGAGGAGGACATAATGCTCAAAGCCTCACTGCTCCTTTGCCCTGGACATGTCTTTTCAGTAGATTTTGTTCACCATACCTCCTGCTTGCTGCCAGCAGCAAACATAGGGGTTTTATTTAGCCCTGGCTTATGAAATTATGGTTTTATTACAGCCTCTGCATTATGCTAACTTGGTAAGAAAAACCTCTTTATTAACTTTTAACTCATATAATAACTTAGACTATTTGTGTTAATTCTTGCCAAATCAAATGTCAAGGAAAAAAATATTGTAATCAATTTTTTTTACAAGCTAGGAATTAAGTTTAGTGAGGATGTCTTGTCAGACTATTTAGGATTAATCATCTTGTCACCTGTTAGCTCAAGTGAATTACAAGTTGGTAATTGTGAATGCACTGTTAGTTTATAATATGTTGCCAATATAATGCTTTCTATTTTAAAGTAGTTTCAAGAACATCACTGCCACTTGAGTTTTCCTCCTAATTTAGGAAAAATAATTAATTGTTTCAGTATTCCTTATCTTCCCTTGAAGAGTGAAAGAGGTAAAAGAGAGGGAGAGGAGGGAAGAGTAGGAGAGGGGTAATATTATATGGCAGAGAAACTATTCATCAGCTGTTGTCAAATGCACCAAATAAACCAACTGGATTGGAAGCCAGAGAAGAAACCTTCAATCTTTGCCAGTTACAGCAAGATTGGAATGTAAGTTCTAGAGTGAGTTAAAAGTATTTCAGGCACAAACTTAGTGTTCTCTTGAAAACATTTTATATCCTGGTAAGTATTGAAACAGAAATAATTATTCTGTAGTTTGAACTTACTGTGGTTCAGTATTGTTTAAAGGGAGCACATACAAACCGTTCCACTGCTGAAGTTTTACATGCAATATTTGTCTAAACAAGAGGCAGTTGTTATATCCCTTGCAGAAGATATCAGGATTTCCAGGCCATCTTTATTCTAAGAATGGTGGCTGTTTTTTAACTCCTCTTTTAACAGAAAATTATGTTTTCTAAATACATCCTCTTACTGGAAGTTACTTTTTCTTTTCTAGGTGATACATGCTTTATTTTCGTAATTCAACCTTTCTAACTACTAAAATTGACTGCTTCACATTAAATTCAAGCTTCAAAATTCTGCTTTTCTTTGAGCTTCCAAAGTAGCAGACATATTTCCACTAGACGTACTCTGTTACTGTTTTACTGAGTGTCCACTTATGCATAAGAATTGACATAATTTTTATAAACTAACACTGTTCTGTTATTCTATGAAACTGTATTTTCAAAAAGTATGACATTATTTTCTTAGTTTTACATTCCTCTCTCTAATTCATTCAAACCATTATGGCTCTGTCTCTACCAAGAGATGATTTAATTTTCTTTGTTTTCTAATCATTTCAGGGTCATGCATGCTTGCCAACATGTTCAGAAAATGTAGTGGTGTGTGAGTACCTTACTTCTGAGGGTGTAAAGGAGCTTGATTGTCAGTGCTCACTGAATCTTGTTCTGTGATAAATAGCAATTATTTTACATGAGCTGAATGGTGCTGACAGTCCTCAGTTGACAAAGTTGTGGATTTGGTCTGCAAGTACCCAGGGCATTTGTTATCATCCAGGTGGAGAACTACAGCTTGACAGTGATAGCTTCTTAAAGATCTAGTACTTCTGTGAAGTTCTTTTCTTTTCTGAGCTCATATGCATTTTCCTTAGATGGAACTGATCTAAGAAAAGCAAGACTTTTCATGGTCTCAAAACTGATGGCTTTCCACATACTGTTTCAGAGTATGTGAGCAGCACACTAAACAAGATATTCTGGAGAACAATTTTGAATTGGTTCACTATGTTAGTATTGATTTTTTTTTGTCCTTTCGCGATTCCCTGAGTAAACGTGGAAATAACTGTATGAAGCACAAACCAGAAGCCACTGTCAGTGCAAGTGCACTGCTTAGAAGTGGTCTGCTTATGTTTAGTAGTGGCTTGATATCCAGACAGCAATAATATTAAATCAGGGTAAGTATTCAGCCCAACTCAAATGGGGATTTCAGCAAATTCCATTGATTGCAGACTGTCAAATATGACCATAGTTTTGAAAATTGCTCGCCTTAACATTTTTTCTTTAATTTCATGAGAACAGTTTGCCTTAGACGACATGTAGTGGGAAATTTTCTGCAACCTCATTCAAATACTGCCTCCCATCCAAATTATATGTGCATTAACTGGAAATGGAAAATTTGCCAACCCCCCCATCATTGTTGCAAACGTGCTATTTTTGAGACTTAAAAAAACATAGAGGCAATGATTTTTTTTTTCCTTCTTTAGGAAAAAAAGCTTAAGTATGTGATTTTCAGATTTGGAAACTCCTTGTAGTCTTGCCCTTGTAAGTGCATGGAAATCTTAAGTAATCGCTTGGTCAATAGTGCACTTTTTCAGAATATAGATTACATATTTATTATGGTAAATAATTTCTTGTGTCTGAGCAAGAAGTTTGCAGTAACTTTATTTTTTTAATTTAATTTCATTCATCAAATTTACTATGATTCTAGAGCACCTTTTATGACTACCTGGGAGAAATACATCATAAATATATATAATACTTCAGGAAGAAATGAACTTTTATGATTAAATTTCAGGTCTGCTATAATAACTCAAACCAAACAAAATTGGGTAAAGATCATTCTTTTTATATCACCACTGAAATAATTTTAGTAATTGTGAAATTCTAAAATGCATAATTCATTTTCATTATATCTGAATATTGCAAAGCTTTTCCATCTCTGCATAGATTGTCCAAGCTTATACTTCCCTTTTATACATTGCTCTGAAATAAAAGGTAAAAAATACAATGTAACTACTTGAAATAAACTTACACTAGTATTTAGTACTTGCTGCAATTGAAATACATGTATGAGTGTGGAAAGAGTGTAGAAATCAGTCAATAAGGATATGCAATTCTTTTTGTAAAAGAAATAGTTAAAATACCTTGTTTGTTCTTTCCATTCAGGATTGATTTTGGTGCTGGAAAGGCCACTGAGTTTCCTGCAGTTGCGTTGCTTCAGGGTCTATGAACATGAGCAGGTGGAGGACTTAGAGGACTTTAGAAGTGTTTCACATGTTCATTGGGAAAGTTTTCGTATTCCTTAAGACTTTCTATCCCTAAAAAAGATGCATCAGAGGGCTGAATATTGATTAGTGTTAAAGGTCTGAGTGTGCATCTGTATAGTTTGTAAATCGTATTAAAATTTGTGAACCTTAAAAATAAAAAGGAAAAGATCACTCTAATTAAGATTAGCTGGCTTTTAAAGCCTTCACTTGTGTGAAGTTTATTGTTTGACCATGACTCAGAAGTGTTCTGAGACAAGACAGACTGTCTAGTGATCTCCTTTCAAATAATTACATTTATCTTCTCTAGTGATTAACAGATGATTACATCACTCATATTTTTCAGTTCCTAATCCTCTTCACGGGTTTTGGGATTCTATTGGGTGTCTGCAAGTACCAGGGAAATATTTTTGGATTCAGAATGTTCTGTTCTAGAAATAAATCTAGTTTGTTACCTATCTCATAGTCAATGCTGCATCCGGTAACAGACTAAAAAGAGGAACCATGTTCAACAACAGTAAGAAGAGATGACAAGAGAAAGGGTTAAAGACAGTCAAATTTTGTAGGACTAATTCAAAATATTTTATACTGCACCTTGTACTTGTTGTGTGACGATTTGACTTAAAAGTTTCTTGGGGAAAAAGATGAGCAGCCTGAAGAGAAAATAGCCCCACAGAATATTGAAATTTTACTGCTTGGACAGTAGGTGGATTTGTAAAGAGACTAAGAGCAAGTTGACTCATAAAATCCTCTATCAATTAATCATTTAAAGACATTTAAATCCTGAAACATGTATAAACATTAAATTGCAGCATCTTATCCAAATCATTAATTTAGCAACTTTGCTTCGGTTAAGCCTGGTTTTCATGAACTGATTTAATATTTCAGTGCCTATATTTATGGCCATATTGCTCAGGCATTCCATTTAAATTTAAAATAATTTTTGTTTTCCAGACTTAAAAATCAAGTACTAATAGAACTGTACGCAAGATTATTATAGAAACACAGGTAGTCACTAATAAGGGATTTGGGGGGTGCATATTAAAGAATGAGATACACTCTTTAATTGAATTGAACTGTAGGAAACTGCTTTGATTTAAATTCTCAGATAGGTTTCTTTTTTATACTTTTGTGATAGTATTGCAAACCATATAATGCCACTTAAAATAAGCTATAATTTAACAGTAAGATAGTGACTAAAGGAGTTTGAAACATTTCTGATGGAAGAAAACAATCTAACATTTAATATGAAGCAAATGCAAAGTTGGCAAAAAAAGTCTGAAAGAATGCATAGCCATTTAAAGCCATACGATTACATTTACCCTTGTTACTTTTGTAAATTATTTTCCATTTCACAATAAGAGGTAGTTGAAGGTCTAAGGTTGCAACTTTTAGTAGTTCAAAAGAAAATTATGTTTGTTCAAGTCTAAAAGTTGGTCTGCCCTGTATCTTCCCAGGAAGCTCACATGAAACTGTGCTATACCAACATTACAGTTCTGAAGAGAACTGAGTTTACTGGAGCCCCATAGAACTGCTTCTCTGTCCCTCGTTATTCAAGTGCAGTAGTTGGGCTGTTAGATTTACACAAGATACTAGTTGTGGTGTAAGATGTGCTTTCTCAGAAACTGCTGTAATCCACAATACTGTGACAGTCTCCCGTAACTGATGTTGAGAGCACTCTATCTTTGACACAGTGAAATCCTTTCAGAACTGGCATCTTTCTCAGTTTGTCCTTGTGCTTTCCTTTTGAAGTGAGCTACAGGTGTGTGTGATACTGAGCTCTCATTAAACACGATGCTCCTTTATTTATGTGGAACCCCCACTAAAAAAGGTGGAAGTTACGCACATCAAGCTAGTTTTTGAAGTTTGTACTTTGGTGTGTTGATAACTAAATAACAGATCACCTGGTGGGAGACTTTGATTGCCTGTCAAGGCCAATTAGGAGTCACTGGCCTAGAAAAAACACTTATTCCAGCAAAGTCTTCCTAGTGCAGATACGGTCAAGTAATCACAAAGACCCTTTGAGATGAAAACAGCCTCCAAGCAGGGTATTGTATTTGTTACCAGCATGGAGAGATGCTTTTGCTATGACTCATCCACCATTCTGGTACTGCCAAACTCAAAGGATAAAAGTGGACTTCATCTTATTCTTGACCTTACTCAGTTGATGGCAGTGCAAAAAATGCATTTTTAAATCATGTTTGGCAATAAGATAATGGTGGTATTATAAGGAATGATCAGAAGGAAGTAAGCATCTTGTCTTCATTGTAAGCAAAGCAAAAAGGTCATGGACAGAGTGAACATAGAAGGAAGTCACTACTGGAAGTTCTATTCAGTCAGCATTGAAAACCAAGATGACCTTTGGAGAACATTTGCATTTTGGAACTCCAACCAAGGCTTTAATTTTGAGGCCTCATATTTCATACATTTATTGCTCCAAGGTCACAGTAATACAGAATTCTTTTCTTTGTTACCTATGAATACTTAAGTTTTCTCCTGAGTGAAAAGTATCTGTCTGTGATCTTCATTCTTTACTGAAATTTAAAGTAAGAGTGAAGTAGGGTTTTTTTCGAAAAATGCTGTGCTTTCTTTTTGTTCTGAGCCTGTTGTAAAATCAGCATTCTGCTTTCAGGATAAATTGAGTAGTTGGGCTGAATTTTAGCTCAGCTACTTCTTAATGGAGTTTGATTACTATTGTGATAGGAAGCAAAGTTAGATGAAGAGTCAACTTGTTCAAACATTATAGAAACTTGAAACAAAAAATTGCTTTCTCTTTCCAAAATTCTCCTTTGGTGAAGTACACATGTTCCAGAAAAATGCTGTATGCAGTCTTGCCAGGAGGGTGTAGGGAGATGGTGACCTGATTCCTCTGGGGTGGTTCCCAGATTGCAGGTGGTACCATGAAAGGGAGGATGCCTTCAGTTCTGTCACGTTGCTGCAGCACTTTGTAAAGTCACGGGCACAAAAATTGGCCATCACATGGATCAAGTCTGGAGTGCTGGTGCTTTTGGCAGCCAGCACTATAGTGCCGTTGTGGATTTGTAATGTCATGATCTAGACACGTATGATTAACATGTAACAGGATTTGGTTGCTTTGTTGCCAGTCTGTCTTTAGGATCTTTGTTATTGTATTGTTACTTTAGGACACAGTAATCAATCAAAGCTTAGTTACACTCTTTCTACAGGACTGTTGCCATGTGGCAAAGTTAGTAAGGTTACTGAAATCTACCTTTTTCTATTAAAAGAGAAGCAAGTACAAGAAAACTACAGGCTGCCATTGCCTTTAGCAATTATTTGCTTTAACTGTCCAGGCGAAAAATTGCCTAGAGACTTCATAGTCACTTTTGCAGATGATGGCAGCTTAAAGGTGAAGGTGTGAGGTGGAATGTCTTAGACTTTGTCACTGTTCCAATGCCTGTCTGCTGCTGCATACAGTTTCTTTCCTTGGTGAGAAGATAGATGAAGTGGGAAAAATCTATAAAGTATTCTCTATGACAGCATGACTTCTCATCAAAGGGCAGTGGTGATAGCAAACCATTTCTGAGTGCACAGGGTCCACAATGCACATAATGTTAGAATGTGAGAGGAAGTGCATTCCTATGCAGTGGATTCCAAAAACTTTTTTTTCCAGGTTAGCCATTTTTCTCCAGCTACTGTATTGCTTTCAGAACTATTTACATAATGTCGTTTTGTCTGCCTGGATGAATAAAAAGTAAATATAAGCACTAACTTCAAATTAATTTTGTGGCAAAAGTAAAGTCTGTTTTTTTCAGAGGGTAAATTTTCTTATTAGAAAGGAAATAGAGTTGGGAAAAATGTAAATGGATAGGCAAGTAACTTGGACTACAAGAAGGATATCCTTCATGAAAAGTGAAAGCGTTGCATTTAGGTCAGCCTACTTTAGCTTAAACCTTGTGTCAAAATTCCACCAGCTTTCACCCACTGTAATAAAATTTTGAAGTTGACTGTTCTGAGCTAAACAAACATTTTTGGTTACATGGATTGAAAAACATTTGTGAAAAACAGTGCACATACATTTGGAATAACAGACTGTCCCTTATTCCAATTCTGTTATGTAATTTAGTACATAACCACAACTGATGACAACTGAAATTTTCTATTATCTCTGGAACAATTTCACTATAAACAGTATTAATACAAGCTTCTGCTGATTGTCATAGCAGTATACTTAATCTTAGCCCTCTAGGTTCAGCTTCAGATGTGAAAATAGATCTCTATTTTTCTCTGCTATCTATCAGCACGTATGTCAATCAAGCAGGTGATGAACATGCGCCTGTTAGGGGTTATATTTAAGATCAGCAGCTCATTTCATGTAGGCTTCTAAACAGATGGTTTCTCTTAGTCCCCAGAAAAATTATATGGATTTGAACTGCTGATATGAGTGTGAAAGGATCTGTTTATATTCACCAATCTCCTCAGTCTAGCTTCCATCTATTAACATTTTAAAGGCACAGATTTTATTCTGTATGAACAAAGCACATGAAAAATAACTGCACTGGATTAATAAGTAATTAGTGGAATTTCCTTCAGTTAAAACTGAACACACAAGCCTGCAGCCTTGCATATTGAGTGCATTATTTAAACCAAAGTAGGCACCAGTGTAACTTGAGACAGAGCTGTGATGTAAAATTTTTCAGCATATATTACCCTGATAATTTTTGAGTGTTTTGCTTTTTGCACCTTTTTTTTTCCTGGTGGTTTTTTCTAAGTTTTTCTAGGTTCTGTTTTTCACTGGATTTTATGAAGTTTCTCAACCATTTGGCAAAGAAGGAAATAGCATTACAATCAGAACAGAAATATACTACCAAAATGATTTCTGGTAGTGAAAATGAAATACCAGCATTCTCTCATAGATTTTGCTGAGAATGAGAAACCTCGTCTTTCCATTATGAATACTCCTGCTGTCCAGTGGCAGATTTAGGGTACATCCGGTGGACCACATTTTTTGCCTCTCTCTCCACTAGCAACGTAATACTCTTGAATCTTACTATTGCTTGATTCACTGTACCTCTTAAAAGCCTTAGTCAGGATCAACACGCATAGTTAGTCCGTGTTGATGGATGCCGTGTAATATAAAGACATCAGAGCTAGACATTTAACTTGAATTATTGAGGATACCTGGAACAGTCTATCAAGGAAAGCATGGGTCTTAATCTGCAGTTGTTTGTTCCCCTTAGCTTGATACAGACATGCTGTCTATATGAGACGATTCCTGTGACACAACCTTGCGGTTTACTGTTATGTGCATTATACATATATGAGTGCACAAGTATTTTTAAATTGTGTATGCTACATGTATTTATTTCATAGTACATTTGTTGTAATATAATACAGCATCTTGATTGTTTATGTAAGACTTGTAGGACATCAGTCCTGAATATCAAAATAAGCATTCAAAGTAGCAGAGGCTGCTATTACTGCTGCTCTGAATGGAAATCAAATCTTCTGGTGGAAAATAGTTAGTAATGACCACAAAAGTCATGTAAAAGTGCATCTACCTAGAACTGTGGGAAAGAAAAATTCAGTTAAAATGCATACTTCTTAACATTAGCACTTAGATAGCCCTTCGTGATGGAAAGTGTTGTACTATGTCGAAGTCAAAATGGCAAGTCTGGACATGCAAGGAAGGGATTGATCCATGGCTATTTTCAGAATTATACTGCAGAGCATTCAAGGCTGATTCGGCTAGGCAAGATGATATTTCTCTGTTGAGGCTAATGTTTGGGAGGCTTGTAAAAAAACATACTTGCATGTGGATCAAGTCAAAAATTGCAATTTTAAAATGTTACTGAAATATATGTTTCGATGCTTTAAAAAAAAAAAGAATAATAATTTTCCTCTGCAGAATTTGGAGGTTTTTTGCTTTACTTAGCTGACTGTACTAAAAACAAAATCCAAACCCATTTCTCCAGATATGGTATTGAATTAGTGTTACTTTTGCAATTAGGAGTTTAGTTAATACAAGAGAGAAAGATAAAACTGGTGCTTAATCACCAGGTAAACAGAGAAAGCAAAGATACTATTTCTCATCAGATGCAGAGCAACTTAAAATGGTCACTGTTTGCAGAAGCCAAGCATTTGTGGTTTGTTATAAACCTCTCAATATTTGGGATGAGAAGGTTTTTAAAGCCTCCCCTTCTGGAATGAAAGCTTACATGAGAATCATTTCTCCCTTTAATGTAATTTTTTAGTTCTTTCTGAGGAAAAAAGAAAGGATACAAAAATTTGAGTCAGATACGGTATATCTATCACAGTAAGCCATTTCTCCTTGTGGAGGATTATGCCTGTCTACAAGGAAGGATTCAGCACCTGAAACACTTTTTGGTTTACTTGATTGTTAACTTAGTGAATTATTATCAGTGAATTATTATCAGGGATAATAATGGCCAGACCTTGGTTATTATAGATGATAGTATTTAAAGCTCTCATTAGAAAGGTTTTCCACAGTACACTACTGGAAATCGTGGTTGACTGATGATATCTCACCCCCTACAGCTATGAGGGATGTCATTAATAATTTTTTTCTGTCACAAACTAAAACTATAAGCTTTTTTCCATAGGTACAGTCTCAATTTCTGATCAGAAAGGAAGATTTCATCTAAAATCCTGAAACAGTCATAATTATCTTATTACTTTTTCTTTTTTTCCTTTGATCAGAATTCAGGAAAATGAAAACTTACAAAGTCAAAAGTCTTTAAATAAAGTTCAGGCCTATCATTGCTTAGTTTGTGTTGAGTGGAAAACAGGGTTTGACTCCATACTGAAACTCAGTGTCTGTCCAGAAGCAATGGGGTAGGTACATCATGAGGGTTCACAGTTGTGGACCATAAGGCAGACACTTTTCAGTACATGGTATACATTATGATACAGTCACCCATAGTTCCCTTCATAGGGGAGAGAAGTAGGCACTTCAGTAGCAGTCTGCTTTTGATATCAGCTTTAAGAAGAGAAGGCTATGCTCTAGAACACAACAGGTTCATCCAATAGTCAATACCAACTCTGTAGCCCATTGACTGTAAAGATCCCTTGGGATGACTAGGCATCCAAAATTGAGAAAGAGAAATTGTTGACTCTTCTATTGTATTTTTAAATCCTTTTGACTTTTTTGTAAATAATAATTTATTTACTGTAGGGCTTTGTAAGAATAGGATTTGGGTTATTTGTCTTCATCCCTTACAAAATTCTGTGG
This sequence comes from Sclerurus mexicanus, assembly GCA_013396755.1. Taxonomy (NCBI): domain Eukaryota; kingdom Metazoa; phylum Chordata; class Aves; order Passeriformes; family Furnariidae; genus Sclerurus; species Sclerurus mexicanus. The sequence continues at coordinate 419,288 of VWZF01001877.1, read as the reverse complement.
CTATTGTAGCCACTGATAGTTCATAATGTGTGGTATAGATTTGTATTTATGTATACTGCTGTATATCCACAGTCCTCACTTACTTCTAGACAAGATTGCTTTGTACCTGGCTTGTCTTGGTGCTGCTTCAGTAACATAAGCTGTTGTGCTAAGTCCAGCACTGATTTGTTTTTAAAGTCTTGCTTCTACCATACCAGAAGTGGATATCCTTTGGAAGTGGGCAGGTGTCGGGTAGATTATAGTGAAATAAATTGTCTCATTCCTTTGCATATTCACAGCATATTTCTACTTTTCATCTTCAGGAAAGATGAGGAAAAAAAAGCATAAAGCTTTGATTCTCTTTAGTAACCCCCAGAAAAGATGTTTCTTGTGGCAATCACCTCCTTTCCTCCACATCTGGCTATACTCTTCTCATCTTTTTTTTTTTTTCCTTTCCCAGAAGAATTCTACAATTAAAGGACTTCAGATATTCAATTGTTATTTTTGACATACATAGGTAACTTTGACCTCAGAGGCTAGACCTAGCTGTCCAGCTTTTGCTGTGGGTTATACTAAGGTTCACATTAGTGAAGCGCAATTTTTGTCTTGGGATAGAGGGAAGCAGGAGCTCCTGCTTCCTTAGTTAACTTAGAATTTAAATGATGACACGGTAAGTTTCTCATGCCTTCTGGATGTCAGTCTAGCTAGTATCACTTGTCAGAATGATAAATGAAAGAATATGCTGCTGCCTCTCGAGGAATACGAGTACCTGAGGTGACCTCCAAACTCAGCATTACTGCTTGCCTTTGGTTTAAATTTCTCTGTGTGTCATTGTTAAGCACATTTGATTCTTCAGCATACTACAAGAAGCAGCACTACGGTACTGCTTGTGTCAATAATTGTATAGTACTGACAATTGTAGTTAAGGATGTCTTTAAGCTATCTGTCTTTTTAAGAAATGTGTTCTCTTTAGTAATGTAGTTCATTCCCATAAAAGACATGAACTAGACTTGAGAGCTTTTCCATTAATGAGTTTTCTGGGCCGTGCAGAATAGCTATTAAGATGAAAAAACTGTGACTTAGTAAGGTTAAATTAGATTTGTTACTACTCACAAGTGAACTCCCTTGAAGTAGCTGGAGCGAGCTTCTAAGGCAGATGAAGAAAACAGAGCATGAGGCACACAGCAATTCTTCATTGTTATTACAGGTGATGTATCTAAACTGGCAGTATGCGGGCATAGGAAGGGCATATAAATTGGACAAAAAGAATTTCTTCAGACTTTCAAAAGCACCAACAAAAATAAGGAAAGCAATGAACTTCAGTGGAATGTGTGAATGAACATCATCATCTTTACCTGGCTGTATTTCAAAAAAATGGTTTTGCACCTTTGTCTTGTAGTAAGTCAAAAACAAATTCAAGGAAAATCTGTACAAACTTACTGTAGTTCCTAATATCATGTGCATATCACAAGCATGTTTCATTTTTAAAAGAATGAGATTACTAACAACCAATTCAAGGAAAACATTTTGCTTAGTGGGTTGGATCTTTCAGTTCCACAGGTATTCTAAAAAACTGAAATTGCTGTCACCTTAAGTTTCAGTAACATTAGATTAAAAGTTCATTGGGCTGGGTCCCCAGGTGCAGGACCGTGCACTTTCCCTTGTTGAATTTCAGAAGGTTCTTCTCTGCCCATCTCTCCAACCTGTTGAGGTCCTTCTGAAGGGCTGCACAACACTCTGGGGTAGCAACCACTCCTCCCAGCTCCCATCAGTGAACTTGCTGAGGATGCTTCTGCCCCTTCATCCAAGTCATTGATGGATAAGTTAAAGAATACTGAGCCCAGTATTGAATCTTGGGGGACACCACTAGTGACAGGCCTCCAACTAGACCCCATGCCACTGATTACAACCCTCTGGGATCTGATGTTCAGCCAGTTTTCAGTCCACCTCACTGTCCACTCATCCAGTCCACACACTGAGGTTGTTGTGAGAGACAGAGAACCTTGCTAAAGTTCAGGTAGATAATATCCACTGCTCTTTCCTCATCCATCAAGGCAGTTTTTTCATCATAAAAGGCACTCAGGTTGGTCAAGCATGATTTATCATCAGTGAATTCATGCTGACTACTGATCACCTTCATAGACATGGCCTCCGGAATGAGGTGCTCCATCACTTTTTCAGGGATTGAGGTGAGGCTGACTGGCCAGCAGTTCCCAGGATCCTCTATCTTGCCCTTTTTCAAGATTGGAGTGACATTGCGTTCTTCCAGTCCTCAGGCTGATTGCCATGATCTTTCAAAGATGGTCATGAGCAGCCTAGCTATGGTGTTTGCTAGCTCTCCCAGTACTCATGGATGCACCCCATCAAGGCTCATGGGACTTGTGGATGTCAGGTTTGCCAGGTGTTCTCTAATACAGTCTTCGTTGACCCAGAGAAAGGCTTCTTTCCAACATTCCTCTGCCCTGGTCTCCTGGGTCAGAAACACCTGAGAGCTGATCTTGTGAGTGTGAAGACTGATGCAAAGGATGTAAACAGTAATACTGAAAGAAACTCTACCAAAACAACAAGAATCACAAATAATGATGCATATAACACACAAACAGACATCTCTAAAAGTTTGCTACAGGTGTCTATAGTCTACATGATGTCTGTATCAGGGAAGCCATGAACCTGTCTCCACAGGTGAGTCTCCATGCTTTTTCCTGTGAGGCTGTTCCTCCAAAGAGTTGTCACACCTGTTGGAAGGCTGTTAACTTTGGTCTTCAGATTATATTTTTCACATGTTGCATGGTCTCATGCACGTATTACTTCTTTTCACATGCTGTGTTTCTATCACCAGGAGGCTGGTGATGGAAACCATGTCATGGTTTGCTGAATCAAGTATCCAATAATTACCACTTTAATCTCCTGCTGCCAGTTTCTTCCTCGTGTTAATTCTGAGTAGTGGTCTCCAGGTACATTTTACTTCTCATGTTACTCTTTGATCTCTGCTACCATCAGACTTGAGGCGAACAAGTAATTTCTTTCCACTAGCTGTCCACCAGGGTAGGCTTAATTCTGTGTTTTTACAGCTCAGCACCGCTAAGGTGCATGCACTTGCCTCTAAGCAGGCCCCTCCACACAGAGCTCTGGATGAGCTTGCCAGGGGGTACCCATGCACCAGGTTGTAGGGGATTCTACAGGTAGGGCATTGAGAGTGAAGTAAGAAATTAATTTCTTGAATGTACAGTACTACTGCCTTTGCCAGAAGGATGGGAAGTGGAGAATGTGGATGAAATGGTTCAAAAGTGTGTTTGTTGCCACTTCACAGCACAATGACAGTGGAAGAGGTCTCAGCAATTAACTTTTACTGGACAAATTCCAATCTGTCAGTCAGTTTTTAGCCCTATGTTTGTATCTGGGAAACTCAAAAGACAGTACAGCCTCGAAGAATTAGTCAAAGTTTCTGTGAAGTTCTACAACTTGTAATCAACATGATGGTTAAGTCTGGTTCTGACTTTTTCTATTAATACAACTTGTTTTAAAAAATATTCTATCAATCCATTTAACTTCATATTTATATCATCAAATTATACTCTTTGTATTCTCATCTGCTGTATCATCAGAGCAAAGATAAAACTGTCTGATAAGACAAAATACTATCACACTACTAAGCAACTGCTTCCTAAGAGTGAAATAAAAAGAATTGGCAATCGCATCCGTTTTGCTGAAGAAACTTTTAAACTTGCACTGAAATAAGCAGCTTTTTTTCCTGCCAGATATTTGCATTATAGTGGTAGATTGTCTGTTTATATACAAAATATTTTTACCCATTTTATTTTAAAGAAGAAACATAATTCCTTTCCTGTTGAATTGCACTGCAAATGCAATTGCACAATGCAAGCAATATTGCATGATAAGCAGTTAAAAAAAAAATTACAAAGGCTTGAAGGCTAAAGGCTAACATGCAAAGGTCAAATTTGCTTCACTTTCCTTAGACAAAATTCTTACACGTTTTGCTGCAGTTTTCACTTTTCACTTCCTGAGTTAAAGCACACAGAGGACCAGATTAATAGAACAGATAATTGTGCTTTGTCTGCCAAATCTGCATCTTTCATTGCATGCGGTTGTCAGTGCCCCAGATAAGCATTATGTGTGAAATAGCCAAGTGTGAGCATACTGTGTTGATGTGTGACTCTTTGTTATGTGTTCTTGATTTGCCTTGCCTGGATGTAGTGTCAGCTCACCTCAAAATTTCTCCCCCAATATGAGTAAGTTCTTTTACAAGCGGTATTAATTACTGCTGTGTATTTCTGAGAGATCTGAAATACGTTACAAGAATATTCTGCCCCTTCTTCAACAGCATCACTTTCTAGAACATTCAGGCACTTTTGTTTTGATTTTTCAATGTATTTTCAGCCATTGTGTTTCCATAGATTGGCTTCTGTTGCATCACACCACACTTCTGGAGAACAGAAGAGATGAGACAGCAGGGCTGGCTTGACATATTTTAATATGTGAAGCGTGAAGGTTGAAACCATAGTCAGCAGTGCCAGTCAAATGGATTAATACTGTTGCTGAAACTGGAAAAAAAAATTACTAGGGCAGGTTAAACTGATCATTTGCAGTACATTTTTTTTTTTTTTAATGATTGAACTTCTCTTAATTTTAATGATTTGAGAACTAAGGACTGGAATTCATTTTGTTCAGTTGTAGATACCTATTAGTTGGGTGTGTAAGTTTACAGTAAGGACCTGAGCTGGTTTTACAGCCAGTGGATAGGCAATTAATCTTACTTTAATTCAACTTCTATTATGGGATAGGATGAGTCATCTTCTAAGGGAGCTGTTTCTTGCTGTTGACTATGAAGGAACATAGTGTCTGTCAATTAAATTAGGGAAGATGAGTCTACCCTGCAGCTTGCTGTGTACATCTCTTGGAAATATAAGTCATATCTGAAACTCAAAATGCTTAAAGGAAATGTGCAAATAGTTCACAGAAGTGGACATAGGAAATCATTTGGTGGAGTTGTATGTGCATTGGTAGTGAATTGAAACTAGTTTATAATTGAAGATTTTATTTTTTATACTTATCAGTTTTTCCCCAACAAGCAGTGTATGGCTTTTCAGGAAGAAAGGAAGATATTTGTCTTCAGTTGAGCAGATAGTTCACTGGATGGGTCAGACACGCTTTTGCCCCATGGTAGTATGTTATTTTGAAAAAAAATATGGGAAGCTATGTGAAAAGTATAAAATTATTTTGCTTCATACTGACAATATGACACCCTCATCTAGTGTTAATATTAACTCCTTGGGGTTTTGTTACTTTAAGAAATTAAATCTTAAAAGCAAAAATTTCATTGGGTTTTTGATGAAGATTAGTATTTAGATCACAGTAATCAATTTCCTAAAAACTGCTGCCTAGGAATGTCTAAATCATATCCACTTAATGTGTTTTGTGGTGGAAATTTCAAATAAAGACAACTAAAATTACATTTAAAACGTTATTATACAGATTTGGTGTTGGCAAGAAGTCGGACTCCATTGTATGTGCAACGTGACTTTATTCTTGTTGTTTCCTGGAAGTGATTGCACTGGTTACTGCAAAGCTGTGAGCCAGAGGGGATAGCTTTATATCTGTATCAGATCAATATCATAATTAGAGAAAAAAACCTTCTACAATATGACATGTCTTAAATTAACCTTTCAAAGTATTTTGTGGGCAGCCAGGGTTCACAAATCCTTTGGTTTCTCAACCTTTTCCTCTCTGTGGAATTTTGATAAGGGAAATTCATTAAATAATTTTAGAAAACTATTAGGAATTGTGTATGATGTATGATAGTAGGAATAAAGACAAAGCCAGTGTTGCTAGTACTCTGTGAAATCAATCATACTTATAATTTCATTTTTTTTTCCTCTTGCCTTCTCAGAGTCATTTTGACAGTCTCTTTAATTTTACTTGCCCTTCTCCCTTTGTTCAGTTATCACTGCATTTTTTTCTGGACATCTTTCTCCTGCCCTTTTTCTGCCTTCTGCTTTAAATTTCCTAAATAGATTATGAATCAAGGTGAACTTTTGAACTTGGTTTTCTTCATTTGATTAGAAAATGGGCATAATAGGGAATCTCTTTTTTAACAATGATTTCATGAGAGTAATTGAGTAGCATCTTTCATTTGGAGATCCCAAAGTCTTTTGTAAATGTGAGTCAGTATTATTATTGTTCAACTAATAATAGAAAAAGTAGAACAGATAAATTTAGCCATGCTTTTTGAAAAGTACGTTTGAAGTAGGATTCTGAGCTCTTTAGGCACTCAAATTCTAGGTTGAGCTTTACCAAGGTAACTACCTGAAGCTCCTCTGAACCTGCTGAGAGCTGTGGGAACTCAATATACTTAAAAAAACAGGAAAAAAGGATAAGTAGAAAACAGTCACATATTTATGGAATGAACAGATGAACTTAATACACCGGAAGTCTTTATGTCCCTGATATATACATTTGTCTTACCAGATAATTTTTCTGAGCGTGTTGTTTTCCTCAGGTCCCAGAGAACTCAGGCGCACAGGAGATGCATTTCTACTTTTCTTTAAAGACATAAAGTACAAAGCATCTGGTAGAGTTTGATGGATGAGAGAAACAATATGGCTCATAACTGAGCCTTAAACATTTCACTTTTCAAGAAAGAGGTCTGGATGATTTAATTAGGAAATTAGATAATGGTGTTTTCTCTATTGCAGCTGTGATGATGCAATGGATTTTGGGTCCTATAAAAACTGGAAGCGATGCTTATGCCTCTTCAGTTCAGATTCTGTTGGGATCATTCAGATGTTATTACATTTTAGGTTAGGCCAGAAACAGAGACAATTTTTGTATTATTTGTTCTGTATTGCCACATAAAGTACAGTATGATTTTACAGTGTGAAGTATTTATAGCAACAGTAATGATGTCTCTCACTTATGTTCAGAGCACTCAGCCAGTTTGCAATGCACCAGTTCCTATAAATCTACCATTTATCATGTTGTAACTTGCAAAATACGTTTATATTCTTCCCTGGGTAGATGTGTGGGTATATAAATAACTAGGGCATGCCCATCCGAAACCTTTACAGAAAACTTCATCTTCTGTGTAAGAGAGGAAATTTTGAAGTGAGAGGTAAACAACTCTTTTTTGTGTGAAAATTTATTTAAATATTTTTGATTGCTAAAGAACACTTTGCACTTGAGAAGGGAGGGAATTTACAAAGATAGTGAACAAGCTAAAATATCCAGTAATTAAATCTTCTCTTTTCATCTAAGTCCTTTTTTTGTTCTATACACTTATTCATCAATTTTAGGTGATTTGTCCAATGTGAAAGACCTTTCATTAGCTGTTGTTGCTTCCCATGTCTCTAGCAATAATCTAATAGCCCACATCTAATAGCAAGCAATTACTTTTCTTTCCAGATCATCAGAGGAAACACACCCCTCTTTTAAGCAGTATTTGGCTTTCAAGGTATTAATAATTAGAGAATACTTTTTAAAATATGAGATGTTAAACAGGGTGTCTGACCTGTGTTCAGTCCTGTGTCATGAGGCTGTCACAGGAAGCACTTTCTTCTAAAGAGTAACACTGCAGATACTGTTAAATAATATTCACTTTGTACATTCGTCAACATGTTGCATATCCTGCCCTTGAATTCATCAGGACTTTTGACAGTGACTTTAGCAGTATCTGTGTTCTCAGACAGTGTATATTTGGTGTAAAGAGTATAGATGGATTTCTTCTGTGTGGCATGTGCAGTAAAATTTAAGAAATCAAATTGATTTTTCCTATCCTTATCATGTGGTTCTTTGCTTACTATTTTATTTTTATGTACTCACTTATGCTTCCAATACCTAGCAATGAAACTTAGCTTAAATACTACAAAGGATATCTTTTAAGATTTTATCTAGCTACAAATATAATCCTATCAAAGAGTCAAATGTGACTAGAAAATATATAATCTGCTGATCTAATGCAGAATTAAAACTAATTTCACCTGATTAAAAAACAGATTCAGGGTGCATATCTTGTCTATTGAATACTGGTGAATTTCTTTTTGCAAACTTAAGTCTCAGTGTAACCTGTAAGAAGTTAGTGTAATTTCAGAGGAAATACATCCATAAGTAGTGATAAAACCTTTTTGTTGCTGTTAGTGAAAATTAAAACTAGTGGAAAATGAAAATAGACTTTTAATTTTTCAGTACAATAGAAAACAACATTGTATGTATTGAGCACTTCCTTATCTAATGGAAGAGCTAGGTCTCACATTCATGTTTCTACTGCAGCATGGTCTTCACTGTCTTCCCAACATGTATTCACCTGCAGCTGCGTGTTCACACGAGTTATTTGCTGAGATACTCCTGCCCCCCTCTTTAGGTTGAGTCTTACCCTGCTGTTTCTCTTCCCCAGCAGTTCTTACCGTACTCTTACTGTACTCAATGTGGGCCAGCTCTATCCTAGTTTTTTCTGCATTACTCAGCCTCATGTATTCTCTCAGTGCATTCCTATGTATACATTAGCTAAATGACTTTTCAATTTGATAATTCAAGTGTAAATATTCACATAAAAGTATTTGAGTTTATGTGATGGAATCTAATTCAAAGTTTAAGTTCTTTCATTAAAAAAAAAATATTTGGGGTTTCTCTACTTGTTTCCTTCAAATGAATGAAAGGACATAATTTCCTTGAAGACTTTGTAACACACAGTTAATTTGTTGTAAATTTCTGGTTTTTCATATGCCAAAAGAAAAATAAGTTTTGAATATTTTAAGCCAATCAATTAGTGTAAGGTTAAATCTAGCTGAAATATGAAAGGAGCAAACTGTCACTTTTTTGAGTGTTAAGCTTCTGGTGATAATACTTTTTTTATTTTTTTTCTGCATGATATTCTTAGTCGATGTAAAATATTCCCCCATCTGTCCTGGTTTGGTTTCAACTGCTGCTAGCTGTGGCATCTTCTGAGAGTGTTTTAGTTTGGGAACGTCTTCCTGCAGAGCTTCTCTTCAAAGGAACAATGTGTCAGTCAAAGCCAGGTGCATGCAGGTGCACATAGAAAAAATTGTTTACTGGTGTGTCTGCCTCATCACTCACAGCTGACACTCTTGTGAGATTAAAAGGTTAGCAGCCTAAAATTCAAAAAGAATGCATGATCAGATGAATAGACTGGGAACTGGAATAGTTCTCTAAATCTTTATATTCTTATTGTTGCTGATGATTATATCAGCAAGTTTGCTGTTAGTGGTCTGTTACTACGTAATAACTGAGTGCACAAAATTTAAAGGCAAGCCATGTCGTGTCTTAATTGCCAGAACTGCAAGTAGTAAAGAAATAATTAATTTAAGCAGTTTAAATATTTTTGTGTTCAAATGGAATACTATCAAGGGAAAGGTTAGAAAATAATGCCAGTGAATATGACTGAGTTGGTATGTAGAGGTTGCACATGCTTTGTGTTTGATTTCTGGGGAATACTGAGGTAGGATGCTTGAAGATACTTATAACAGAATAGTGCTTTGTTCTTAGAGATACAGCTTTGCAGTTGCACACATGGGTCTATTGTTGCAACCAGGATAAGAATCTCTTTTGCTGACACTTTCAGTGAAAATTGAGGGATCTCAGGCTCCATTAACAACATTTTTGAACACCATAGAATCAACCTATTACAACTACTTTTTCTGTAGAATCGTTGTTTATTTCCCCCCAATTTTAATAAATTATTTACCTTTTGTATTAAAAAAAAAATTAAATACATGGTTGATAACCTTTCCATTCTTGCTGTACATCCTGGCCTGGTATTAGTCCAAAGATCTACCTGTTAAACATCCCTACCACTTATGAATGTCACCAATTCCATACAAAGGTAGATAATGGTACCACATGCCTATTATAAAAGCTTTATCCTGACTGTTCATGCATTTTGAATTTACAAACAGGAAAGATGAATGGATCTTTATGTAAAGAGTTACCTTTCTTTAAAAAATTCATTCCAACTGTGTATTGCCAAGAAGTTGTTGAGTTTAGAAGTGCCTCTGGGACCCCTTTACTTACCATTTCACAATGTTAAAGGCCCTGTATAACTTATTGTAAACCTATGAAATTCACTTACTTGGCTGTAACTTTGCAATAAATTTACTACCGTTATTCTAGGTAGAATTTCAAAGTATTTGCTCTTTTTGCCTTCATAGATAATTAGGCAGGAGATTAGCTCTTGGGAAAGAAGAGTGTAATATTTTGCAAACATAAAGAACGAGCACAGAACTGCCTGAACTTCAGAGTTTTTGAGGAAAAGCTTCTTGGATACTGATTATTGTCATGATGAGTCTTCTGTTAACAGTCTCCTTTCTCTCTTAAAAATATCTTTAATTATGCCTAACCCCTGCCACTTGCATGTTACCACTTACACATACATGTTCACATACAGGTTTAGAGTTTTCTGAGTTTGATCTGCTTTGACCCCATAACTGAAGGATCCCAAGCAACAATGATTCAGCAAGCTTTATAGAATTGATGGCTCTGACTGAATGAATAATGAGCGTAGCAGTTAAATTGAAGCTGAAGCCAGGAGTATTCATAAATACTTCTGTTCTATATGTGAGGATAGGCAGGTTGCCATACTCGTAATGTATTGTGATTATGAAGTTCTTTCTACTCCAACAGTCACTAAGGCTACTAATGCCGGAAATTTTAAGTCAGTACATTGAGGTAACAAATATCTAAATATTTTCAAAGGATTGGCAGGAGAGCTCTCTGGAATTTTAATAACAATTTTCATTATAGCCTGGAGCACTGGGGATGTTCCAGAAGCCGGGGGGAATTAAGGTCATGCTAACATTTTTTTTTTAAATGGATGCGATAACCTAGGTAATTATAAGACTGTCAGTCTGACATCAGTCTCAAGCAAAATAATGGAAATGCAGGTGTGGGACTTGAATAACAAAGGATTGAACTCTCCTGAGGCAAACAATATGTTTTATAAGCACAGCTGTTAAGATAGAACAGTAAAGGCAGCTCAAATTACAGAAGGAGGGATGCTACCCGGGAAAAGCATTTTGGTGCCTTAATGGGTAGAAACAAATGATAAAGCTGAAGTTTTTCATCCAGAATAGTAGCCAGCAAAAGTTAGTAAAATAATGAAACATATTAAAAGGGCAATATAGAATAAAACTAAGTGATCATTTTATCTCTCTGCTCTATTCAGCTAGAGAATACAAAACCTAATCCTGTTTCCCACTGTTTAGCAAGGATGTTGGAAACATGAAGTCTTGAAGACCACAAGACTTCTTAGAAAATATTCTGTATAGTGTTATCAATGATCTTGATTATTTTTATTCAATTCACGTAGAAACCGAAATCATTACAGAAATACTTGATATTCATCTAAAATTGTATACATGAGGAACAGAAAACTGAAAACAAGAGGCTTAAAACCTAGAAGAGAAAGCTGCTAACACATTAGCAATTGGAAGTAGGTGGGTCCATACTATAAATAAAGAACCATGGTGGTACCTGAACACAGCAATGATGAATTCTTTGAGACAGGTAGTTTATAAGTCAAAGTTGTGATTTTCTAAGACAGAGTCTCTGCCACAAATAGGAATTTCTTCTGGGAATTCCCAAGCCCTTTGTTATACTGCAGGTCAGACTGCATGATAACAATGGTCCCTTCTGGTTTTCTGATCTGGTTAATGTGTGTCAGCAAAACAGGTATGGCTTTGAGTTGCACTGACAGTAATGTGTGGCTGTAATAGGGTCTCAGAACACATGGTGTTGAGCTGGAATAGGCCTCTGTACATAATCACTGGCCCACAGGATGATACCTTCCAAATGACTCTTGATCACAAGAATAATACTGAAAAATCCTACTCTTTAGACACTGAAAATAAACACTATATTTTAATTTCAGCAATTTACTTTCAGAGCCAAGAATAAGACAAATAAGGAATGTAAATCAAAGGAACAATGTGAAAAGGTCTGCTTACTCTTGAAGAAGATTTTGCAAGTATCAGTGCCACCTTTCAGAATGCTTGTTCCATTTAGTTTAGTTTGGTTTAATTCAGTTTACTGTGGGCGAATATCTCTACAACCTTGCAAGTGACCCCCCACCAAACCCTTCCATGTACTGTGCAGGGAATATCTGGTCATTTTTTAGGATATTAACTTCTCTGTACAGTTACCAGCCTGTACGTGCATAAACACAGAAAGATAAAGAACTCACAGCAGTAACAAATTGCATTTTATCATTCATGGTACAGAGATTTGCAACCATTTTCTCTAAACTACAGAGTGTATATATATATATATCTCCTCTGTTTAAAATATGCTTTTTACTCTTAATATTTTTATTTAATTTACACTTTGAGAAAAATAGATATACACAATGTAATGCTTGATTGTCTATGTGTTTATATTACCATACCTTCTAAATGAATCAGAATATATTACAAGGTACAAGATAGGGGTTTTCTTTTGCCTTGTCCCATTTTAAATCTTTGTAAGAAGTATTCAGGTGGTTAAGTGAGCCTGATCTCAAATAGACTGTGGTGAGTAAATGCACCAAAGTAAGAAAATATTAAAGAATGTTTCAAATTTGTATGTACTTTATTTTTCCACTTACTTTCTTGGCTCTAAAGTAAGAAAGAGTAGTTAAATGTCTGGTAATATTAATGTGTCATACTAATTAAAAGGTATGTGAGCACCCTGCCGATTACTGTTGGCCTTGAGGCAAGAAAATCCATCAGGTGAGCACACTTAATTGTCATTAATAGAATTTTACTTTCTGGTATCTGAGTTGACTTTTTTTTTGTGCAAAAACCTGCCACAGTTAGGACTTTGCTGTACTCACATCACTGGTGTAATGACAGCATTCTGGCCCCGGTGGCAGACTGAGGCTATGCTGAAGCAAAGAGTAGGTCCAAACATCAGGGGAACTATACGGATTCATGCCACCTGGCCATAATGCCATCACATATGTGCAAGCTGGTGTGAGGTTTGCTTGGCTGCTCTGCTGATACCAACTGGTGGGAGCAATATGAGAAAGGAACGTGAAGGGAATTCGCACTTGTCCACATCTGCTTGCTTTTCAGCTCCCTTAGCCTACTCCAGCAGGTGGACCTTATGCTTGGGCAGTTTCTGCATCAATTATAAAAATTGCTTATGTAGATGTGTGGAACACTGGTATCTTTATCTACTTTGTGTATTTTGTTTACCAAACCAGAACTCAATGAAGAAGGAGCATTGAAGGGAAGAAGGAGAACCTGAAAATAACAGAAAACAACAATATAATGCTTAAAAACAAGTATTTCTGCAAACTCTGAGGTTTTTTGCTGTCATTATTATTGCCGAATATTCCCTCCTTGATTTCAGGTTCTGCAGAAGACAGAACATAGTTGAACATTTGAGGCAGTGATTTCTGATTGGTTAAAAAAGAGAGAAGAATGCAAATCACAATACAAATATTTGTAGCATGGTAGAAATTGCACCCATCCACCTAACCTAGCCTCTGGGTAGCTAACAGATCCTCTGTGGGATGAAATAGCATGATATGAATGGCAATCAGAATTTGATACTTATTGCTTCAGTATGCAAGATTTCTCCAGGTTCTTTAGCTCTTGTTGGTGGTGCATTTGTGAAGGAGACAGATAAAGAAATAGTGTAAAGTAACAGTACTTGTGATGTTTCTGTCCTGATTCCATTTCCTGGTGTTCCTAGAAATGAGTAAGGGTTTACTGTTACCATCACCAGTCACAACTTCAGGTCAAGCACAGGAACTACAAAACCCATGATGAATTGTTAGAGAAACTATGGAGCTGTAGGATGTGCTGTTGGGCCCTGCATTTTCTCTTCAGGTACTTGTTTTTCTTAATTGATGCTCACAGAAGTTGTTTCTGAATACGTAGTCTATTACAAAGTATTTAAGGGGATATAAATGGATATCTTAGATGTATAAAACACTATGGAAGAAAACAATATGTTTCAAGATCTTACCATAACTGTTGGTTAAACACTGAAATCTTTGCCATAGACTATAATTTGAAGCTACTGGGATGGTTGAGCCATCTCATGTACAACAAACATGAAACCAAAACAGTGTTTTAGTTAACAACAAACTTGTATCAGCACCCTAAGGAAAGGAAAAGAATCCCTTCTCTGAAGGTCTCTGAATCACAAAGCTAGGGAGGGCCAAATTCAATTGTTATGGGATGAATGTGTTCAGGTGACCTCATCTCCACTCTTCTCTGGTTTTCTGTCTATAAGAGATAACAAACAAGTGCCTGACTCCCACAATACATGTTTTATCTATAAATATATGATACAGACTGCTTTGTTCACTCAAACTATGGTATATTTCACAAAAGCCCCCAACTTTTGTGGCATCTGCTCTGTGCAAATAATTAAGAAGTTCTTAGTCATATTGCTTCATTGTATTAATTAATTGTAAAAAGTAATCAGTGTAGTAAGTAGCTGCTTTCTTTTAGTTTTATTAAAAATGAGAAAATTGGTGAGAAAAGCCTAACTGAAAATAATAAAATGGAGCGAGCAGTAAAGGCAAAAAAGAACAGAAGAGACTGAACACTAGAAACTACAATCTGAGTTACATCTTTGATTCATAGTGGTAGATGTTTTGCTTGAATGATAAGAAAAGTATTGTGCCTGTGTTGATTGATGCCAAATTTCAACTGTGGTGTGAAAAAACACACAACTTTACTTTCAAATGCAGCAGCAGACAGCAACCTGCAGCATGCTGCTGTCATGTAAACTGGCCGTGTTTGCTTGCTACATTTCACCACCATGTGGCAAGTCCCAGTGCAGTGTCGTGACATCTTAGCTCCCTGTAACCCAAGTGCCAGCCCAGCCCTGGGAATGCATGGCTCTGTTCCCTTAGCATCTGCCTTCTCCTAGCATCGCATTCTCCTTCCTGAATGAATTAAAATGGTGAAAAAACACTTCACTGAGTCTTAGGTTTGTAGTCCTACAGGGTGATCCAAGCTGTTATCAGTTTTCCTAAAGAAGTGCTGTGGAGTTGCTAAGAATTAACATGCACCTGGAGGGCTCAAGTTAACTCTGCACAGGTCTCCATGGTGTAATGGGTGTGGGCATGAACCGAGGGCATACAAAATCCTAGACATCTTTTACATCACTATGTAACGTTTCCAGAACAAAAAAGAAGTATCTTCCCATCCTTCCCTCTGTCAAACGTTTGCCAACAGATAGAGAAGTTATTCATGTTAGTTGATACTTAATGTTATTTGCCTATTTATTTGTCCCTCATTGTTTCTGTCTGGAGTCTAACAGTTCCCTGCCACCAAAGTCCGGAGAATCTAGTTTCTCTATCTGTGTGCTCACCAGTTCTCAAAACTTTAGGGCTTCCTGTCAGCCAATACATTTTTCTAATCTAGCAAAAAGATAAGGTAGCAGAAGATGGTGGATAGTTTAGGGCTGTACTAATAAGCAGAATTATTCCATAGCAGGAGCCCCTGAACACAGAGGAGACTGGAAAGAGTATGTGAAATGACATAAACAGGAACAGGAAAAGGAATAAAAAGGGATGAAGGCAAAACATTCTGTTTTCTTCATCAGGAAGCCCTTAAATCATGTCAGTTCCTTACATGCAGTGCCCTCCCCACCCCTCCACCCCGCACCCCATTTTGATCTTGTATATCCAAAACCACTCCCTTTTCTCTGTTACCACGTTGTGCCTCACGAAATGTATATCCTCTTGATGCAGTGTTTGCCTCTCTTTCCATTTTCTTAAAGCCACAGCTTTTGTACTACCCCTTTAAACACTAGAGGTCAAGACAGGCATCCCAGTAGAGTCAACATATTTCCTTCTAGCAGTTAATTTTTTTTTGGCATTTGTAGCCAGATGTCTTGAAAATAATACAGTCAGTAAAAAGACACAACTGCAGGTTTTACTAGAGAAAAATAATTTTTCCTTGTTGTGGTGTCAGCTATGGAGTTCCTGGTTAGAGAGTACATTTTTTAGGTTTGACCACAGGGTGAGTGCTTTGTATGGAAATGACCTGTGCTGCATCATTGAAGGAACAGGCTGTTTTCAGAAGTTCTCTACTGAGTCCTTACATTGCACCATACTTTTCTACCCGTCTTTCATGATTTGCTAGTCCTATGCATTACATTTTTTTATCTCTGCACGTAGCAATGTATAGTTTCCTGAAGAAAATAATTGATTTGCTTTTTTCCATTATAAAGTACCTTGTTTTAGTGTTCTTTGTGTTTGTGCATATTCATACCACTGCAAGAGTGTTCTGTGTTAATATAAAATACAGGTGAGCTTAAATATGACACAGAGACAAGCTTCATAAGAGAATAAAATCAGCCAAACCTAGGCTGATGCTTTACCCTAGTATCAATACTGAGAAATGATGAAATTGCTGCAAGTCTGTAATAAAATTGGTAATGTGGCATTTTTGTGCCTTTTTGATATTAAAGTGGTAAAACTCAAAGTTTTATAACTTAAACAGGAGTTGTGTGTAAGAAATGAGTGGATTAAAATCAGATCTGGACTAATATTGTAGTAAATCTATAATAAAGCTTTGGGCTCTTCAACACAATTTTACTTACTCATCAATGAATATAGTTTTGCATGTGTGTCTACTATATGTTATATTATTACATGGTAATAATATTTTACCTTGCCAGTATAGTTCATTATCTTATACAGTCTGTATCATCAATTTCAGTTTCCTTTTTAGTTGTATTTGGATATGCAGCAGGACTCAGCCTAGCTGGAGATAGGGAATTAGAATATTGTTTCTTGGGGAATGCCCTTGAAGGCGCTTGAGTAGCTGTCTTGTGTGAGACGTGAGCAGCATTGCTTGCAGAAAAGGTGAAAATCTGTTTCAGTGTGCAGTAATCCTCTGTTGCTGTGCTTACTTTAAAACCACAGGAAAGCTCTTCAGGCTGTCAGGATAAGTAGCAGACAACAGTGATGGGCAGGTTTGTTGTCTAGGAAGTCAGTGCTAGATCACTTTACAAAGCATTTTAGTAGAACTTCAAACAGGGTCCATTTGGGAAGCTGGGTAGATATCAGCAAGGAATGAAAAGTGAACTGAAGGCCTTTCTATTAATTCTGTATGGAGGGTGAGTGCAGGGTGTGAAGTGCCAAGGAAAGACATGACATGTAAATTATCTAAATTTAGGGGGTTTTTTCATAGTTGTATTTCTTTTCAGAAGTTTATTTCAAATTTAAATACGGATGTGACTCCCAATCTAACTGAATATTAAATGCTATAAAAAGTCAACCTTGGTGTGACCAACCAAGACAGGCAACGTGGCTTTTTATTAATATCACATGCCAAGGAACATTGTGTCGCTCACTAAAATGAATGGAACAAAATGTTGCTTTCTGGAACAAAGCTTAGAAATTCAAGAAAATTGCAATCAATCAAATACAGCAGCATTAACTTGGGTAAAAAAATCTCGAAGAAACTTAGGAACATAACTGTGTAACAATACTCATTATTGATCATTCAGCTCGTGTGCAACCCCATTGTGAGGTTAAAGTTTTATTCTCATCACAGTTTTAATCAAGACTGTTGTAAGAATAATTCTATTGAAATGTCCATGAACTGTTGTGTGAGAGCTGTTTTTCTTGTGTTTTTTTCTGTCATTTAAATTTGAGAATGTCTGTATTTGCATAAAATGTAGCATATTTTAATATATTTACTTACGGTAGTCGCGTTAGACATAGGAGGAAGTTTTCTTTGGCCTTGGAAATAAAAGATGACATGCTGCAAAGTTGCAAAGAACACTGGTCCATATCAACATATGCCATTGTACACCTAAAGGTAAATGCAGCCCAAGACAGCAGATGTGGGTACAACAGACACAAAACATAAAACCAATCATAGAATTTGTGTTTATACTTACTTCTCACTTGATGAGATTTATTATTGTTGAATAAGATATTTGAAATATGTGTTGCTGTATCTACAGATATGTATGGCATCCTAAACAAGTTTGGCTCCATGAATTTCATAGTAAGTAATATTGCCAGGAGCTTTTTATTTCCCATGTAGAAACAGCAGCTGCATGTGCATGTATGCTTTTCTCTGTGTTAAACTAAGTGGCCAGTTTTTGTTACATTTGTTACATATGACACTGTCTTGTATGCTGTGTTTTCAGTGTTTTTTCCTGTTTAAAAGTTGTCAGGGAAAGATGAGCTGATACTAGATAAAACAACATTTGCAAACAAATAATATTTTATTTTTTCTTCTTACTGTAATGTAGCAACTGTTTATTAATTATAATTTTCCTTTTCTTAATGAAGAAAACATCTCTGCCATTATAATCTTCTTCTGATTAGTAGGCTTGAACAGAAATCAAAACAATTGTCATTGTTGAAACTGTAGCCACCATTTTGGCCTTTTTGTCTTCTAAGTGAAGAGGGCCAAACATCCTTTAGCTTTATCTTGGTCCACAAAAAGGTAAGAACAAGAATTGTAAGAGCTGGGAAAACTGAAATTAACATAATGAGAGAAAACACATTAAAGCTCAGGCACACAAGGTTTTTTTAAAATTAGATTCAGTAGATTTTAATAATTCCTAACTGCCTATGTAATTATGGGTCATAATTATCAAAGAGTAAAAAAATCATATTTCTAGTAATAGGCATTTTGCCAGTTTTTGTGGAACAACTGCTGGTCTACATGACAGCAGAAGAATCCAAAACTGCAGTTTTGAATCGTTGTTTACTGTGGTTTTTTTCCTAAGGTGAATAGGGACATCTTCTGTTGGTCCAGCGAGCATTATTGCATTGATTGCTTATTTTAATTACTCTTTGAAAAGAATGCAGTGTTACAGAAAGTCATTCATGTATAGATGAATTTCTCATTCTCCATCAGACAATGTGTAATACACTGTGATAGATTTTTCTTTGAGTGATGTAAATATAAATCTGTATTTGCTCTATTGAAATCAATGTCATCTTTCAGTTTATGTGTTTTAGTGGTATATCTGATAATATAATGTGGCGTGCATGTTTTCAGATGAAAAATGTAAAAGGAAACTCTAGAAACAACATCTAATATGTACTCCCTCATAATCTCACTTGGTTAAATTAAGTAAAGGTCTTTCCTTTTTGTCCTACCGAATGTTTCTCTCATTTTAAAGTTTGTTTCATTCTAATAGTTTTGTTTGCCTATTCATTGTTGCTGAATCATAGATTTGTTAAGGTTGGAAAAGACTGAATCCCACCATTAACCTAGCCATCACCACGTTCACCACTAAATCATGCCCCCAAGTGCCACATCCACACTTTTCTGAACGCTTGATTCCACCTCTTCCCTGAGCAGCCTGTTCTAATGCCTGACCATCCTTTCTGTGAAGAATTTTTTTCCTACTATCCGATCTAAACCTCTCTAGGCATAACTTGAGACAATTTCCTCTTGTTCCGTCACTTGTGATCTGAGAGAAGAGAACTACCCCCACCTGGCTACCAGGTAGTTGTAGAAAGCAATGAGGTCCCCCATGAGCCTCCTTTTCTCCGAAGTAGATAACTCAGAGAAGTCTTTCACCAAATTTGTTGTGTGGCATACATCTCCTTCTTCTACCTCCAAATCAGAGTATCTCAATTAATTTCCATCAATTCAGTTCATTCTGTTATGAAACAACAGGAATCCTTGCTTATGGGAAAAGTCTATATTAAAACAACAATAAATTTTATTTTATTTTATTTGATATCTGTTCTTCCCCATTCACTGCTATATGAATTCTAGTTTGCTTCGGTTGTATAATATTGTTTGCTTATAACTTTGGTTATAAGCTACATGTGAAGTGGGTGTGTCTGTATAGAAGGTTAGTGTGGCATCCAGTGATTTCTACCGCCTCACCAAATGGGGCCTCAAGTTTTAAGCTGTGTCAGTCTGAACAAGTGTAAAACAGATCCATCTTTGAAAGTTTAGGGGGAACTTTTGTTCCTTGTTTACAACATCAGTAGTAAACATAGGGGTTTTTAGATGTATTCTGTGATTTTATTAGATATATTCAGTGTAAAATAAATAAACATGTATATATGCACATAGGTGCATATGTATGCTTTTGGTTTATTTTTATATGTTTTATATTTATTTATTTATTCCTTTGCCTTCAAATATGAGAATTTTAGTTACAGTTTTATTAGCCTTCCCAGACATCCATATGTAGCTGAAATGTTGTGAAGTATGAGTCTCAGTGATGTGAAGACCGTGGCAACTAAAAACGCAGGTACTCTAGCCATGTATCGCTAGTCTGCATGAACTTCTTAGTATTGCCATATTTATTGTTCTGTTTTCTGTCTCATGTAATCATCTCTCCAGTGATTATATAAAGTTTATTTTTCTCACTTCAAAGACTGTTAAATCTGAAACATTTTGCATTTTGTAATACTACATATTGTTTTATATTGAAAGATAAATTTGGAGAAAGTATGGCAATAAAATTTATCCTTGAAATAATATTTAATCTTTTAGTGTGGATAAGCTGTAAAAAAAAACATTATTATGAAAGGTTAAATAGTGGAACAGAGAGGGAAATATTGAGAAAAACAGTAAATATAGAAGTAAAATGGCTAGATGACTGTGAATTCTGAAATTTCTTTCCTAACTTTGAAAAGGCAAAGGATTGAGTGTTTAAAAAGTCTCTTTTGAAAGACCATTTTTTGCTAAACTGAGTCATAAGAGCTTACATCTAAGGGTAAGGTAAATCAGAGGCAAGGAAGTCAAACACATTTAGATGAAGAACCTGTCTGCTTATGACTGGTACTGTTTTATGATAGAGAAGAGCAACACAATTGTTGTTCAAAATATGAAATTCTGTCTAGTGAGATAGTGAGAATCAAAGGAATATATGCTAAACTTTATCATCTCAGATTTTTTGCTCAGAGATGAAAATTTGGGGGGGAGAAAAAAGATGTGAGGTTCACAGTAAGTAAGGCAGTCCCACTCAGCAAAAGCAATACAAGATATCAGCATTCTGTGTGTGCTGCGGGAAGGACAAAAAGAAAAGTTCTTCCTGTGGAAAGATCCATATGAAATGCTTCTTGGTGATAGAAGAGGAGGAGAGGGAGGAAAAATGAGCATCAATATTGAAGTGCTGTTGGGTTGGATCAAAAGATGCATCTGGGTGCAGGAAAACATAAATCACTGCAGGTACAATTATGAAGGTAGTTGCAATGCAGTATAAGTAGTACCAAAAATGAAATTAAAAAATTGCAAAGGAAATAAAATCCCAAGCAGCCAAAAGACAAAAAGTTTGTGATAAATGGTTCATTTAGACCTGCAGTGCTGTGTGGGCAAAAGTGAATTGCAATCATAGCCATTTCAGAAATGAAAACATAAGAGAAAAGAAAATTGGACAGAAATGGCATGGAAATTACAGCCTTTGATCTGTTTTTGAAGAACCTTTTATGAGACATCATCATGAGTGGGCAGCAAATTCTTTCCAATCTCCTCTTAAAGCACTTGTGAAAGCTTGGAGACCATGAGACTAAAATAAATGTTTTAACATGGATTGTGGGAATGTATCTCTGCTGACCTTTTTTAGCTTTTATAAGCAGCACAGAATTGCACTGAATGTTTAGTGTGATAATATTGAATATATAATATATGCAATTATATAGAACACTGCTTAGCACAGTGATATAGAAAGGAAACTTTTCTGTAGTAGCACTAGGCTTTCATTAATTCTCTGGAAAAATTAGGAACTGTAAGTGGGGGCTACATGTTGTTTTTAAAGATTTGTTAGGTAGTAGCACAAATGGGTTTTGCAGCTTGTAATTGTGAGGACGACTTGGTCTGGACTGACTAAGTCACTGTCTAAACTTGCCACAAGTTACATTCTGGTGGAAGACTCTGTCTCTTTCTTCCTAATAATGCATCATTTTGAACCTTCTGGGTTATCCTGCTGTCTTGAGAGAGTTGCAGTGTCTCAATGTGAAAATTCAGTGTACATACAGAGAAAAGCGGTTAATCGCTAACATGAATAATACACCGTAATTGCCAAAGCATAGTCCAGGTCTGCACTAGCTAAAATTAGATTAAACTCTGAGGCTATAAAACATCATAGACTGGTTCAATCGCTATCAAAATATCTGTAATTCTGTTGTAAAACATTAATGTTATGGATGTATTTGGCAGTGCTCCCTATTAAATACCAGTAATTAAAATCAAAATACATTGAGTTAGCTATCCCATTCTGTAAAGCCTGCGTAATTAGCTTTCAGGTAATTGGTCAGATTAGTAGCTGTACATAAAATGATTATTGTTGATGAGAAGAAATACGTTACATCATGATTTGAAGGATCATGAATGCTGTCACATAAAAGAGTAAGTACACTATTTTACATTTCAGTAAACAACAGCTGGATTCTTCTGAGAGCACTGCTTAAATCAGATTCAAGCTGCCTGAAGCAAAATCCCTATTTATTTTTGTATTTTATTTGACTTGACTGGGTTCTGTTTTCATTAACATTTTCTATCTGAACTTTTGAATTATAGAACCTTTTTATTCAGCAGAAAAAGTCAAGTTCTCTTTGAATTTGTGAAACTTAGGGTCTGTTTTTATTTTTTTTTAACTTTCTGTAGCATTATTAAGGTGGAAAATACTCTCCATTATATCCAAATAAAGATTATTGTGAAAAGTAATGTAAAATTAATAAAAATGTTCAGTCCTTTATAGACTATTTGATTTTCTATTTTGGATTATTTTATTATTAAATGGGAGGTAGAGACAGAGCTATATTTGCTGCTGTGCTGCTGTTATCATTAATCATTTATATAGTTAATGTGTAGCTGTTGTTCACATCTTAGGCAAATAAAAAATGTCAACCATGCCCTGAAGTGTTTGCAATCTAAAATTAGACAAAAGAGCAACAAAAGAGGTAGCAGATGATAGCTCCAGGAGTGAGAATTTTGGAAGAATATATTATTGTTTACCTGCTGTCCTTTTACCACTTTCTGTTTGAAATACTTTCTATTTCGAAATACTTGCTTTCAACAGACTGCAGATGTGCTGATGGCACACTCTACCCCATCATCCAGGCCATTAATGGGGGTGTTGAACATGACTGGACCCAGTTTTTACCCCTGGGATACAACTGCCAGTTACTAGAGCATGTACCACTGATCACCACCTTCTATCCCTGGTTGTTTGGACAGTTTTCAGTCCACCTCACTGTCTGCTCATCTAGCTCCTACTTTATCAGCTTCTTTATGAGCTTTTTACAGGAGAAACGTTAAAAGTCCTATTGAAGCCAAAGGTGATAATAGTCACTATGTTCACTCATCTATAAAGCCAGGCATTTCATCATAAAAGGTTGTCAGATTGATTAAGCAAGATTTCCCCATACTTTCTACTCCTAGTCACCTTCTTGTCCTTCATGTGCCTGAGAATTATTTACAGGATTACGTGCTCCATCACCTTTCCAGTGACTGACAAGACTGACAAGCCTGTAGTTCCCTGGGTCGTCCTTCCTGCCCTTGTTAACATCTGAAGTGATATTTCCTTTCCTCCAGTCTTGGATGCTTCTCCCAGTTGCCAGAGTCCTTCAAAGATTATCAAAGAAATGGCAGCAGGCAGCTCCCTCAGCACATACCATCAGGGACCGTGGTCTTACTTGTGTCCAGTTGGCTTAAATATTTCCTGGTCTGATTATCTTCCACCAAGGGTACATTTTCTTGTTTCAGACTTTTCCTTTGGTCTTCAGGGCCTGGAACTCCTGAAGGTCAGTCTTGCTGGTAGAGACTGACATGGAGAAAGTGTTCAGTATCACAGCCTTTTCTATGTCCTGTGTCACCAGGTCCCCTGCCACATTCAGCAGTAGGCTCATGTTTTCTTCAGTCTTCCTTTTGTCACCTGTGTACTTAAGGAAGCTCTTCTTGTCTTTAATATCCCTTGCCAGGTTCGATTCCAGGTAGGTTTTCACTTTCCTAGCTGCATCTCTGGATGCTCAGCCAGTGTTTCTGTACTTCTCCCACGTTGACCCTCTCTGTTTCCAATTTGGCATGCTTCATTTTTTTATTTGAGTTTTGCTGGAAGCTCCTTTTTCATCCATGCAAGGCTCCTGGCATTTTTGTCTGGTTTCCCACTCACTGGGATGGAGCAGCTGCAGCTCTTGTGGAGAACAGCCCCAGTTCTTGCAGGCTCTCCTCGTATGCTCCAGTGCTTTAATGATCTTTGTGTCTGTTCTCTGGGCACACCGCAGTATGCCCTGCATGTCTCTCCTGAACTGGGGGGCACAGAACTGGACACAGCACTCCAGATGTGGTCTCACCAGTACTTTTCTTTTTTTTCAGATGGTCATAGCAAGGGGTTTAAGTAATGGATGTTGTAAGAGGAGATTGTAATTAGGTTGTGACTCATAAGGGTAAGAGAAGTAAAGTTTGCAAAAAGGAAAAGGGAATGAAAAACTCAGTCTGAAGATTCAACAGAGGAAAGTCAGTGGGGTAGAAAGCACAACTAATTGGAAGCAGCAAAATAGAGCAGAAGGATGAGATACATATATTGGGAAGGTGAGTGGGAGGGTGAGGATAAGAGGAAGTAGCTAAAGCTTGATAAAAAGTTAATTGAAGGCAATAGGAATCTTTTATGTTTATTTCAGCAAATTCTGGTTAGAGAACAGGTTGTAGAAGTGGCAGGTTGTTAAAAATAAGATACACCCTGTCTAGATTTCAGATTTCTTAAAGTTCAGCTATAACAAGTGCCTCTGGGGCTTTAAACCTGCTTTCTTGGGTTGGTGGCTGATGATTGCTTTGGTTCCTCAGTGGAATGTGCTTGGAAGAGGGACTGAGTCTAATGATAACTGCTTTAGAAAAATGTTCTACTTTACAAAGGTGGTACTTTCAGTGGAATAGTCTTCTGCCTGGTCATGGCAGAAGTAGATTACACAGATGCTCCAAAGAGTGAGAATATAACTGTGTCTCTTCAGAACACAGAAAAGCTCTATACATGAAGACAGGACCAAAAGGATATTTAAATTTTCCATGTCCTCATAGGGAAAATAAAAGCCAAACTTTTATTTAATGCTTAAATTACACACATTTTTATACTAAGTGACTCAATTGTTGAGAAACTTAAATTATTCTAGTAAGGGTATCATGAGGACTGAGCAGATTTTTTGTATGAGAACAGCATCACATATTTTGTATATCTGTGAGCCATATATTCTGGTAGGGCTACCCTTTATCCTTACTTTCTGGGAAATTATTTTTTTGTTTTTATTTTCTAAGCATTTCCATATCTCTTTTTTGTTATTTTTTTTAATAACTGTGATTCAGTGCTAATGTGTAAAACAGATGCCAGTGATTTAGTTCTGCTGCTGTAAGATTCTTCAATCTCCAAAATGTGTTTAGTTTCCCTATTGAAATTTCCTTGTTAAGGAGTATTACTGCTATGGCCATCTCCAGGTAGCTAATGAATAACATCATAAAATACCCAGTACTAGTGTGTCTGTGTTTGGTCTTCTTAGGAATGCTTTGATAAATACTTATTTTGTTTAATTCATAGAATTTGCCAACCTCTGCATAATCTTTGATTTCCAAATTGTGAGAAGCATATTCAAGAAAAAAAAAATTCTAAGTCCTCAAATGCCACATGCTCTAGTATACTTATGAGTTTTTGGAATGTGTCTGAGCAACTGGCAAGTCAGGTCCCCTGTAAACTAGAGAGGAGAGAACAATGAATTTCAAAGGCTAGGAACGAGTGAAATACTTGCCAATATTCCCTTGGCTTCCTTTCCTTCAAGTTAAGGCTGTTGTTACACTGTTTCTACTGAACCATAATTGCAGTCCTGTAAGTACAGACATCCACAGTATCTCCAGTGTAAAATACTGTCTTCCAGAACAGAACCATATTAGCTGTAATAGATATTAACATATCTATCTTCTGATAGCAAGTAAGAGGTAAGCGCAGAAGGATTCACGGATGACGGATTGATAACTAAGGCAATACTGTTCAACCAAGGATTTCATATACTTGCATAGGATTATGTGGCAATAGGGAATGAGGTAGATTTCTTGGCCATTTCTCAGTTTCTCATATCTGGGGCTATATGAAAGCATTACAACTCTTGAATACAAAATGGAGAATTGCTTTAGTGGTAGCCAGAAACTCATTGTATTTTATTTGTTTTGTTTTGACGAGGTGATGGAATACTGGGCTGCAATCATTCTTTCCCATTCTTACTAGAGTATTGTTTTATGCAAGGATTCTTATCTTCTTTTCAAATTTCAAGAAGAAAACATGAAAAATAGCTTTTATTACCATTCTGTGATGTTTGTAAGGATGGTGAAGAAATAGCTCATAAAAAGATATTTCTCAGGTTTTAACTTACTGATTTTTTCATTACCGTAGCAGGTGGTCATTTTCATATAAATGAAACTTGTAAATAGCAACCCACCTTTTGACATGGATTCAATTACATTGAATGCTTCCAAAAGCCAAATGTATGGAAAAAATGCCTTCCTTTTCATTCTCTAACAAAACCCAATGAATTCCTTAAATCTTTTATATATGTGTGTATGCATATATATGCATGCCATAGTCTAAATGCAATATATAAAATAAAAAAGCCTAAACTGCTTTATATTTTTTCAGGTCCATTTTTCTTCCTCTTAGTTGATACTAAAGCTATACATAAAACAATTCAAGCTAAAGTGAAATTTACTTCTTGTGTTTATGTTTTCAAAATAGAGTCAGGCTTCTCACAGATTCATATTGACCTGTGCTATGCTTTTCCCCTTTTCTCACGTAATGTTCTCATAAAATTCATCCACCCCTTCTTTTTTAGGCAATCATTACTTCAATGTATGGCACCTCATAAACTTGCTATAGTTGGATTCCTCATACCTAATTTTAGATCTATAGAAGTTAGACGTCATATACATATATTAAAAAACAGGTACAATTTTATAAATTTTTCCCCGTAGCTGTCTTATACTTCCTAGTCTTCTGTTAGCTCAGACTTAGTATCTAAAGTGAGACAAATCCCACTCTTAAAGTCCTCAGTCCCCTAAGAAGTCTGGTTAAGATACTAATCTATCTAAGGACTATTGAAGCGACATGAAATCAAGAGGCAACACACAGTACTAATTACTAATGGTGTCGCTATCGTGTGTGTGAAATGTATTGCAGAAGTTCATAGTATTTTATGGAATCCATGAAAGTTTAAATAAAATATTTCCAAGTAAAATGAAATTCATTTTGGAAAAGCATTGTAAGTGCCTGAGCAACATTTTACATAAAAACTCTTGAGCACCGCTTAGGGGACAAGAATTACACCTTATCTTAGAAGTACAGCTTTTGCCCTGTGTGCCACTAACACCAACAATGAAAATAAATGCTGATTGTGGTGGGATTCCATAGCTGAAGGGTGTTCAAAGGAATTATTCCCCTCAGATTAACTTTCAAGTACATTATTTGTGTAGGCAAGTGAAAGCTGTGTCTTAGTGCAGTGCTGGGGCTGCTATCTCCAACACTTACATTCTGCTGTAGAGAAACAGATAAAATAACATGAAGAGTTTGCATAAAATTAGTCCATTAAACTGGGAGTCCTTACAACCCTTGAAATCTGTCATTGTGTCCAGAAACCTGCTGACAGACAAAGGTGGTAATTAAATCTATGACATTTCAGATCCTTTTATTCACAACTGATGCAGGTTTCCTCTATAAATGTCTGTTCTGTTTTTATTGTGGTGAAGGACTCTAAAGAAGTATGTACCTGTTGTACTTTAGCAGAGGTATTCCAGAGATGACCAATATACATACTAATTATTTTTCCATTTCCTTATCAAAAGCATTGTGATTTAAATTACTGAGCTAAAAACTACTGAATTCTATGCTAAGCACACTTGCAAGGGCACGAATGTTGGCATGCGTGAAAAAAGAGTTCATGATGACTCAGTGATTACTTTGAAATACAGTTTGTATTTTTTTTTAATTACTGTTACAAAGCTCCACTGCTGATGGAAAATATTTATGCATTAATTAGTACAAGGACCGATAAGCATATTGAACCAGGCACGTTATTTTTTGCATATAAATTATGATATTATGGAAGAAAGGTTGCTGCGCTGGACATAAAATTGTTAATAGTGATTTGTAAAACAATTTTATAATGAAATGATATGGAAGTTTATGATAAAAGGGAGTCTCAGAAGAAGGCATCTAGCTTTAAAGAGCTAAAGAACTTTGCTCTTTGCTCACCCTGTACCATCCTCATCCTATAGCTCCCCTTTTTTTGTTGATGCTTTCTTTGTACTATTACAGGCACAAGAGATTGCATCTAAGTCCTCCACATTGGCTCTAAATAAAGATTCTGTAGTTCCCTGACAGCTATTTTTGGGGTACAGATTTCTTCTCTTCAGAGCATGAGTGAGCTTGTTTCAGTGTCTGTGATAGGGAAGGTCAATAATACTCCATTTTGCAGTTTGTCATTACAAATGGAACGCGTATACTTATTCCGCTTTCCATTTAAATAACCCATAAACTTGTATTTGAACTACAGAGATAAATGTAATACTCTTCTTGTTCTCCCATGAAGATTTACTGAAAATGAAGCCCTGGGCAGTTTTTAATATGACAGTAGCACCCCCTCACAGAATTCCTAAGTAACATTTCAAACCTTCCTGCCAAAGGGTAAAACAGCACTGATTGTCACTGAAGAAAGGTATAAATAAACGTAAAGGTAATCAGTGATAGCAATGATTCATATAAAGTTTTTTATGAGTGAACATGATTATATAAAACTAATAGCCAAAGATGTACTATTTGTATTTTTTTGTATGTATATGCAGTTTTCACCTTAGACCACTTCTAGAGCATTTTACAAGTAGCATGTCGCTGTTTACCTTATGGAAATTGTCTGTGTTAATAATTGCTGATATGTACACTCTATACTTACCACACACTACTTAAAGACAACTTCTCTGAATTTTTAAAGCTAAGGACACAGAAGCTATCCGAGTGAGAGACCTTTGCAGTAACGGTGACCAAAAGCATCTGTTCATCTCAAAGAGAGCTCTGTGTGTGCACCAACTCTGAATATTACATTGTTCACTTAAGTACTTGTTCTTTGGAAGTCAATTTGAAAAATAAATTATTTTTAAAGTACCAATTTACCGGTTTTAAGATACCAGTTTAAGATACCAATTACCATTGTGTTTCATAACAAAATCTCCTTAGTAAACATCATGAAATGACAAACTGATGAAGGAGTTCAGCTGACACATGAAACACGATAGTCTAGAATTGCCACATCTGAGGATTTTTGTTTGAGAGAAGAGTTATATTTAAAGAAATACTAATTCCCCAGAAAAGTAAGATTCAAGATAAGGTATTTTTAATTTGCTGATTGTTTGTCACTTTAAAAACCATTTGAATAAGCAAAATAAAATAATTAAAATGCATATTTGTTTTAAAATTATCTCAACAACGAACATTGATAATTGCCATAAGTTTCAGAAATTGTAACATTTGTTTATGTTTTGTGGGGTTTTTTTATTTATTGTGCCTATTTTCATTTTGTATTGCCTGTGGTTTTTGAAAAACTGTAAATAATTTAGAGACGTTTTAAATTTAGAAAATTATGTTTAAAGAATCTGTGACTTAAAGTGTGCCTGGAAAAAGCACCTTATTATGCACAAAAATTGTTTCCCTGTGTTCATGTTAAAAGATGACATGGGCAATGGTAGACCGTTTGCCTCAGTAAAATACAAGGATTTAAAAATATATTAAAAAACCCAACAAACCAGTAATTAGGTGCATGGAAGTAATGGAAGACTACATGGAATTGCCAAATATAGAGCGTGCCAGACTAAAATGACTGTATTCTTTGATCAGAAAGGAAGCTTAGGAAATTTCATCTGTGTGGACTTTGTAGCATTTGATGTGGAAGCACATTTAAAAATAGGGTCTTAGTTTGGCTGTAAATGTGTATAAAAGCCAAAAGGTGATTAAAAAATTGTCAAAAGGGATAAACATGATGATGTCTCTATTTAAAGTTACTCGATAGGAAGGAGGTTATTAGTGAGATTCGTAAAGGAGCATTGGTCCTGAATCAATATTATTCATTTAACAGCTGGCCTCCAAAAGTAAAAAAACTTAGCAAATTTTCTTCTAATGCATATTGAAGGGTTTTGGCAGCTTGTAGAAGGAATGATATGTCTAGAGATTGAGGAGAGGATCATTAGGAATAAATAAAGTGTATAAGTACAAAATGAAAGGTAACCAGTGATAAAACATTTCTACTGTATCTGGGTTCTCATCTCTAGAAAACAACAAAACAGGAAAGAAAAAACAGTTTGTGGGTGATTAGAGGTGCCATCATGGAAAACTGAAAGATTTCTAGGAGTTACTGGACAAGATAATCAAGGTATGCATTAATTTAGAAAGACACAGGTGAAATTCTACTTGGAATGCTATGCAAAGTTCTTACCATCAGTCTTTCAGAGGTAGATCCATATTAGAGCAGAGGAAGAGAAGCATTATTAAAATGATCAGGGAAGAGGGAAACTCACTGCATAAGCAAAATCAGTTAATGATCAGATGTCTGTCACAGTTGCTCCAAAACACAAGATTTGGACATGGATCCTGGAGGTCAGCACAGGCTGGAAAATTTTTTTCAGTAGATTTCAAATGAAAAACATAACTTTCATGCAGTTTTTAAATCCTTGTGCTGTATTTCTCTGTTCCTTAGGATTCCATATAAGAAATTATATTATGCCAGCTTTGGCAATTTCTGAATCTTAGCTTTTTGCCAATTTTTTATAAGCCCTACAGAAAGCTTCATGTAGGTGTGTGTCATTAAGCTATATCTTCATGGTCTGACATTTCAGTAGCTCCCAAAAAGGAACACGTATCTTCACAGTGTGATGCGCCAAGATCTTCAGCATCTACTCAAGCATGCTTGGGAAGTATTGGTCCATCAAGGTCATGAGTTTTCTGTGATGGAACTCAATCCAAAATGCAACACTGGCATTTTCACTGCTGGATGATTTGTTTCCTGATTGCATTTATGCAACTTCATTAGTAAAAGATAGCAATAGAAAATCCCTGTGAGTTCAGTTATATCCTTTCTGTGCTGTATTGCCTAACAGTACTATTTCAGTATTTTTTTTAAGGGGCTGGCTAGTACAGCATTTAGCTAAGTGATGAAAGAGAAAAACTGTATTACAACTTGTTGGGAAAATACCCTCTCTGCTAAATAATTGCATTTCAGAATAACATTTGGGCTGCTGTTATATTTGGGACTATATTTTGAAGATGTCATCCAGAAATTTGTTTATTTTGATATTTGCATTGAGGTGGGCCTCCTACGTATTATTTGTTGTTCAGGATTGCTCCAGGACTACAGGCTCTGTAGGAATCACAATGTGAAGCTCTGGAAATACCAGATATGAGTCAATATTTGTAGTGTTAATCTGTACAACTCGAGCCAAGTCTTCCAGAATGGCAAGTACTGCTGAAAAAAGGATTGAAATTCAGCTGGTATAAAAAGGTTGTATCGGACTGAACCACTTAGGCCTGGCCTTGCTGGGGAGATGTAGCTGCAGGAGTGACAAGGAAACCTAGAAAAATAAATAATTTCACACAGATAGTTGTTCTTATGGCCTTGCTTCTCTATAGGAAAGGGCCTGCGCTTTCTGAAATGCTTAAGCATGTTAAAATAGGTCTACAGATTCATATATAACAGTATACATTGTGTGAAATGACTAAGTTTCCAGCAGATGTAGCCATTGAAAATTGCAAGTTTGGAAATGACTGCCAATTAAAAAAAATAATCTTTTGTTATGACTGCCATTTCATATTTGAAGAGTTGCTGGAGGGCTTTTTTCTTTTCTGAAAAGACTCGGGACACTTGTTTTATCTAATCATTCTTGGCCTCATGTATGTGGAAGTTTTATTGTCATCCCATTGTTCAGGGAACAAAGTATGTATGCATGATAATCTGTCTTGATCTAGACATACATTTGCATCTGAGATGTCTTGATATTTTCTTGCTTGTTTTGAAATTTCATTTCTTCCAATTTTCCCTCTAAAATATCAAATACAAGTTTCAATCGTGAAGAATATTTCTAGGACAATCACTGTTGTGAATTGTCTTAAATTCTTCTTTTCCCTTCAGAATTGGGTCTCTTCGTTTGTTCTCTCTGTCTTGTGAGTTCCAAGGCAAAGTTACTTTATTGAGCTTTCAATGTTATTGAATTTACAAACATCAGCTCTTCTGCCAAGTCAGTGTTTTGGGACCAAAATTGTCATTGTTTGTTGTTGACAAAAATGTGACATTCAAAACTTGAAGCCAAAGTCCGTTTTTAGGAGAATAAATAATTATCCTGACATAGTTTGCCATTTTTACATGTGATATAAATTTTGTGATAACAGAGCAAGATGGGTTACAGTCCTAAAGAATACCAGTTCTGTTTTCTTGGTTTATTTCAGCAATATTTTTATCTGGTCTTTAACTGAGAATTCCTTGTGGGAAACAAGCTTTATATGTTATGAACTCTGTAGTCTGATGCCATATTTAGACTGGCAGCAGGGCTCATTCTTCCAATGTTGGCTCTTTTAATGACTGGAAGCAAAATCTTGGTGAAATGATGTATATGTAAGAGCTTTTAATACTCATTTTTCACCATTTCACACTACTGTGTGGAGCATTGCCTAGAAAAAAGCAGCATCACACCCTTGAGTTCTAGCTCGCTGACTGAATATTAATGCCTCATTTAAACATTAAAGCCATGTTTACCTCCCAAGTTACGACGATGCTGTGCTACCCTTCTAGTCATTATGGGAAACTGAAATGTGAAGTAGAGAGAATGTGCTTGCGAGGAAAATGCATCAGGCAGCATTTAAAGGTTTGTCTGTTTGACCATGCTGCTGATTTTGCTTATTTTTTTAATGTTCTGACTTTGTCTTCAGTATAACAGTTTTGTTTTATACTGGCATTTAAAGAGCTACAGATGGCAGTGTATTTGCAGGGTTTTTTGTAAAGATACTGGAATGGGGAATTTGGGAATAAGCTTTTCCATAATACTGTGTACAAGCCTGATAAAGTCCTTTAATTTTTCTGTGCTTCAGTTGCCCACATACAAACCTGAGATAATGTTTCCTTGTTGCCAGCTCTGCTGTTCTTCCACTCCCCCTACAGCAAGAGGGTACTTTGAATAGTTAGGTAAGGGAAATCCAGACATTTTTATTTAGAGGGTTGGAAGAGGGTCATTCTGCTAATCTAGAGTTTTAAGAAAAGGGAGTGTTTGTTACTTGTTTATAACTTATTCATTGCACTTAGTTGTAATGCCAGTTTGAGAAAAACTGTAGCTTGGTTTGGCTTGGCATTTGGGTGGATATATTCCAGTATGAAATAATGAGGGCAAATTTAGATGAGACTCTGATTGTGCATAGCTGGACTAAAGGTACTGGTGCAGTCACTTCTTGATTTGCCAGAGCGTATAACCGTTTGACTATATAAGAATTCACCTGCCATATATATCAGTAATCAGAGTTGGCAAGTGAAATAAAAGAATAGAGCTGTACTGCTGAGAGAAACGTATTTTTGCCATAAAATGGAAAGCACATATCATGCAAATTCATTGTGAATTAAAAATACATATTCCTTAGAAAAATCATTACATCTGTTCTTGAAGGTTTGCTCTAATGCAACAGAAATGAACATCTGGAATTTCAAAAGGAAACAGTAACTGCAAGTGAGAAATACTTATTCTAAGTTGCTACCTTTAAAATACAACTGAGAAAACCCATGAAATCCACATAAGAAAATCAAATAGAAAATCAAGAAACACGATAGAAAATATTGTTTTCAGAGAGTCCCACAACACACTGAAAGCCAGTTACGTCATCTACGCATTTTATCTTCTTCCTGCCTTCCAAAAACCCAACCCCTTCCCACAAAATGCAAGTGTTTCTTCAGTTCTGCAGCTGGCATCTGCAGACTGATAACAGCCAGGGAAAATGCATGCGCTGTTTTGAGAGGGCTGAGGAAGCAACACAGACTTTCAGGCTGCAAAGTAGCCACAGCCCCAGCAGAGTGGCCAGTGCATTACACAGGGCTGTGGGAAACCCACTGACATGGTTTTTGACTTCTCGTCCATTCCTAGTACATTTTCTAATCACTGGCTGTGGAAGCAGGGAGTGGAAGTATTTCAAAATTTGAAAAAGAAAGACTTTGAAGTTTGTTGAATTCATCTTGGATGAAAGGAGGAAAAATTCAGCCTGAATTATTTTTATGTGAGGGGAGAATTGCTTCCTGCTCAGCACTAGGCAATTTCAGATTGTGTGTCTCAAACATGTACAATCACACTTTCATGGTGTTTAACTGCAGGGTTTGGGTTGGAATCACTTCAGAGGAATATTTGAACATTCCCATTGGATATTTGAATAATACAGAATTAAGATTTTGTCTATAATATATATACATGTCATATCTTTACAGCTTAAGTGTTATCATAAAAATAACTGAAATGCATCCTTTTTAAGAGCTGCTAGATGTAAAAAGGTCTGCAAAATATAAATCATGCTGATCAACTTAGATCTAGCTCTGACATCTGATGTGTCCCTCTCTTCTTTAGTAGAAAGAGCTGGGAGGAGTCTGGTAGAGCAGGGAGGTGGAAAGAGCATTAGAGCTGTGTCAGCTGTCTTTTCCCTTATGGCTTTGAACAGTTTTGCTGTCCTCAGAGCCAGCTCCCTGTAATCCTGAGCAATACCTACAGTAGAAGGATTTGCTCTCTGAACATGAACGCTTTTGCTATCTTACCTACCTACTGTTTTCTGCAGATGTGTTCCTGCTCTTGGATCTGCTCCTCATTGTCTAATTACATTGTCCGGTGCAACAACTAAAATATGGCAACAGTAATTAACAAAAGAAAACTGAATCTTTCTTTTTTTTTTCCCCTCAGCCTGCTGGGAACATATACACAGCCACAGGCTGTAGCTGACCCACTTCTTGATAAATCACACAGCATAACTAACACTGAGACAGCTAATGCCATCTACTGACTAAAATAACACTACCACTGGGATAGTCAGCCTCAAAAGAAGCTTGCAGGGCTGGTAGCATTAAAAATAATCAGAACGTTTTGTACACCTCTTTGATTAAATATAATCTGAGCTTGAGAAGTTAAAACGGGTTCTTCAGAAACCAGGGTTCATTTGTCTTAGGCTTGTTCTGCAGCAGGAAAGCTAAAATAATCCGTTGTTAGAAAGCCTTTCAATAATCTGGCTTTCAAAATTGTTGAGTATCTTCTCTCCCATTGTCTTCAGGGAGATTTGTGTCCTCTCAGAATCTCTGAAAATCCATGTTGATACTGGTTTGTTAAAGATACTGTATTTGCTGGGTGTCATTTAAAACAGAAAAAAAAACCAAAAACATTTCTCACCCCCGTTCGTTGTTGCAATGAGTTATACCCCACTGAGTTATGACTGTTTTCATCTCAGAGGTAAGGCTGGGCTTTGTATTTTTGATACCTCACAATATGAAGACATAATCAGTATTAGGCATGTCTCTGCTTTATGATATCTGCAAAATAACCACATAATTTAAAATATCTTTTCCTGTGTTTATATTAACAAATATATTGCTTCAGTGCAATAAGCAGAGAAATTTGCATTTGAAGTAAGTGCCACATTTCCTGCTAAAAATCAGTCACTGAGCAAGGTGGATTACATGTAAGATATCAGCATTCACCAGGTTAATAACAGAGAACATTCTCTCTAATTGAATAGCCACCTCTACACAGTAAAGCAAATCAGTGTGCTCAGCTCTTTTTAGACGAGTTATCAAAGTCTCATTAAAGTAGACAATGTACTTCAATATGTTTTTAAGTGGGGTGGTGGTGTCACTTTTACTGATGTCACTTTTGTGTGTGCTGAAATATTACCACTTCTGAGGCAAAATCCTGCTGATCCTGTGGAGCTTGATAGCTTCACAGAGATGGTGCCTTTCACCCAGCAAAATCCTGACTGGATTAAAGCACTTGGGTCGCTATTTACCATTCTCTGTCCTGTTTTGTACATCAAATATCCAAAGTTCACTTCTAGAACAGCAACTTTGCAGCTTCGTACATTCCCTCATATTCCAGAATGGTCCTGCATCCTTTATTCATGGCCTCTGGAACACTGCTTCACTCTGTAGCTTTAATACAGAGGCAGTTTAAAATTTTAGGGAAATTTCCACTATTTACCCACTTTTTCAGACAAAAGGACCCTCAGTCATAGTGAGGAAACAGGGAAAAGGAATATCACAAAGGAAGTGTCATAGTGTAATAGGATATGGGTCGTTATATGGAATCCAGTATTTATAGTTTGTGTTGTTCAGATCACATTCTACAGCTACTATAATTCAAAGAATAAGTTCAATTAATAGAATTCATGCACAAATTCCACTTTCATGTAATTTTACCTTTCTGTGCTGGATTTGTTTTCATTCTACTATATGAAATCTCTGTGACATTCGACCAAGTAGTCTTCATTCCTGATCTAAAGCAGCATTTGCCAAATTGCATCTTCATCAGATCAGAATGCTTCTTAGTTTGACCAAAGTCCTTCCATGGCCTAATGACTTACTCTTTTAAATTTATTCTACTATCTATAATAAAAAATCCAGATCTGAAGTCATTATATAATATTTAACATTTTAAAAGGTATCTTC
Source organism: Sclerurus mexicanus (assembly GCA_013396755.1). Lineage (NCBI taxonomy): Eukaryota > Metazoa > Chordata > Aves > Passeriformes > Furnariidae > Sclerurus > Sclerurus mexicanus. The sequence continues at coordinate 382,663 of VWZF01001877.1, read as the reverse complement.
CACTACCATGTGATTCTTTCCCTCAAGTGTGTTATAGTAGATATTTAAAGACTGATAATCTCCTTACAATTTTAAATTTACTACGTATTTTTTTCATCTGGTTTGGTTTTATTGCACAGTCAGTAATAGATGACAATGAGTTGAAAAGGCATGTAAATTTGTATTAAAAATTTTTTCTATTCATTGTTAAGATGCTTTTCACCCCTTGAGATCTGACTTCTAATTACTCTTAAATTTACGGTACATGTTGTGGACAATACATCTCAGCAGTAAGCATGTTGAATACTGACATTATAGCAATCATTTCAACTTTTTTTTTCATAGCTTTCAATCTGCCTCCATACAAGGAAGATAAATTTTGTTTTCAAAATGTCATGGATTGTACTGTTTCAGATGTGTTTACAAAGCAGCAACTCAGATAGGCTTGCACTGAATTTCACTTTGTATGAGCAGTTTACTTGTGTTATTTATCTTGGATTAAGACCTCCAATGCCTGTGAATAAGTAAGGTTTGCATAAGGCTGGCTACAACAATTACAATGTGATTGCAATTTGCCTACAATATACTTATCTTTATCATTATTACATTATTCAAATGTTTGTGTAATTTAATATTATATTATATTTATGGTGGTTCCAAAACTCTGTATTTGCAGTCTTTAGGATGAGATTTCTTGTTTTCTGTTATATTTCATGGACCCAAAGAAAATTTCTGTAGATTTTACTGCTAATTTCATTCCTTTTATGTTTGGTTGGACGTTTTCTTTTAGAGATTGAGGATGCATTTGTTTTGAGGTTTGACAAAGAAATTATCTATCTACATATGTAAATCTTAATTATGTATATATTTTATCAAGATACTCTACTATACTGAAGTTTTCCTAAGCAGAAAGCAATTTTTTTAATACAAATGTACAATATTTTTATGGCTTTTGTATGAAGTTAAAACATTGTCTGGTGTTTGCTATGGTTAACGTGAAGTTCTGGGTTTCTGGCATAGGTGAAATTTTTTTTCCACATTTGTTTAATAGTTAAAACAATAGAATGGAGATAGGGTGAGGGTTTTATTTGTTTATTTCGTTATATTGTTGTTTTCTTTGTTTTAGAAAATCATTTGAGTTCTCTAGTCAAATTCTTTATATTCAGAACATTTTCTGGTACTCACAGAGGACATACAGGAGAAAATGCTTAAGGTCTCATGGCAGCAATGTGTGTGATAGACAACTCACTATTGTTTGCTGGATCTAGGAATTTTCAAACAGCTCCGTTAGGAACTGTGTGGCGTTTACAAACATGGGTATTTTATTAGCTGTTATAAACTGGGGTACTGGTTTCAGAAAAATCTGGTTAGCATTATGTGATAATGGCCAACTCTGAAGGATTAATGAAGATTATGCAAAAACAATTCATAAAGAAGTTGTATTTATAAATAGAACATAAAAGCCTATTTTAAATTGCTTCATAAAACGTGATGACTTTAAATGAACCTTTGTGCCAAGCAAGCCAATCTTCTTCTTTTCTAGAAGCATGGATTAGAGCAGGATTACTTAGTGGGTAGGAGGCACAGACCAGAAGTGGGTCACCAGGGAGTGTGCCAACTAATGGCCAGAACCTGGCAAAAATCCCCCAATGGCTGTGACAGAGCAGAATCCTTGAATGGGAATGAAAAATCTACCCAACCCTCACAGCTGTCCTACTCTCCCTTCTTCTGCTGCTTCTCCTGCTTGCAAGCCAACACGTGTGTGGTGCTTTCTGTACCTAACCTGTTTGCGCGCGGGGCTTGTTTCTGACAGTTTTCTTCTGTGCTGCAGTGGTTCTGTGATTACCAACATCTGCCTTCTCTATCCACTTCAGGTTACCAGGCAAAGTGGCGAGACTCTGAGAGGGTGGGTTTTATTTAGAGCCCATGAGTCGGAGCTGTGGCAGACCAAGGTGAGAACCCACAAGACCACTGTGAGCCTTGGTGTCACTCTGTAGTGCTACTGAATCCTGCCTGCTTGCCGGCTGCCTAGTGTATGCAGTTTCTTTACTGCTCTGTGTAAAGAATTAAAAGAGTGTTATCCTAGTTTGTCTTTCTGGTGAATAATGCTCCCTAATGAAAATGAAATTCCTTGAAGCCAGTTCAGTGCTGAGATGCCTGTGACCGCCTCGTTCCTAGGTCTGTATAGCTGCATGCAAGAAAAAGGGGTCAGTGGGAGGCAAGGCTTGTCACACAGTCTTATGGAAGGTTATTCACCTGCCAAATAGTCTGTCAGTGGAAACTGAAGGATGTTCCATCTCACAAAGATTCAAAGAAGCCCCTGGAGGAATCTGTTGCTGTCTTTGAATGCCTCATGTGGACACCTTGCACATGGCGTTAGATGGCAAGGAGCCTGCCTTCTCCTCACTTACCTCTCCTCCCTGGCTATGTTACTTTTCCCATAGGAAATCGGCTGCACAGCACCCCAGGTAGGGGAAAGATGCTCACTGACCGGCCATGCTGTGGTGTGTGCAGTGACTTCACACAGTTTTAAGATGTCCAGTCCAAAGGTTCTTACCTTTGCCAGAAAATGGCAAAAAGTGAAAATAAATTACTACTTCTCTTTCTCCTTCTTTCACTTTTTAAATATGTAAGCCAGCATATTCAACAGTATTGTACAAAACAAGACTTCCCGCTTTTTAAACGGAAAGATCTGTAGAATGTGTTCCAAGGATGGTGATTAAAATACCTGGGCCATATGAAAGAACCTCAGCATTGCAAAATTTTCATTTATTGATTCCTTGCAATTTTTACTTTATTTTTTGTGACCTTTCATAGACTCGTTCTTTTATTGCATTTTCCCCTCTTCCATATTTCAACTTTTCTTTTAGAATGTTCTCACTTTTTCTTTTTTTGTTTTTCTGTTCTCTTTCCTGAATTGCACTCAACAATCACACCTTTCTGTCTGTCACTGTCTTCCATGACTATTTTACTACCTCTTGCACTTTTTTAGTTTTTTATCTTACAGTTTTATCCCTTGATACTTGTCCCTTTCAGAATTTCCTTTCCTTCCCATCATAGACAGTTCTAGACTATCACTTCCCTGCACATTTGTCTGCTCCCCATCACCAGTAGTACTGAATTCCCTCTGCAGCAGGAGGAATGGGAGTGGGCAGATGCTAATTCTGACCTGAGATCGCATCACCTGCAAAGAGGAGAAGGAAACCTGCATATGAAATCAGCCCAGACTTTATTTCTAAAAGAAAAATATGTGTATATTTGCTTCTTCATAGGATCTTGCCCATCTGACGCAGACTGAATTCTTCCGACATTGAAACAGTGAAATAAGCTTGCACATCTCTGTCGATCAGTCATTCTCAATAATACCAGTTTTCAGAAGCTTTATTCTTTCCCTTTTACTTGTTTTTTGGTGTCATTGGAATTTGCTTTGTTTAAGCTTATCCACACACTCCAGTAAGATGTTACGTTCCAGAAAATCAGTACTTCACTTTAAGGCTGTACCTCTAACAGTCTCCGGTCTGTAATGCCAGAGCATGACCCTATTTTGTCTACTGTTGTCACCAAGCTGCCCATAATTACACTGACATACTCAAAGATTCCCAAGATGTAAAAGACTAAAACGCTGCATCATAATTTGCTATATGTTTTCCCTTCCATTTACATTTCTTAAAATGCCTTGGAATTTTGTCACAGTGCCTTCATACATATGCATGACATGCCTCTGCAAAAGACAGAACTCCTTATTTTTAGAACTTATGAAAAATGCATCCAAACTTCAAAGATGAATTAGAAATCAAGATTTCTGATAAGATATTTTGGGATTCAAATCATAGGAGACCTCTACAATGTAGACAATAAAAACGGTGCTATTAATGTGTCTTTAGAGAGAGAAGTTACCTTGCATAAATCCCAAGCAGTCTTCTTAGTATTTGGGAGACAAAAAATACAAAACATAAGCTAAAATGACAGTTTCACTGCCTACAGTTAGTAGGTTGTTATAGCTTTAATAGGATTGTATGTTTTTTTCCTGCTACATCACTAAACATGGGAAGTGTTCTGGAATAATCTGTGCTCTATATATCAGAATTAACTGAAACACAAACAGAAAGGAAATCTGATGTAGTGTCATGCTTTAAAATTTCTGTAAGCATTATGTGTTGACATAAATAAATTTTAGTATTGAAGTGCTTTATTAATACATACATAATAAATATCACATTATTGTACTCTCTGCTGGAAATGTTTTGCAGGTAAAAATCCACTAAGAGTTTTTGTCAAGTTGGAAATACTAGCTTACAGTTCTCACAGGTGTACAAATCTAAAGTCTTTACAAATTAATTACTTTAATTAGGAATTTAAAATGTAAATTAAATACCAGAGCCCATTGCTAATCTATGCTTATTAAATTTTGCAGTATTTTGTATTACAAACATTTTTTCTGACTTCTTAAAAAAAGAAACAACAACTGATTCTGTTGTGAAACCTGTTGTGTTTCTGTGTTTATTGAACTGAAATAATGGGCTAGTTAGAGCTAGTAGTATAAAAAATTACTGAGAAAAAATTATTCTAAATTTTGAAACATAAGCATCTTGATAGGAACAAACATAAATGTCAAAACTACATACCCAAAGGTAGAATTTGCAGTTTTAGTCTTATTCTTGGTTCCTTTAAGTTTTGTATTTTATTTTCCTGTTTTCAAGGGGAAAATTCAAGGTTGTTAATTTTGTGAAGATTGTAAAATCTTTGAACTGTGTCCAGTGTTCACAGCTTGTGGAATTCATTTTCACCAGTTTGTTCTTTCAGTGATTATGTATTATGCCAGAGCAAGTCTCTTCTGTGCTGGGAAACTGAACCCACTAAAAAAAAACCACTACTGTGCAGTTTACAAGCTCTACAGCAGAACAAAGATATCAAAACAGATTCTACTTCCTTTTTTTTTTAAATAAGTTTTTCTTTGTTTAAAACTGTTCTTCTCTGTACTGGACAGATAATGTTTGCCTTCCCAGAGCTCTGCTCAGTTACAAGCTCTGCATATTAACAATAGTATTTACTTGGTTCTTACTCACAGTTCTCATAGCTTCTCCCAAGACAGGGAAGGTGATTACTGCATACAATAGGAATGTCATTTTTAACTATTTATAATTTATTTTCTTTAAACAGCAAAGCATCTTAATCAGGTCTGCCCAAAGCATGACAAATTTGCTACAATCTGCAGTTTGAGATGTACTCAGAAAATACTGTCTTCAGGCATTAAAAACAAGGACTTGTGATTATTATCAAGTGCATAATGGGAAGAGATTATTTTCAGACGTTAACTCTTCATTTTTCTTCTGCTCTCTATCTGTCTTAGCAATAAAAATAAAGTAAAACAAATGAGCAAAAAGTCCACATGAGGCAATAAAAATGGAAAGTTTCATTTAAAGGAAGGGATGATAGGCAGAAATAGACTAAAAGAAAACCCTCATGTCATTAGCCTTGAATATACCAGGCACTAGGTGGTGATGCTTCAAATTACTTCCAAGAAATATGTAATACATTACTATAGGATGCAACAAGCAGTTATTCTAACATCAGAAGTGAATTGGCTTGTTTAACTTCTCGGCTTCTTGAACATTATACCGATTTTAGTATAATTAAATGAAGATGAGTTGGATGACTATTACTTTCCCATATTTACAAGGCCTAAGCATGATTAATATTTTTTGTATAAAGTATGAAATACAAATGTAGTAGCACTTGGAATATGGCCAAGCACTGTTTATACAGCAATATAGAGACTTACCATACTTGATTAAACTTATATTCTATCTTGCTTAATATAGGTTAGTACCCATCCGGTGTAGTATATACATCCAATACTTTTCTATTGACACAAAACATTTTTTCCCTCTCTCTCATGTCTCAAAATAGAGAGGTTTTTGGTTGTGTATACTAACAACATAATCTAAGCAACTTCCTGAAATATAAACCTGAAAGAGTTTACAGAGATCTATATTAACAAAAGTTGAAAATCATTCCTGCTGGGTTCCAAATGGTTTCCTTTTACCTTCTCAGTACTAGTTTCCATCAGAAGTGGAACTGGTGGGCTCCAAATATAGTCAGTTACTTTTGTACAGCATCATTAGGCTGCAATACACAGTTAGATCAACAGGTTTGCTAAAACCAGTCCTTTATTTTCTATGCTATTATAATGTATTCTCTTACAGAAATCTTTTTACAGTCCTGTGTTCTAATGAGAGCCATTTAAAATTAAAATTTCCATCACCCCTAAGCAGTTGCAACTTGTAAAAAAAGACCTGAGAATAACTGGTTATTATTCATTCAAGCTGTACTAAATGAATATATTTATTTGCTTCTGCTGAAGTGTTGAGTAGTTGAGGTTATACTCTGCAATCTCAACCCCTTCCTTAGCCCATTAGATAGGCACAGTGTAGCAGGATCTATACACCCATTCTAGCAAGTATTTCTTCTGCATCATAATTATCGTTCCTTGTTGGTTGGTTTTTTTGGGTTGTTTTTGTTTTGTTTTGTTTGGTTTTTTTTTTGGTTGTTGGTCTAAAAGTAAAGTCTCTGCATCAAAGACTGTCTGACAAGTGTGGCTGAACAGCCTGCCTGTTCTGTAAGTGCTGACCTGTTCCCACATGTGTAGGTAGAACAAGTGCTGAAGAGGAGGCATGTGTGCTGGTGGAGTTACACTGTCTTCTGAAGCTGGGTAATGCAGGCTGACAGAAGCTGTTTCTGTTGGAATAACGACATGCCTTAGAAGTTCTGCTGACACATCTGCTCTGCAGGGATCTGCTGACATAACTAGGGCCTCAGTTAGTTAAGCAAAACCCAATAAATAGAACGGAGAAAGGAAGGGAAAGTTGATGAGAGGAAGGGCAGTTAAAAGTAAGAAAGGGTTTTGCTGCATAGCAAGAGAATTATGAATGTGTAGGAGTAGATTTTTCAAAGGCATGAATGATATTTAAATATCTAAATTTCACCTTTGCTTCTGAAAATCTCTTACTAAGATTCCACAGTGACCTAGGGGATAGAGATAGAGATACATAGATACAGGGGAAAAATACAGAACAGGAAGTCTGAAGAAGGGATCTAAGGAGATAGAATAAAGTTGGTTAATGAAGTGGAGAAATGTGATTCTTGGGACTGCATGAGTCACACACCAGGATGAGGAAAAGGAGAGTGAAACGTCTAAAACCACCAAATAAGTAGAAGAAACTTCCTTCTTTTTCTACTAACGGTGCAGTCTCCAATTCATTCCCATCAGTAACATCCACTGTCATACAGTGCCTAGCTGATATTGCAGTTCTTTGCTCTTTAGCATTTCTTCTACAAGAGCCAACAGTGTTTCAGGGAGATGGCACTCTCCACTTTGGAGACAGCCAGCTGCCACTATATTTTCTTTTCTCCCAGTGGTGTATTTTGGCAGTAGATTTCCTTTGCAGCTGTGACTACAATTTGCATTTTGAGAGTATTGGTTTAGAAAGAGAAGGTATTTAACAGAGCTAACAATTATTGTTTTCAAATGGTTGGAAAGGTGATGAAAATTCTAGTTATTGCTTGTGCCTGTGGATTAAAAACAAATATCACTCCTTGCCATAAATGCTGCCTCTCTCTCCTACTGTGACAGCTGATAATGGCTGAAATACAGTTGCTACGTTAGCCGGGATCTCAGTAGGAAGGGACTTGCAGTAGAGACTTTTCAACCTGGATTCACGTTTGTTAAATTCTTCACGGTGAAACAGACTGCATGTGTGTAGAGCAAGGAAGCTGTACTTGTTCCTAAGTTCCAAGGAGATTCCTTGGCTCTTTGTTCTTTAGGTGTGCTATGAAGTTAAAGCTGTTAGTTTTGTAAAGGGCAGAAGACAAGAAAAATGTGCTACTTAGTGTGTGTTAAAAGAATTAGATAATACACATTTCCATTTACAAATGTCTCTTTCTTCTAGTTTTAAGCAATTTTAAATTACCCTATTTGTTCTTGGCAGCAAAAATGCAAACAGAATGAACTTCAAAACTATGTTGTTTCAAGCTTTTATATTTTTTTTTTGCTAGCAATTGCTAATAAATAAACAGGAATTGTAGGCTTATAATTAGAGGTTTAGCAGTTGCTGCTTAGTTTAAAATGACCTTGAAGTGGTATTCTGCTTTTCATCTTTCTTTTCTCTTTGCTAATGTACATTCCAGCATTCTCCTAGGGCTTTGTTGAAGTAAGGCAAAACTTTGATTTTCGTCTCTTCATATTCATGATAATCTTTTTCTTTTTGTCACATTCTTAACATTTTACTGCATCCACTTCCATTCCATTGTGAATGTCCTTTGTGCTCTAACTCCAATTTTATGCTATTACCTCACAGTGCTTAAACTAACCATTCTATTCTGCTCTGTTTTCATTGAGAACCAGCCCTTAGCAACCAGATAACAGCCTGATACTGAAGATTTCTTCTTTCCTTTCATTATAATGCATCTTTTCTCTTCCAAAGAGATTTTTGGAGCTCATCAAATGCCCATGCTACAGAACAATACATCCGTGTGCTTTCTCTCAAATAGCTTTTCTCTTCACAGAACTTTGAAATGCTAACTTATTTTTTGCTCTCTTCTAAAGATAAAGCAAACAATTTCATCAATCATGTTGAATCCTTTCGTGCTCCCTTTTTGTAATGTAGGTGTAATCTCTGGAAAGCTCTTAGCTGCAAGTTGTTTAGAGAAAGGCAAGGATTTCTTTAATTAGTGCTGCATTCACTGTAGAGGACCAGGCTCTTGCAAGTAGTGCTGGCACTGTCATTGGATTCCAGTCCTGTGTTTACATGCCTTCATAAAGACAAAATGCCCGTGTCATGAAGCAGAAACACATGCACATAAAGGGGCTTACAGGTCACGCTAGCCTCCCTACATCCTGCTTCTGTTTGGCTCAGTATCCTCATCCTTTCCCAGAGCAATATACTTTGATTTAGAGATTGCAGAGGGCAAAAAACCAGCTACCAGAAGCATTAAATGAAGTTAAAATGATGACTTGTTTGTCCTTGCCGCTCCCTTCTCTTGAGCAGCAGAAAGCATTAACCTCTTGCTGTATGTCATCCTCCTTGTTGGCCAAGTTTACCAGCTAAACAGTGGATAGCCCATGACCTCAGAAGATGTGTATCCTTAGTGGTGAAACTCCCCAGGTGCAAGTCTGCTATGTCACACAGTGCCCAGCAGCCCACAGATCGCATAATAGCAAAAGTTACAGTTTTCAGCTTAAGGTTTGATAAAGATGCATAGCTGTACACTAGCTACAGTGACCTGAAAAATGTGGAAACTGAACACATAACTAACTGTCTTTGTTCTGTGTTCCGTGACAACAGATAATCCTATTTTCCTATGCAAATGTGATCAGTAAGTTCATTTGTTTTCTTTTTTAAATGGATCATGGTTATAGGGTAGGATTCATGTGCAATAAATGGTTATAATGCCGTATCTAAATATAGGACTTAACAATAAACAAAATAGGGGAGAAAAAAGGAAACTGAACAAACAAAGCATTATCACAGGAATTGAAGCATTCAATTAAACAACATGATCACAAAAAAACAGTCTGAAACAGATTAGATTTTTTTTTTAACTTGTATCAGTAAGATCTCTTTACAAGCTAGAACTCTTAGGTTCACTCATGTTCATTTGCTCTCTTAAAACTTATTTTTCTGTATGAATGTTAACTGTATAACACTTAAGGTAACTCAGCCCTTCTTCTGATGTCCCAGTTGTACAATTAGCTCAATCAGCTAAATCTACAGGAAGACTAAGGATGTGTGCCAACATGCTCTAAGCTACCAGAGATTTAACTGCAATAGCAGTACCTACTGCACTAGGTTAAAAACAACATTCCTATAACCATCCTGTAACCAGTGAGGTGTTCAGAGTGGTCCAAGTGTAATTACCATTAGGTTAAGTAAAATTTGCTCAAGTTTCCATCCATGGACTTGAAAAACTGAATTATCCTACTTACAGACTTTTGGTGAACAACGCTTTCTCCTCAATAAGGATTGAATCAATTGTTTAAAACAAGGAGCACTGTACTGGGCAGAAGGAAGATGTGCTCGGAACAAAATTGAGAAAGCCAGCGACAGCAATAAATCAGCCTTGCCTATTAAGTAGGATTTCTGTCTCCCTCAGGTTGTTTTGGCAATAGTGCTAACCTTAGTTGCCCTCCTGCAGCAGTAAGTGGCTAATGAGGCAGAATGATCTATCAATCACTGCCTCAGTCAGAATGCTACTGCAGACTGTTGTCCAGATCTGGGGTAGATCCATTCCTCAGTCTAAAAGGGTATGATGCTTTGGGAATTCATCTGCCATCCTGGAAGAGGCACTCAGGAGAACTGCTTTCAGAATTCAGCCCGGGCATCTCGGTTGGCCTCAGTCCACCAAGCTTCTTTCAGAGCTGTGCTGAACTTCCAGATGGAAGTGGGGAATAGTCATGACCCAGAAGGGTTGTACCATCAGACAGACACACCAGACTGCTTTTGTCACCTTGTTTATATAAGCAGAGCAAACTGAGGTTGTGGATTTGCTTAGAGGATCTCTGATGCTGTGCTTATAAATGCCCTTATTTCTTACAGCCTTGGAATCTGTCACAGCTTTAGGTCAAGCTTCCCATATCATCATATCATATCATATATCATATCATATCCGGAAGACGTGAGTACCTCAAAATGGGTTGCTCAGTGAGTAGTTGCCAAGTCAGCAGGGTATGCTAAAAACAGAAGTGACTCATAAATCTTTCTCCTCCTCTGAACTGTCCTCAACACTTTCAGCCTGGTGATGTTTCTGACCTCTCCTGAAGACAGGCATGCAAGTCCTTTTTTGCAAAAGCTGAACAGTGATGATGCTTCCCTTGGAGTCAGCAACATTGTTGTATGCAAAACTCAGGTGGTGGGAGAACTCACTCAATGAAGATAGCCTTACACTAAGGTCTGTCATCTGTCCAAAGGAATTCAAAGCTACATCACGTGAGCTTTCTCTGGTCTACACAGGAGACGGGAATGTGGCCACACCAAGCATTTCCATGTGCAAAAAAACCTGAAAGTTTTGAACGTACGAAAATCCTTAAATTATCATTCCATCTTTAACTTTATTTAAATAAGCAAGCAAAAAAATCCAAGTAGTTTGTTTTGTTTTGTTGCTTCCTCATCTTTATTTTGAAGTTGTGTTCTCTTGTATTGCTCATACGTGAGCTGGATATAACATTGTTGTGGATGGGATCCTTGCTAAATTAGTCACCTACAGAAATAACTGCAGAACAGCAGAAATCAGTGGTTATACTAATACTTCATAAACTGCCTCAGTTTAAGGTTACCAGATGTTGAAAAAAATTCAGATATGTGTAAGGGCATCTTTTTACAAGATGTTGTTCCAAAACACGGTAGGAAATGTATGGTTCTTAATCTCAAATTAGGATTCTTTTTTTCTTTTCAGTAGAAAAATGCTACAAGTTGGGAATTAATTGTCATGTAATTGATTGGTAATTTTCCCTCCTGCTGTGTGCAGAAGGCTATTGGATGATGGCATATCATTCTCAGCAGGGAGAAAAAGTATCAGTCATTATGGTATAATTAGTTCCAATTTCCACTATTTTTCTTATATGTGCTGATAAAATTGCCTTAAAAATCTAAGTATAGTAATTAACCATAAATATCAAGTAACTTCTTTTAAAAGAAGTATTTTTAACTTAAAAAACAAATGTAAATGTGGTGCTTCCTGTGCCCTCATGTTCTTCTTTCCTGCACCAGTAACATTGATGAAACAGTAATTTTCATGTACCTGCAATTAACAGAACCTGCCACAATCAATGAGTTTATGTTCATAGTTTTGTAGCATTGTTCCTGATTTCAGTGCTGATGAGGTGTGGCTGAAGAAAACCCTGGAAATTCCTTTTCACAGAATCACAATTTATGAAAATTGTGTGTATTTCCCCACAAACGCACCATCTGCTTACAAGAAAATTCTTGAACTCAAACTGTCATTGCTTGCTTTATTGACAGTTAAATCATAATAATTGATTATTCACCTTATAGCAAGTGTAGTAGCATATCATTAATGCTCACCTGGGAGGATATATCACCTATGATATACAGAGAGAGAGAAGCATTTGTGTACACATGGGTCTGTAGTAGGTTCTCAAATATATAGCCAGTTGGTCTTTGAAGTTTAGTTTGTAATTGTGTTCGTGATGCAGATGAGGAATACAATCTTACTGTGTTCTCCTTGATTTCCTAACTTTTTAATACTGCAGATGTAATGGGGTGAAAACATTCAGTGGTGAAGTTAAATGTGGTACGCATTAAATTCAGCATATATGACTGAATATATGTAGAGAGCAGATCTTTTTCAGAAAGAAGGTGTCATTTTTATATAGTCACTTGTCAGAGTAGAATCACACTCTGAGGTGTCACTTATTTCACAACCTAAGTCCAAGACTGAACTAATCTGTGAGGTAGCCCTGAATTGCACATCTCAGCTCCCCATATTTGGTTCCTTAGCTCATGTACCATTCTGCTCATTCCTAATTAATTTTACTAAACCCATGGTTACTAACTGCAGAAATTAGGACTTATAAGAAATATCAATAGAAGGAAAATTCAAAGAGGAAATAGTGAATTTAGGGCTATGCCAAAGCAAGAGTATTAATGGCATTTTTCTGTATTATTTTACAATTTCTTTTATGTTGTTCAGTATGAATTTTACTACATCATAGTTAATCTCTATGGCACTTTACTAGTTTATGGGTTTTATTAGAGCCATTGATTGGACAAGAGCCAAATATGTGAATATAAATTGATTTTATACAATGTACACAGCTAGGAATTTATTGATATAAAGGGCTTCATTATTTGTGGGCTTACTCTAAAGTTATTTTGGAACAGCAAGAACTCTCTGTGGACTGTGTTAGAATTTCATGCTTAAATTCAGTTGAACACTAATTTTTATATGAATTCTTTTGCCTTTCACTGCTGTATAAAGGAAATGTGGAAGTAAATACCAGGGGAGTAGAAATGCAGATTGCAGCTTCAGGAAACAAGATGCAAGTGTGAAAGATGACAGAATACTCATGTGGGAGGAAATTACTGTAGTTTCTTTCTTTCCCTTATTTCTATTAATAACTAGCTATTATCAAGGACCTCAGACATTTTGAAGCAGCACTTGCAGTAGTAGAGGAAGGCAGAGGGTTTAAATTATACATATTGTGATGCTTTGACAGGTAACCTCACTGCTGCTGAAACATGACAACAACATCAACATCCAGAGGCACAGGGCTGTCTCTAGCCCCATTACCTCTAACTATCAAAAGAAATACACGAGTAAGAAATATCATATACTTATGGGAAATAAAAGTTTCAGAAGATGGTCAGGCAAACAAGCATTTATATAGTGAAACTATGCAAAGGACTCGCCACTCTTGACTTACAGCAACACTCTCTGCAATGTGACCTAAACAGAGATGTTTGTCTGTAAGCTGCTGTGACTTTTCTGGCTCCTGTGAGCTCTTCTGCATTGCAGGAGCTTAAGTTTGAAGTGCAGTCAAAAAATTGTGGCTTTTAGATGGAAAGAAAACAGTGTTGGCTTCACTGTTCTCGTTTAAATTAACAGCAGTCTTATCAACAGCTTAAGGAGTGAGTCTGAAAATATCATTTTGCATAGGTTGGTGCTGCAAAATACAGTGATTAGCTGTTCATGGATTATATATCAGACTCTGGTTCTTTCTGAAAATCCGAGACAAAGCTTCCACAGACTGCAGCATGTATATTGAACAGTTCTGCCATATTTAATAAACAGGTGAGCAGGAAGCATGCAGATTGTGCCATAGACTGAAGAATTTGTCTTTCTCTAGTGTTCACAGTGTCCATATCCTTCCCAAAACAGTCAGGTAGTTTGCTGTCCCCTGGCCAGGTTGTTTTCTGTGACATTACATGGTTAGCTTTGAAACATGCTTAGTTATAAGATGATGCATTGTAATGATTTCAATTAAATGTTTTTATCATGACAGAGAACTGTGAACTATTCTGTGCTAATTCTACATGTTTTCTAGGTTTATCAGATACACTAAAGTGAATTAGGCTAAGAAGAGTGCAGAGAGACTTGGCTATTATTGGGATATAACTCAAACTCAAATAATAGGTTTTCAGTGTGGATGTTAGACTGGAAACCTTACAATATTTCATTTTTTCATGAGAATTAATTTATATTTGGCCATCAAGTTATTGTCTTTCAGGTTTTTTTCTAAAACTGTTCCTATTTTAAGTAAATTCTGGAGACTGATTCAGAGCTCATGTCTTATAATGGGAAGATTTATTGCCTGGTCCAGGACTGGGCCGTGGGTAACTCACTCTAACTTGTTGATCCTCAAAACTAAAAGTTTTGACTAACTGTCAAAAAATATTTCTGCCAAGCTCTCCTTCTCTCTACTGCCTTGAGGCTGCAACACTTCTGCCTGACTTGATATGTGACTGCTGTTTTTCGCCCACACTTGCTTAAACTTGGGCTCAGAAATGTCCCCCTCGTCCCTTCTGGCTCACCACCTCATGATCCTCTTTCTGTCTGCAGCACCATGTGCCTCCAGGGCAAGTGACACACTTTTGGCAGGACACACAGGCATGGACATTTCTAAAACTGAGCAATTAGCTTTTGGGGAGAAATTTAGGTGCTTTATCTTGTTCATTCAGACAAGCCAATGAAACTATTGGTATGGTGTAAGTAGCAAGCATTGGAAAGCAGTTTTAAAGAGCTGATGCACAGGTGGTGTCTGGAAAGTATCAGTTCCTGTTTCACATATGGCAGCAGAAGAAATGTCTCTCCTCCACTGAAAGAGGTGCAGAGTGACTCTGGTGTGGGGTGGGGACATTGCTGGAACATTTCTTGTGCATTGGTAGAAGCAGAGAGGACATAAATGTTCTTCATAAGAACTTTTTTCCCCATGAACTGTTGGGCCTTTCATGTACCTACTCTAAAGCATTGCTAAATCTGGATTGCATTGTAAGCCTTTATGGTAGTTATGAAAAGGCTGTTTTGATATGATCTTTACTATGACCTTTCATTCTTCTGAAAATGTAGTTATAGATCCATTATTATAAAAAGTCAAGAAAGTCTCTTTTCTGAACTTGTCTTTTTAAAATAACTGTCCATTACTAAAGCTAGAAAGATAGCATATTTCATTAACAGGAAGATGAATGAGTAAAAAAATGTATTATTAACATCCCAGAATGCTTAAATCTAGGAAGAGATCGTTTATTGTAGATATCTTTAGACATTCTACTAATGTTCCCATCTTCTTAATGATTAATTAATTTCATCAAACATGCTCCGGTGGAATAGGGTAAGTTTTCTGTGTGGTGCAAACCTTTCTCTGGCATACTGCATGCTTACCCTGGATATACCAGCGCTGAAAGCTGATAGTTTCTTTCCTTTCCAGTGCTCAGGAACTGTAAACAAAAATAACCAAGGAACACAACTGTGTGATTTTTCTTCTTTCCTGGATAAGTTCTGTGATTACCTTACATCCATTACATTGGATGTAACTGCTGAAGTGAACATGTTTTGGATGCTGAAAAGACAAGCTGTCCAGGAAATACCATTTGACAGTATAGATCCCAATTTACAACTTTGCAGGCATCTTGAGGTACAGTCACTAGCTCTTACTACAGTTACAGCATTTAACATTGAAAGAATGGTGACAATTACTTCTGAAAACTTAAACGATGACTATAGCAACACTATATTTCCATATTTTTAGTAATTTCATTGATTTTAATTTTTATTATGGCAAAAAAAGAGATAGCAAGGTAAAAGGAGACTTTCTGGAAAATTTGCCATTGAGAGGAAATTATTTGGTCAGCATGGGATGCCTGACCTATTTGGTGTCTCACTCCACTCAATGTGTATTCAGCAGATAAGAGGAGAATTGAGCAAAAATAAATTGTCTGAAATCCACCATGACAAAGGAATGTCACCAATTTTATATCTATGAGATTATGTATTCACTACATCCTGTAGCAGCTGCTATTATACACACCTGCTGTATTTAACCACGTCAAAACACACAAATTAACTTTGCTCCCCTTTGGGGTTTTATTGTTTTTCTATTTTTGGTAAGTCTATCATAAATCTCCCCCTGATTTTCCAGAAGATGATACGCCACTCTTGAATTTTGCTCATTCCCACTTTCATGTGAATCACTGTGAATATCCCACAGAGTTCTCATTAACTTTCTGACTATTCAGTTTATTTAAAAAAAAATAAAAATATAAAACAAGTAAAAATTTTTCCGGGGATTAGTCTTGCCAAGTTGTCCACATCTTACTTTGCATATGCCAGAATGTTTGCAGAGAGCCTGTTGCCCTTGGAGCACGTTCTTTCAACTCTGATTTCCAGAGTCTACTCCATGCTGCATAACCATCCATGTCTCAAGTCCTACTCCTCTCTACTCCTCTCTTACTACTATACTAAACTCTTTCCAATGGGAGTCTCACCCTCAGGATCCATAGCAGCATACTAAGGCATTCAGCCAGTACTTTTTACCTCCATTAACAAAATCTCGTTTCTTACAAATCTCTGGAATTCGGATGTATATTGCTCAAATGCTTCCTTTTCAGAGGAAATTATATAGAAATTATGTAGACATTTGAGCAGATAATTCATGATTCTTTTTCAGCCCCTTCACACCTATTTGAAATATCAGGATAGTGTCATTGGTGTGTAGAGGTCAAAGGTTCTGTAGCAATTCTCAAACCATTTGTGCATGCCTCATTAGATGTAGTGACCTCTAACTGTATTAGGACTCTGCCGAGGATTGTTCCTGAAGATGACAGGAATACCCTGTCTTGTTGGAGTTTCCTTATTTTAGGTAAATGAAAGTGTAATGCTTCAAATTTGTTCTCCAAATATATTTTCAAAATATAGCTCCAAAACTGGAAGCAAATAAATTACATTTGCCTTAATTTTTAATTAGCTGAAAGTCATCACTGCAAATTGTGTCTTCCATTGCAAAATGAAATAGTCAACTGCCAGGCCTGAAATAATTAAGCAATATATTATCATTAAGCAATTTAATTTTGATTTAATTATGATATATTATACAACTTTTCTTCTGATTTAACTGACATTCGTTGACAAAATGGTATAATACAAAACAGCACGAGTGTTTGCAGCTGATGATTCTGCATGTTTTGCTTCATAGTATTTGACATTCATCAGAGCATATGGAAAAAGTCTTCTAGTCTGGAATAGCTGGCACGTTATTTCATACTACCCAAATTATGTACTACGTGTTTTTCCCAATTGTCATTTTGTGAGGCAAGTGGGGAAATCATCGCAGACATAGGGCTTGAGCCAAAGTTCATGGATATTAACTGGAATATTTCCATCGACTTCAGTCTGCTTGTGATAGAGAACTGTTCCTGTGTTGTTACAGGGAAATGGTTAAGACCACATGCTTATAAAATATGGAGCTAGATCATGTACATATTCTATGTCAACATCAACAAGATTTTATATTAGGCTGGAGACTGTGAGGGTAAAGGCAGAAGTGATAGGCAGGCTGGGAATATCACTTCAATCAGTGCTACATCCATAAAATTGCTGCAAAATATCTACCAAATTGATTCTTAGGAACAAGGCTGACCCCCTGTTTTGTTAAAATCTTTTTCATTGTGTGGCAGTATTGGAGAATGACTTTGTATTCTGAACTATACTTGTGTGCAAACCCCTGTTTAATGACAAGAAGGGTGAGGTTGATTTCAAAAGGCTCATTCTGCCTGCAGTCAGGTCTGCGTCTGCATGTCTTCATGGACTTGTAGAACTAAAGTTGAAGGATAAAAAGCCAATTCTCATCTTGACTTAGTGATTTGAGCACTCTTAGCAACATCCACGAAAACAGTCATGTAGGACAGGAAAGCTTGTGATTCATCGTATTGTATGCAGTCAGATGCTCTTATGCCCTTTGATTTTGATGTGTTGCCTTTTATTCCTATGTTGATGTTTAAATTTCTCTGGAAAAGGTCAAAGGCCAAATGCCTTTTGGGGCTGAGAGCAATTGTACACTCACAGCAATAATGAATGTTTGTTAACTCTCAAGCCCTTTCTCCCTCTGCTTTTCTGAAAAAAAAAAGAAATGATTATTCAGATCAGTGATATTTAGTATGCAGTCAGAACAATGTTTTCAAAACCTGTATAAATATTTCAGCTAATCTTCCTGTGCTGCTGAAATTTCTTTGTGCATGTCTTCTCACCTTCGCCCCATTGGCCCCAAATTCTTTGCTTTGTAACTGTGGTGGGTTGACCCTGACTGGACAGTGGGTGCCTATCAAAGCTGCTCTATTCCTCCCCTCCTCAGCTGTGCAGGGGACAGGAAATACAGTCAAAGGTTCCTGGATCAAGGTAAGGACAGGAAGAGATCACTCACCCATTACTATCACGGTCAAAACAGACTTGACTTGGGGAATATTAGCATAATTTATTACCAATCAAATCAGAGTAAGGTAATGAGAAATAAAAAAAAAATCTTGAAACACCTTCCCCCCACCCCTCCCTTTTTCCAGGTCTTAACTTTACTCCAGATTTTCTCTACCTCCTGCCCTCTAGCAGCGCAGGGAGATAGGGAATGGAGGCTGGGGTCAGACTATCACAGATTCTCTGCCACTTCCTCCTCCTCAGAGGGAGGGCTCCTGCAATTCTTCCCCTGCCCTGGCGTGGGGTCCCTCCCACAGGAGATAGTCTTCCACAAACTTCTCCAATATGAGTCCTTTCTAAGTGGTGTAGTTCTTCACAAACTGTTCCAGCATGGGTCCCTTCCATAGGGTGCAGTCCTTCAGGAACAGGCTGCTCCAGCATGGTTCCTCTGCGGAGTCACAAGTCAAACCTGCTCCAGCAGGCTCCTCTCCCCACAGGACTCACAGATTCTGCCCCTTCCCGTGAGGTCACAGCCCCCTTTGGGCACCCACCTGCTCCAGTGTCGGGTCCTCCACAGGCTGCAGGTGGATCTCTGCTCCACTGCGGACCTCCACAGGCTGCAGGGGCACAGCTGCCTCCCCTTGGTCTGCACCATGGGCTGCAGGGGAATCTCTGCTCTGGCACCTGGAGCACCTCCTCTGCCTTCTTCCTCACTGACCTGGGTGTCTGCAGGGCTGCTCCTTTCACGTGTTCTCACTCCTCTCTCCCACTAGCTGTTGTGCAGCAGTTTTTTTCCCCTTCTTAAATCTCTTATCCCAGAGGCACTGCTGACAGGCTCAGCCTTGGCCATGGCAGGTCCATCTTGGAGCTGGCTGGCATTGGCTCTGTTGGACATGGGGGAGGCTCCTGGCAGCTTCTCACAGAAGCCACCCTGTAGCCACCCTGCTACCACAGTCCGGCCATGGAAAACCAATACGGTACTGTGTGCTCAAATAAAAGTTTTCCAAAATGCCTGTTAAACAACATGAAATTAAAAATACACTGATGTGGGATTATGCTTGTTACAGCCTCATGGATACTTCAAAATGGCTGCATTTAGACACTCTACAGATGTTGTGTTTTCATGAATACACCAAGACATCTGAATAATTTAAGAGAATATTGACTTTAGCAAGTGTCACATGAAATAGTTGGAAGGAAAATTGTCTTCACTAAGTGAAGACTAAAATGCGTGCAAATCAATTTTTATGTAATATACAACTTTCTTAAATAGGAAACAATAGGTTATTACTTTGACAGGAAATCTCAAGCTGTTTTTATTATAGCCTTATCACTTCATTTATTTTTTATATAGGAACTTGGACCAAGAACCACACCTCTGTAATTCTTATAGAAAAATAATTCTGTAAATACATTGAAATTTGCACACAGGGAGCTGTTATGACCCCGTTTGCTTATACTTTGAAATAGAAGAGCAAAAGGTAAATCTGCATGAGAGTTTTACAGGAATTAGGAGGTTTTAAATGTAGCAGTTTCAGAATGCAAAGCCGTTGGAGGAGTACTCTAAGCAATAAAATTATTCTGGCTGCAATTAACCCTGCGAAAGACTTTCCTCTCTTGTCTAGTAAATATTTTATGAAGAACATGAAACTATATGCAAATGTGGTCATATTTGCCCAGAGTGAGTGCCTATTTAGTCGTTTATTGATGAGAGATACATTTCAATTATATTACCTTTTGGTTTTGTTGTGTTTTTTTTTTTTATTTCAACAGCTTTTCCAGGGGTTAAAATGGTGAGTGAAAGTCATCATGAGGCCCTGGCAGCACCGCCAGCAACCACAGTAGCAGCTGCCCCTCCAAGTAATGTCACTGAACCAGCCAGTCCTGGAGGAGGGGGAGGAAAAGAAGATGCATTTTCTAAGCTAAAAGAGAAGTTCATGAATGAATTGAACAAAATCCCACGTAAGTATAACTCGATAGATTGAAAAGCTTTTGTTGGCAGACTAGATTTAACTTGACATTTTCTTCTTTGACATTTATTTAGACAGTGTACTAAATGTTTTCGAGTCAAAGCTAGAAAAATCAGAAGATAATCTTGATTTTGTAAGCTCCTCAAAATTGATTGGAGTAGAAGATAGAGAGTCCAACTCATATTTAATTTGTGTCTTTTCTTGATATGTCAGATTATCTTGGTAAATTTTACTGCTGAATCATGAAAACTGAAACTGCAGAACTTCACAGTGACTCTGGGACCAATAAGCAAAATATTTCCAAACACTAGTACTTAAGTTTTCAATTTTATGACAAATGTGTGTGGACATACTACTTCAAAGCAGTATTTGGCCAGAACTCATAAATATTGAAAAAACAAGGAAATTTTGTATCTTTGAGGATTAGAAAATGCAGGAGGGAAATGGAAAAATGTCTTTTTAACAAGAAAATAGCTAATACATCAGTAATGTATAAAGATAGCTATGCTTTTTCCACTCTAATTCCAGTAGATCAGCACTGAACGCTGTTTGCAGGAGTCCACGTACCTATGCAGAACACTTTAAAAGCACTAAATGCGTGTTTCTGTGAAATAGAACTAAAGTCAGCAGGGTTCTTTTGGTCTGTGCTGGAAAGTATTGATTCAAAGTTGAGACCTCAATTTGTTCACATTTGTGAAAGAAATACAAGCCTTAGCTTTGGGCTGTTGTTTATGATAGCACTAGGGTTCTTTAACTTGTCTTGTATGTATTTGATACTATACACTGCTATCAAATATAGAACTAGTTCAACATTGTCAATGGCATTTCATATAATATAGAAAAAATCCTTTTAATTACTGACTGAAAAATTACCTAATACCACAAGCAAATAATTTTGGCACTTTTGTAGACATGAAGGTGAAGACTGTGTGTGTATGTCTGTTTTAATAGCAGGCATTAGAGAGTCATCAATCTTTAAGAATTTTTTACTTCAGAAGAATAAGTAAATGTAAATATTTTCAGGAAAGTATTTTAACATATGTAAGAATCTTCATTTTTAAAAGTTTATAATTTCTGTAAAGAGTGTTTTGTGACTGATAAAGGCAGATAAGTTAGATTATTAATCCATTTTTTTATCTCTGAAATGGATTTTGGCAATATGGCAGATGCAGTTTTTGCAAAATTGATAGCAAACAGCTTTGCTCTGTCACTCAAAATTCTCACTTGCAAGAATAGAGGTGTTGCAGTGGTAAGAAGTCCATAGGTCGTTATTTTGGTGATCTACACAATCCAGTGCAGATCACACTGAAATGAAATTGCCTGATGATACCATGGGGAAATAAAACTGCAAGAGTAAAAAAAAAAAAAAAAAAACCAAAACCTTAAAAAAGTATACTAGGCCATAAAACAAGTCTTATTTCTTATGAAATACATTATAATATCTATAAAATGTGATACCTTAATGCTGATAGTGAGAGCAGAACATATTGCCTCCATGTTAGAAATCTGGTCTCTTATCCAAGATCATGCAGTAATGTTGTGGTGCAGATTTGAACTTGAGGTAGTCACAAATCCCATGACAATTGTCTGCTCTTATTCTAGAGGCTGTAGATATGATTGGATCTTTCCAAGATCTCCATCAAATATTGGGACTACTTAACATGATGTTATGCTCTGTTGAGGTTTTTTTGCCATTTAAAGTTGAATGCTCATTGTACTGCAAAGGATAAAGGACTTATATGTGGGGGTTTTTAAAAATTAAATATGAATTAGAGCCATTGGCATGTTGAAGCATTTTATATTCCAAATAACCTTTCCCTGTTTTCCTCAGTAATAAATCCTACATGAATGGACTCTATTACATACAGATTTGTATGTATTTTTCATTTATAAGCCAACATAAACATAAACCAAATAAGTTTAAGTAGGCTGTCTACAAAATACTGGGGGCAGGACGGGAGAGGAGACCTCATTTCCCTTTTGGAATATTATAGTATTTCCTTATGATTTGTTCCGTTTATGTCAGTGAAGTGTCTCCAGCTTATTACAAAGATGAGAATTTGATTGTGGTAGAAAAGTTGTCAGACTTTACCTCTTACAGCTGGCTGCAAATTTTTTGAGAATCTCCCTTAAAACAGTAGAATGTAAATTAGTTCCAACCACATCACTTTTTGTAGTGCCTTCTGGCAATTTCTTGCTGTGTGTAAGAGAAGAAACATGGTGCATGGACTTGTGTCTTAGAACACTTGCAAGATCGTGGAGCAGGTTTTTCCTCTGGTAGATTCAAACTGATGACCTGCCTTGAGTCTTACACATGGCAGAAGAATGCCATAGTCAGCAAGTCCTCTAATCTTTGCAGATCAGTGACAAGCCTGCTTTCTAGTTCATGTGGTTTATCATTTAAAATTTCCAAAGGTCTCATATTCATCCCCACATGACAAGGAAGGCTTTGAAATCTCAGTACTTACTGTGAGAGGATTTTTTTTCAGTGCTCTGTTGTTTATGTGCAAGAGGTAAATAATTAAGTGTTTTAGTTGCCTCTGCAGATGGAAAATAAGCCATCATGATTTAATGAAGGTAGAATAGGGTAGGATGTACCCTTGTTGTGTAAAAGCTCACCTGCAATGACTTGGTTTGAGTGCTAAAAAGGCAGAGCCATAGTAGGGCTGAATAAATAATATTTCTTCCATGTGGCTTATAACAGAACATTCATTTTATTAAAATAAAATGGTTTTTAGAACACATCGAAGTAATAAGTTAAATAGTCTAGACATACTAACTAGCTAAAAATGTCAAGGTTTCCATTAAGAGTTCACTTTGCAAAATGACAAGATAGGATCTGTGCAATTTAAATTATACTGATGTTTCCTTGTATAGTGTATGCATAAGATAAGTCTTGTTTTGCCAGGGGTAAAAAAAAATAAAAAAAGGAAGAAGCTGAGTTGAATAGAAGAAGAAGATAAAAGTTCCAATAAAAAGAAAGGGCATATTTGCATATCAAGAACAGTGATGCGGTATGTAAACTAGGTTAAAATTTTCATTGATACAAGCAGAAAATCTAGGGTTTTTTTCATTTAAAATAGAACCTACACCACATTTTTGTGGCAGGAAAGTGTAGGCTTCCAAAAGCACACAAATCATTCAGAATGGTGATGTCCTAACATACATTTCACTCTGGATAAAACAAGTGGGATAATTTTATTACAATGAGTCATACAATTAAAGTGCAAGAATCCTGTGAATTACTGAGGCAGAACTGTGAGGAATTCTTTTCTCTGTTATGTAAATCCCTGCATTTTGGTTGTGAGTGCCTGATTTGCATAATCACAGTACAGTTGTTTTTCCATAACTGCACTGTGTATAAAAGTCACTCTAACTTAATTGGTTTTTATACTCTGTATCCCTATTTATCTTTAATCTGCAGAATTTTTAAGCTGTTTACCAGAAGGCAAAACAAGGTACCATAACTGCTTTTACACTTTGCATTTTAAATGTTGTAAATCCAATACCTGAAAAGCGGGAGGGGGGAAATAAAGCAGATAAAACAGGACTTACTCATCTGAAAACAAAATTGCACAAAAAGACTTTAAAAGATATATCAGTTCTTTCCTTCCTCCCTCTCACTGCTCTGGGTCATAGTCTACAGGCTAGGAAAATATCTACCATACATTTACTGTAAGCACGTTGTAGCAAGACTGTGGGAATGGCAGCAACAGCTTTTGAGTGGAGACTTTAAATGTCACAATACTGATACTAAACATACACAAATAAAACTAAACATTAATCAACACTAGTTTACTTATTAAGCATATTTGTAAAAGCAAAGTGATCTTGTGTTTTCTGAGGACACATTCCTGTATGAACAGGAGATCTTGTTCTGCCAGCAAGGTAAATAAGACAGCAAAAATCCAATAAAATTCCACCATACATCTGACTGAATAACGATACGCTGTTAATGCTTGGGGTGCTGGAATAGCTGGAATAGCTGAATGCATTGAATCCAGGATACTATCGTTACTTGTATAATAGGAAGATATTGCATATTTCAAAGTATCTTCGCTGTCGTATATTGTAATTGGATAAAAACTTACATTTCTATACTAACTGTATTCTGAAATGTTTGGCTGGCTTGCAACTCCATTTGGCCTCAGTGGCTGGTGCTTAAAAGCCCTAAATTTGATTTATCACGTACAACTGACTAATAATCCCCCAAACCAGGAGCTCAAAACTCTGTGATGATTCAGGCTAAAACCTGATGTTCTGTGCAGACTTGTTTCACATTCTGTTTGCAGAGAAAGGTTTATTTCCCTCTCCTTGGCTTAGTGAATAACTGTCAAAACAAAATGGGACTGGAGGCTGTAGAGGGAACTGTAATAAAAAAAAAAGTAAAAATAACTGTAAAACTCAGGTTCAATTTAATTCTAAATAATAACTTACAAAGCTGACATACTGAGTTGTAGATATATTTGGGTGATCTATGAAATCAAATAACTCCAGATTTATATGTTAAGTTTTAAGTTAAAATTTCAGCATTCTGCAGTCATCCTAGATGCACCTCATCATTTCTTCCTCCCTGCTGTCCTCTGCTTTTCTGCCCTTCTGCCTTTCTTGATTGACCAGCTGAGGTTGTATTAAGATGCTTACTACCCTCTATAAATGACAGTAAAGTTAATTCCTTAATCTTTCATTCTTATGTGGCATCAAGATTAACAAGGAGATATTACCAAATTATGTCTGTTATTAAAAAATAGAGGATTTTGTGCATGGGGTCTTTGTGAAACTTATTTTTTATGAAGCTGACAGCTTATTCATTTGCAGAAAATGAATTCATTAGGCTTCTCCTAATGGTTTCCAGAGTACAGGTGTCACTGGCACATGGAAGAGAGGGCACATTCTTTTTTTCTAAGTTCATAAAAAAGAAGCAAAATGCTGATAGATAGAATTATTTCTGATTTTAAAACTGGATTAATAGAGTAGACATACCATAAAATCAGAATAAAGTTTGCAGCAATGGCTATTACTTATATTTCCGCAGGACATACTAGTGTTAGTCATTGCCTTAGATCTTAGGTTAGCCGGAAAAAAACTGAGTCTCTGCTTCAGATATCATCTTGAGTAGCAGCTGACTGCTGCAGAAATGAGAACTATGTATACATATGTTCTCATATATATATACATACACACATAAATTTCTGAAAACAATAAGAGTTCTCAGCTTAGGAACATTCTGACATTGGCAAACTCTGTTAGGGTATCCTGTCAAAGAACATTTGTAAGGAGAGATTTAGGGGAAAATAAAGAAGTTTCTTGACGTTCAGGAAAGCCTGAACAGTGCTAGGGGAAGTGGGACCACATGAATTCAAGGCTTTTTGTCTCTCTTCCTATCATCAAATCCTTGGCAGTTACTCATGCCAAGTGAATACATGCAGCTTTACACTGGGGAAGAAACAGCAGAAATCAGAAATAAGCATTTATTTTGGAACACAGAACTATTTGGAAGACAGAGCTATTACAGTTCAATATTAGAGGAGAAAAAAACATTATTTCTAAATACAGCAATTTAAATGCAAATCTCAGATTACGTTGTTTTCTCTCTGAACCCCCCAGTCTCAGCATACAGTGATTATGTGAGAACTTCACAATTTTTTTTTCATTAGTTTCTAGATCTCCCGTTGGTAGGGGAAAGCTTGAAAATACTGCCCACACGCATTCAGAAGACACAAATATGAGACAAAAAAATCAACTTTGTTATTTTATAAACTCATAATATGAAAATGCAGTCATTTTTTTAGGAACTCAGAATATTTTGATTGCTTTGAATTAGGAATCCTGAAAATACAGCTTTTAAATCCCAAGTGTCTAAATAGATACTGAGGAGTGGAAGAATGGAAGTGAAAAGTTCATGAAGCAGATGAAAATCCTTGTCTGGAAGAACATCATGTAATCTCAGATCTCACCAAATTTATACTCCATCGATATTTTAATGACTGATTCTGTCATGAAGATTTTATTTATTTTTTTTACATTATTCCATTTTTATAACCCATGAGTTCTTTTCATGTGCCTTCTGATAGGCTCCCCTTAACATGTCCTGTGCTTAAACTTTTGGATCCACGACAGCTGCCAGTTTGATCCTCATACAGGACTGAGCGAGGAACCTCAGGCTGTTATAAGTACAAGCTGCTCTAGCGTGACTAGAAGTGCCGCTGCCAACTGTAGCTGGATCAAGCACTGGCAAACACACGTGCTGCCAGGAGGCTACGGAAAGTCATAGAATGGTTTGGGTTGGAAGGGCCATGGGCAGGGATATAATCACCTCCAATCGAAGCAAACTCAACCCATGCATCTGACACACTTAGGTCTGAGGGAGGACCCTATTCCTATGCTGGCCAGTATCTTGCTCCTTGGACAAGCCAAGGAGAAAAAGAGAAATGAGAAGAGCAGAATCCTACAACTTGAACCAGAGCCCCGCCTGCAGCACCCTCTATCCCCAGCACAGGGAGAGCCTCTCACAGGCTAAATTAATGTCTTCTCCTGCATCACCTTGAGAATTCACTGTCCTGTCTGAAAGGAAATACTGTGTCTGAGCCAGAAGCACACTGGGAAGGTAACCTCAGTGTCAAACAGAATTATACATTATTGATTGTATGTGTCTGAAACACCGTTTTCAGAAACAGCAGTTGGTTTTGAGTTGTATAATCTGAAAGAAAGGGAAGGAGAAGCAAGTCTCCTGTAAAATACATAATACTGAAAACATTTCAGCAAAATATAAGACAACAAAAAACTGCCTTCAAATTAAGTTTTAAAGCCAAAGGGGTGAAATTCATCTATAATAGAAAGAGGGGTGAGCACCTACCTTCGGTTTGGTGAAGGTGTTTTAGCAAGGGGTGTCAGAGTACCCCCCAGGGTCTCCTCTAGCACATCGCTCTGATTATTATTTTATATGTTACAACAACTCTGGTAGGTATTTTATTGCACTATAGATATGTCAAGTTGTGCCAGTGACTTATAAATTGAGTAGAGAATTCAATTTACAAGCAGAAAACTGAACATAGTTGCTGGCTTACTTTGAGTTCTGGGAATGAACCTTAAAATTTCATTACTTTGTGTGAGGGAAAGTGCACTGAAATTGTATTTACATGCATAAAGGAAACTCAATCTTTATTAACCTTTTCCAAACTTACCTGCATATGAAGTGTCTACAGAATTACACATTATCTGTTATAATTGTTTGTAATCTTGCTCTAAAAATGAGAGTTCATGGAACAGTTGTTCTGAACCTAAAACTGAGAATACATTTAAAGATTGATTCTCAGCAGTGTACTGTATAAAAGATAAAAACCACTTGTGACTATGGCTAGTGGATCTGCATTCAAAAAGTATGGTCTAAACAAGCAGTAAAAATATAGGAATTACTGTCAAGATTGATATTCCGTGTTTAGCTCAGCTACTTGTGCCTAGGCACTATGGCAAGCTAGAAGATACTCTCTCACATTTTTGTGAGAACCAAGAGTTAATAGTTACTCTACTCTGAGGAACTGTTGTAAGTTGGCACAGCTGAAGAACAGAATGTCATTCTTTGTTGCTATTGTTAACTATTCTGCTTAGAACTTCATGAGTTTGCTGCTGAGAATTACGCAAACTAAAGCCTTCCCTGAAGGACTGTAAATACATAATACTCTCCTGATTTTGGTTGACATATGTTTTTTGGTGTGTTTAAACTGTTTTTAAAAGACAAAAGACTGCCTTTCCTGATAGATGAATTGTTTAAAATATCTGGTTACGATGCCACATTGCCAAGGTGGATGAAATACTAAGCCACTCACCACCAACAGGAGCTTTCAGGAATGCTGTAGATCCATAGCATCTTTTCATATATTCCTTTTATTATTTTAGTCTTGTCTTGTATTTCAAGCAAGATCTTGAATGGGTCTAGATCCGAACATTGCTTCCAGAACATGCAGCCACTTTGCAAGAGCTATGGAGGTGGCCTCAAATCTTCAGGAGGAACTTGGTATGGGTAGACTTTGCTCTGACTCCATAGAAAGAAGCTGTGCTGCTGAACTTGAATGACTGCCTCATGAAGGCTGAGTTCCAGCTGGCAGCTGAACAAGCCATCTGCCTACTCCTGTGCAGGTTTCTGAGTCTGAATCTAATCTTAATTATCAACTTCAGCAAGAGCTCTCTAATTTGCTCACAGAGCCTATATCATCTGGGGGCATGTTTTAGTACTGTAGCTGGCACGATTTTCCTATTGCAGTGAGAGCCATCAAAATGAATGATGAAGTTGATCATTTCAGATGCAAAAGGCATTTCAACCCACACCTTAAAAAGGAGCCCCAGAAATTAACAGGGTTTCTACACTTATCTTTTAGGAATCAGGCTCTAGAAGTTGAATTTACAAATCTAAGTTAAATGTGTTGGTCCTCTTGAGAATAACAAGGAAACAGGAGGTCCAAGTTTATCTAGAAGGAAAAACTGTTGTCTTTAATGGTACTGGTCTTACAGACTTTGACATCTAGAAAGAGCCCTAGGTTAAGGCCTTTAAACAGACAGATTCACAGCCTGAAAACCCTTTCCCTGAGGTTAGAAACCTGATTTCTCTCACTTTGAGAATGGTTGTTTCGCTCTCTTCTGTCAGTGGGAACTCATTGGACTAGAGATCTGGCTGAAGGACAGCATATTCATTTTGCTGTGTAATGCCATTGGACAAAATGAGTCAATAAGATTGGATATTTGGGGCTCCTTGTTCTTAAAAATATGTCGTCGTCTCACAGTAGGCTACGGAATATGACCACATGAATCCTGCATTTCTTTCCTTGCTATTCCTGTGGGAAAGGCAGATCCAAGTTTTCCAGCTTGATCCCTTGATTTCCTTTAGTCTTAGAAAGATCCGAGACTCTGATATTTTGGTCTGCAGTCTGCTGACACCTCCTATATTGTGAGTTTGAAGCAGCCATTTGGCACAGGGGAGAAGGACTATATGAAAGCTGGTGAGCTTCCAGTTGGTTTGAAAGTCATTTCCACATGGGATGCTTTCTTCCCCTAGACCTGTGTCATCACCCATATGGCTGTAAACCAGTGGGGAGGAAACCTCCAGAACTAGGACAGGCATCAGATTTTTTTTAACTGGAAACGTTTTGCAGAGAGTCAATACAGTCTTCACAAAGTCAACAGTGTTGACAATAATTTTTACACCTTTCTTACAGATACTTTTATGGTCCTTCCTTACGAGATCTCATTGAATTTTATATTTTTGTTTTTGTGGTTTTTTTCATTTATGTGTTTATTAACACTTCTAGCCAGAACTCAGATGAAAAAATTGGCACAAGCAATATACTTGCTAACCCAGCTTTAAGATTTGTTATTCTTTAGGTTTCAAATTCATGTTTCCTCCCAAACCAGCTATTTTATCATGTTTCCTAAGACCTCAGTACCCAATTTTCAGCAAATACATGCTCTAAGCTGCAATATAGCTTTTCAGATCTCAGCACTGGATTCAGTTATTTGTAATATGCCGTGGGTGCAGATTTACTTGCAGCATGGACAAGGGAAAGAGAACAAAGATAAGGCAAGCTTAGTATTCATAAATTTCAGCTTAGCATAGCATTTTAGATTACAACTCAGTGATATCAATCATTTTATAGGAAACTGCTCCAGAATACCAATTTCTAAATTCTCTTGCCTCATGAAATAATTTATTGACGAGTTTTAAGTTTTAGGACAGTGAGATGGCCAGGATGACAGGAAACAGTGTTTTGGGTGGAGAGGACCAGTTGACAAAAAAAAAATCACCTGGACTCAGGGCATAGCATTAACAATGATAGCATAGCATGAAGAAATGCCAACATTGCCTTGACTGTTCTGGAACAGCCACACATTCATTTAACAATGACTGTGTGGTACAAAAATATTCCTGCACACTGCTTTTCTTGATATGCAGGAAGAGGCAAAATGGAAAAGGAAAGCTATTTATAACAATATTTTTTCTATTCAGTTAATGCATTAACTGAAGTTCTTAAACTGTACAACATCCTTGATTTACAGCAGCTCCAGCTACTAACAGCTGGGCTTTGATTTTGCAGAATGCACAGATCTGTCCAATATCACTTCTCAGGAAACTGCTATAATTTTATATAATGATAGTGACAAGAAGCACTTTTATTCTGCTGAACCAAATACTTATCCTGATAATTCCTGTTAGAAAAGGAACAGAAAATATATCATCTTTAAAAACAAACAACCAAACCCCTAAATTGCGTCCCCATTACATAAAATAATTTGTGATACCAAATCCCTGAAGGCATAGCAATGCTAGCTGAACCTTGCATTGCAGGATGACTGCAAATTGGTGAACAAGTTTTCTCATGTTTTCAAGTCTTCTTTTCTTGACTGACCAACATCACTCCTGTAAATAACCCAAAAGGCAACAGAATTACATTCTTACTTGATAGAGCCATGCAGGTGTGATATGGATACGCAGGCTAAGTCCACTGAAATGATACACAGCAGATTTTAGAATCTCAAAAGGTTTAATCTGGTAAAGTATTTAAATACTTTAAACTCCTGAGTAGTGCATCAAATTAAATTTGTTACAGACAAGTGGTTTGAAGGATCAAAACTATAAACACATTTCTAATGCATCATATAATTCACCTGATGAACTGCTATATTAATTCATATTTTGATGTCAATTAATTTTACTTTTGCTATAGTTGTTTTAAAAGTTTGAGACTCTACAAGTGATGTAGTTTTAGAGACGTGTATCATACACACACGTAGTGGTTGTAGCAAATTTCTCTTCAGATCTTTGTGAACACCAGTATAATTATTTTACCTTCCATTTCATTGTAGTAGATTGCTTTCTGAGAGCTATGCCCAGTTTGTCACATGACTTATTATCACAACACACATTTTCATGATTGTTGTCAAAAAAAGAGCATTTAGGGCAGTTGTTTAGTTTAAATGATCAGTAGAGTGCTACTTTGAGATCATTTGGGATTGGGGGACACATGCTGAAATTTTCCAATGGAAACTGTTGGAAGAATGTAATTACCTCACTTGGGACTTGAGCCAACCCTGCAAACATCCAATTTCCATAGACGTGATTGAAGTTCTTTCCATTTAGTTTAATGAGAGTTGGATGGGGCTGTAAGGCATTACAATCCTTTAGGGAAAACCTCAGGGGATCTTTCATCACCAAAAAAGTTGAGGATGTTGGTTTTATGCTTCCTCCAAAGTACAGCAGCCCTTGCATCAGTGTGTCTCCACTGCTGTTCCCCAGCATTACTGGCTCAGGGGGAAGCAGACCACCACGGTGCCACTTTCTGTGCCTGAGAGGGCTCCAGGATACTGGCAGATGATGTTTAGCTTTCTCCTGGGGGGTTTAGGCCATCCGTGAGCTTTAGTGAGTTGTTCAGCTCTTTTGTGGATGTACTGCCGTGCTGTAGCAATGAGCAGGGAATAGACATGATGCCTCACTAATTCCTCTCCCCTCTCAATGTTGATTGGCGCTGAAAAGAATCTCAAGGTCGCCATCGGATTGTCACAGGGTTCATTGGCTGGACTTCAGCAGTGCTTTAATCCTTGCAGACAAAATGATAGAATTGCTTCCAATGCTACTGATAGAACCTCTGTTGGGTTCTTTAATCTTTC
The DNA here is from genome assembly GCA_013396755.1 of Sclerurus mexicanus. NCBI lineage: Eukaryota > Metazoa > Chordata > Aves > Passeriformes > Furnariidae > Sclerurus > Sclerurus mexicanus. The sequence goes on along the minus strand of VWZF01001877.1, from coordinate 350,642 downwards.
CCCTGGTATCAGGGGAATTATAAAGTGTTAGGAGCATACATTGTTTCAGTCCTGTGTGTTAAGATGCATCACTTTTAATAGATCAGCAAACACTACAGTGACTCTCTTTCAAGTTGATTTTACTTTGATTTGGTTTTTGTGGGAGGTAAAGACAAGCTGTAATACACTTAGATCAACATAGGACTTAAATAAATAAATGTTGTTAGGGTGTGCACTTACCATCCAGTTCCCTAATTTAACTTACTAGACCAAATTCTAGTAAGTTAAGTCTTTAATAACATCTTTATATCCTCAATAACATCCTTATTGTGTGGATATTTTAATACAGAAGTTTGTTATTCATGAAGCATTGTCATCATGAGAGTTGGGAGCCATATCAGACTGAGATGTCAGTGAGGATTCCTGATGTAGCAAAGCAATGCTGATACTCCCTGCTTTCCCACAATTTTATGAGGCAAGGAAAATAAAGGGTCTGTACTGACATATTGGGAGTAGAGAACTGAAAGCTGTAAAATATCTCTGTTCCTGTCCTTATGCTAGTTGAACAGAAAATTGTCTTTTCAAAAAAAAAATAGGCTGTGATTCTTTTCCAAGAAGGTGCAGCATTTGCTTCCAGCAGACAGATGACCATTAATGACAGTCAGTATACGTCCTCACAATCTTCACATCAATAGGTCTGGTATTCTGAGAATTACCATTACAGAGCATGTCAACAGGATGTATGACTTGTAAGCATTAGAGGTCATGTCTGTGAACTGAAAGTAAATGATAACCAATTTGTGACTTACATCTTCAGTTCTTCTCACTCTCTTTCATCTAGTTCCTCTTTTCCTTACTTTTTCCTGGTTCACTTGTCACACAGCACCTTCTCCTCTCATTTACACCTTCTGCCGCTCCAGAGAAAAACCCTCAGTTTTGCCATGCTAAGACTTGCATGGAAAATACTGGTACAGGAAGAAAGAGGAAAGTTAAAGCCTTTGAAGTATTTTGGACATATGGCTGAGAGGCTTAAGGCTCCCCGACAGTGCTAGTCTCTGCTCTGTTTTCCAGGTTGTCTGTCTGCCATAGGATACTTCTGATGAATAAATATAAACCAATATTTGTCTGCTTTTCCCTCTACTTCACACAAAGCTCACTAAGAAGGACTGAAAAGCCTTCAGCTAACATTTTAGCAAAGCAAACTGAATACTGATGTGTATTTTTTTAGTGGCTTCAAGACTAATGTACTGTAAAATGCACATTTTTTTCTTGTCACAGTGACAGAAGTCATGAGAGTAGCTGGGTTTTTTTTGCTCAAGACTAACAGCGCTCCTGTTAGTGGTTGCTCTTTATTCCGTGAATATGTTGAATGTTCCTGCACTGGACCAGGAACTAGAAATCTCATATCCCTGCTGAAGTGTTTTCTAACTGCTGCTAATTACACTACTAGCTGGACAATAAACATTTTTGGAAGGAGAATAGAAAAGTATGTTGTGTATGACCCTGCGATGTCAGAGGCTGTCAGCAAAATTGTGTGTGACCTCGGATAAGGATCAACAGTTGAGACAAGCCAGGATAAATTGCAGCATTGCCAAGTTTAGAGAGAAGCCAAAGGAAAATTGGTTGCAGTGCTGGCTTCCAGGAGGTTGTTCCCTGGCATGAGCTGGCTCAACTTGAAGGTGTGCAAGGCCAATTAAATAACTCCAAGCCATTTGCAAGGGGTATGCCTTGTCAGAAACTGCTTTCATGAAGGGATAAAAGGGCTGTTGATAAAAATATATAGTCTTCATGTTTACCATAGTTAAAATACTATCACTACAGAGTTGTTTAATAAGGTTTGCTTTGGGGTGGCATTTTTAACTCCTCAGTGCTTGAATCTGTGGAACCCACTGCAGAGATATTGGATCCCTAAGCCATTAGCAGTGAGATAAATGGCATTTAGTTTTGCTCCAGTAGAGGATTTCTTCTTTCTTCAAGTGTCACCTCTACCACGATGTGCCTGAATAAATATAACTAGCTTCACTTACATTAGTGGAGTCTCCTGGGACAACACTGCCAACATAAATTACTTACAATTTGGGATGGGTTTAATACTAGTCACATAAAAAAATATTACCTTGCAAGCTTACTGCATATTGCAGGTAGCAGAGACAAAAACTTTATCCTTATTAAAGGACTATTTCACCGTAAAAATAAAATTTATTGGCTCATTTTTACCTGCCAACTGCACTTCTCATATACTATAGTGTTCCTGTATGTAGCCACAACTTTGGCTCTGAAGCTCTGTTGAAAAAGAATACTGATGAGGTCTTCCTTTTCCTCAGCTCAAGGACATGCTCCTCACCATCTAGCTGATCCAGGAGTTTGTGACAAGTCAGATTAGAAACAGTCACCTCAAAATAAGATGAACTTGTCTACTGGTTTCTGGAAACCCTTTTTGAGATTTCAACAAACAAGCCCTAATTTTGCTGTACTGCAGAGTAATATGCTAATGTCAGCAGTCGGAAAGTGAGGCAAATATTTGCAGATTTCTTTCTGAGATAATTTGGGCAAACCAATATTATTTTGCTGCATTCATTGGTTATTGAAATTATAAAAAGGGTTAAGATTGAAATTTTATTAAGAACTGTGCTCTCTAATATAGTTGACCTTGAACTCTAGAAGTTAGAAATTTTGCATCAAATGTCCTATGTTTTTTTTAAAAATAATTTCTATCTTACTGTATCTTGCATCTTATATGTATGGTTTTTACCATACATAAATGACCATTCTATATTTGTGGTGGCTTTAAGAACTGTGCTGATTTAAAGACAATTCACAGGTGGCTGAGCCATAATAAAGTCTTCATATATTATAAAAGCAGGTTATCTTATGAATCCTATACATTGAGTGAACACAGGGGAAATGTGCGATCAAAGTAATACAAGAATAAAAATAAAGATAATAAATAAAAATGAACAATAAATAATGACTAGTAAATTTAATAATACATAAAATGAGTAAAGAAAATAAATGCAATGTCCTTAATGTGATGTATGTACAGCCACATGTTTGTACCACACTCTAAAAGCTCCAAATTTCATTGAAATCAAAATATGATGTGAAAATAATAATGTATTTAAAAAGGATTATGTATTTGACAGTTCCCTTTCCATTCCTTTAAAAATGTACGATACCCTGATAAAATCACAGAATCATCTAGGTTGGAAATAACCTCCAAGATCATCAAATCCAACCTTTGACTGAACACCACCGTATCAACTAAACTAGAGCACCAAGTGCTACATCCAGTCATTTCTTGAACACTTCCAGCAATGGTGACTCCACCACCTCCCTGGACAGCCTGTTCCAATGCTTCACCACCCTTTCAGTGAAGAAATTCTTCCTGATGGCCAACCTGAACCTCTCCTGGTGCAGCTTAAGGCCATTCCCTCATCCTGTCACTTGTTTCCTGGGAAGAGGCCAGTCGCCACGTGGCTAAAACCTCCTTTCAGGCTGTCGTAGAGAGCAATAAGGTCTCCCCTGAGCCTCCTCTTCTCCAGGCTAAACAACCCTAACTCTGTCAGCCATTCCTCTCATGACTTACTCTTCAGACCTTCACCAACTTTCTTGTCATTCTCTCAACATGCTCCAGCACCTCAGCGTCTTTCTTGAAGAGAGAAGACCAAAACTGGACACAGATCTCATGGTGTGGGCTCACCATTGCAATAGCAAGATACATCAAAAAGTATATATCAAGATACATCACAAGAATCAATATCTGAGTAAAATTTCCTTCATATAAAGTTAAAGGCTTTTCATTTTGCATTTTTCTTCATGTTATATATTTAGGAAAAAGAAAATAGTTTTTTTAGAAATCTGTTACTCTCAGGCTTTTTAGTGTAGTGCATGCTACTGCTAATCATCAGTGCACATATTCACATACTCATTCTGCTGCATGGGCTTCTGTCAGCCTGTGCAACACATAAACCTCACCTTAATACAGATGTTGTGAAAAATGCCTTTTTCAAACTTCGCAATGGCGTAAATTTCACACCAAGATACAGAAAACTACCATGAAAATTACTATTTTACTAGCAATTTCAGACTGAAAATATCCCCTTTCTATGAATCACCATACTTATCTTTCCTAAGTTAAAGCAATGCTGTCACAAACATGCAATGCTTTTTCCTTGTGTATTACTAAGTTCACCTCAAGACATAATCCTACAAACATTGTCCACCATGGTTTTGCTGAAGGTAATGGAACTATTTATAACTGAAAGGACTCAAATTGGAGCTTTACTTATCAGGCAGCAAAGGAAATTACTTTAATGGAACAATTTTGGGGATTTTTCATCATTTATTTCTTTTTCATAACAGAACCTCTATGTACATTTTTTTTCAAACAGGAGACTCAATTTTCACTATGGGATTTATCTGTCATATCTGTTGCTCTTCTACTTGAAGGTTGTATTTTCATCCTTGGAGCTAGTGGGACTACAGTGGGGCTAAAGAACGAAAACGGAAATGCTATTAGTGTTGTCCCTAATTTTATTTTGTAGAAAAGATAGTTGCTAAGACACTATCATAAAACGAGGAAGAACATGGCTGGAACTGTGACTGTGCTATTCCACCTCTGGCTGGCTCTGCTCTCCACTGTGGGACTAAGTGAGTCTGGTGAGCCTTGAGAAAGGGCAAAAGAAGAAAAAAAATGAGATCTGTAGAGCCTCTTTACTCTGCATGGATTCAGACTCCTGCCAAGCACCATGTATTTGTCTCTGACTTTCAATAAACATAGTTATTTTAGGTTGTAAGAGGATTAAGACAGTTCAGACTATTTCTCTAAGGTGGAAATGCACAGAGTATTTTTGTCTATTGGAACACTTCATGGAAGTATGTTGTGATGACATTTTCTTTTTCTCAAGATTTGTCCTCCTTTGAGCTTCTTTCATCTGAGTATAGCTGGTTTACACACTTTCAGACAGTTTTCTAAAATGAGGTTTCTTACCTGAATTTCTGAGAGGGAAAGACATTATTTTGTTACCTTATGGCTGTTTTAACTCTCAGTGCTAGAATTGGTTATGGCAGAATTTCAGCTGAGAGCAGTAAGTTTTCATACTGAATACAATGCCTGTGAAATATTTATTTGCTAGGAAAAAAAGATTCTGAAATAGAAATATTTTAAAATAAATCACTCAACAAAACAAGGTTTTGATGATGCCTGGTTTTGCTGTGTGCTGCCAGTAACCTCACACATTTGTGAAAGTGTTTTTTGTAGAGTTCTGCCTTAATAAGTGAGGCTAAAAGATGACTTATGGCTTCGAGCTTTTTTCTAACTGCATCATTTGGTGTAACAAAAGGACATTACCACTCCCATCAATGGGGCCTCCCTTGCTGTTGTATCCTGTCGTGGATACATTGTCACTGTTTCTGTGAATGAACCATTCCAAAGCAGCTACGGAGAGTTTATTTGCTGATTACTCGCCTGCTATGATAGTGGTTCCAAATGAAATGAAATGGCAGACGCACTGGCTCTTGGAAGTTCTACCCAACTATAAAAGGAATTCTGTGTGTTCTCTGCAGTGCTCAAGCAGCTTTACAGATGCACCATCTTTAATTAGATTAGTTTTAATTAGAGTGTAGTTGCAAAGTTGCATCTGTTTATCACTATTAGTCTTTTTGAAGCACTTTCAGCCAATAACAAACCACCATCTCATTTGCATTAATTTAAACATGTTAACATTTTGTTTGCTGGAATAATCACAGTGGAAGAACATATATTACTTAGACATTAATGTGTTTTTGTCCTGTGGCACCATACGCAGAAAGTGAAGTACCTTAAGAGACAATCATGCAAGTAAAGAAAAAAGAAAAGAATGAATTAATTCTTCAGCGCACTTACATAAGTCTTTCTGAAATTCCACTTATTTAAATTCCTTTTTAGAGCACTTGCTTTCCAAGGCAATCTTTGCAAGCTTTGGACTTTATTGATTGCTCATCTACCATTAATGTTTATTTTCTTTGTGATCTTTTGATTTTTATTTCTTCATGCTTCACAGACTCCATTTTCTTTTGTCACCTCTCCTCTTTTTGTTCCAAGCTTAACTAGGTTTGAGGAGGCAAAGGATTAATTGTTCAGTGCTGCTGATGATACAGGTTTGAAGAAATCGTTTATCAGCTACTGGAAATTTCTTACTAAGGGAGAGCACAGCTGCTTTTTTGTTAATGGCAGAGTACTTGCAAGAGGAATTGGCTTGGGACAGAAACTTCACTGGACAGAAGTCCTCAGGATCCTGACCAATGATTTCAGCAGACTTCTAATTTGGGAAGTGATTATTTTTCCTACAGCGTTCTCTTTTAATTTTTATTTCTCTTTCTGGCCAAACTTGAGGTTGATCACTTCAAATCCAATTGTATTTATATAGAGACAGAAGCAAGAACTCTGCTGTGTACTTCTATTTTTAAGATTTGATGGGATTTTCTTTCAGCCTCTTTGATCAGCAGCAGTGAAATTAATCCAATAAGAAGAATAGGGTTTAATTAAATGATTTTAATAAGTGGGATGCACTTTTGACAATGAAGGGATGCAGTGGTCGTTAAATAGCAGTAAGAAAATGCATTCATTAAGAGCAGCTGCTAAAGCTGGCTGTAAATACTGGAGCAAAATACTACTAGAGTGAAAAATTTATTTTGTAATAAAATGTATGGCAGTCTCAGGAGAGGAACATGCACAGGGTGTGGGTTAGATTGATTGCTCTCAAGTTTTAGTGGCATTCTTTGTGATCCTTAAGTCTGCTGGCTGCCTGTTTCTAAAAGACAAATAATACTTTTCTCTGACTATGCAATTAACAACTCATCCTTCAGAAAGCAATGCAAAGATAAGAAGCAATGAACATGGAGTGGTGTCAACCAGAGGACTGTAGATCTAAGTCTAGGACTTGAGAGTCAGGCCCAGATGACTGTTTACTGCAGTAAAGTCAAACAAGAATATCTAATAATTGATTTTCAGGGCTGGAGTAAGGTTCTGTTTGCTATTCTCTTCCCAATGAGTAGAAGCAGCTGTGACATTTCCACATTGAGTTTTCATTGTGCCCTTTTAGGAATGCATCACTTAGTACAAAAAGACTGGTCTGGACGTACCTGTAGGATCAGTCTGTGCTGAACACAGTCAGTGTCAACAGGAATTCTGTGAATTGAGCCTATACAACTAGATCACGTAAGGGATGTAAGTGCCTAGAATGTTTCTAGTTTTCATTTGAGCAGCATAAGGCAAAACTGACACCTACTGCACATAATCAAAGGTGGAGTCTGGTACTGAGAGAGGGGATTTATTTCTTTCTGTCATATCCAGGAGAAGTGACTGACATCATTTGATAAAACCTTGCACCCTGTGTTTAGCATTACATGGCTGGCCTTCAGACTCAGCACAAGTGGGACTCAAGGGGTCTCAGAACGATGAAAAGCCTCCAGGCTGGCTGTCCAACAGCAAGCCAGATACAGGGATTTAAAATGGAAGGTTTTCATTTGAAACCTTAGCACGTCTCAGAGCAGCAGACTGGTTCATCTGTCCACTTAACAATGGGGAATGAAAATTTCCCTTTGAAGGACAGATGCCTACAGCCCTTCTTTTTGGTGAATGGATGTAGAAGTAGAACAAGGCTGCGTCTTCCGATACTAAACTGGTAGCACAGCTCACCACTCTTGATATATATATAATCTTTATATATTAACCTGATAGCTGGAGTGCACTTTCAGGAAATTGAGACAGAGTAAATTCCGTCATTCAGCCAGAAGCTTTAATGTATGACAACACTTCTAACTCCTGCTGAAGTCATGGCATTGTATCAGAAATAATTCAAACCATAGGCCAAAATGAGAGGGGAGAACAGATTTCTGGTTCCCATTATCCACACTTATAAATTTTAGAATCAGCAGCAATCTCCAAATAAAATACATAAGCTGATGAAAAGTCTTTTTCATGATTCCTCCTTTGTCTCTTGCAGAGTCATATTTTATCCTCTACTTTATGTAATTTTTTGTTTTTTTTTAAGAAAAAGGGTGATCAAAATACTAGATAAAATTTTTTAGGGACAGTTGCTGTCTTAAGAGACAAACCGACAGTAGTTGCTTGATAAGTCAACAATGAAAGCATTGGTACAAACAAGCTGTATTAATCCACACCCTACAAGAAAATTTTGTGCTGTCCTTCAAGATGATATGTGAGCTATAAAACAGTCTTTTCCAGGCTTTTTTCAGAGCCATGTCATCCACTAAAGTAAAATTATCAGTTTGGGGTTACAGCTGTAACACACATTCATGGCCTAGCTAGGTATAAGGCCTGACTAGAGCGCATATGAACTAAGTATTCAGGCTAATTAGCAGAAAGCCAAGGCACAATATGAGAGAAAACATATTCCAAGCATGCTGGATTGTTAACTTATAACACTACTAGATAGGGAAAGTGAGAAGCACAGCAACAATGAGGAATGGGCTATACATGTAGCTTACAGAAGTAAAGATGAAGGAAATGAGAAAGAATAGTATGTAGGAAGTGTGGATTAAGGCATCAAATGCAGTCTGCTGCTTTGTCTTTCCACAGACCTTAAGAACTGTATCTATACATCAGCCATATAGTACTGAGGTAATTTCAGCATAGTAACAGAACAGACCTGAATAAAAAAATGTTGCATTCTTGGTTCCTTCAGCAAAGTGACCACTTTTCCAAGAAACACAGCTTCTCTGGTCTTGTGCAGATAGCTTTTTGTACTAGTTTAAAGGTAAACCAGCAGGAGAAATGAAAGCAGCTCAAAGAGAGATTGCAAGTCAGAATTGCAGTTTAATAAAAAGATCACAACAAATACAATGATGCAGAGGAAAAATCCATTTGACCCACAAAAAACAGATGTATAACCCATCACCCTGGGGCACAAACAGAATGGAGCTCACCAGCCCCTGTGCTGAGCACCACATACCCTCCCTGAGTACAAAGTAAAAGGAAAGAGAAAACCTGTTGGTGAGGATGGTGGCCACAGTCTGGTCAGGAATGGCAGTCACAGTCCTGCTGAGGTCTTAGTCCTCCTCTGGATCCCACAAGTGATCCCAGAAGCCCCAAACCCCCAAGGTTATATATGCTTGGGCTCAGATGGGGGGTGCCCAGTACCTTCCCCAGGACAAAGAGTTTCACAATGGGTGATTTACCCTATGAGTCATGGGATACTCCTTGATGGCCCATTAGCAGACATGACCCCTCAGGCTGGGTGTGAAGGTGCTAATGACTCCCTGGAGGGGAGTTACCACACCTGAGTCATTGGTGTGAAGACAGGAAAACTTCCTTATTTCACAGAGTTCCTAAACACCCAGCTTGTAGCCTGAGGGGTCAGATGTGCCCTGGGCAGCTGCTGCAGATGATCCATTCTTAGCAGTTCATGAGAAATGACATAGAGGGTGTAGAGTACAAAGCCGTGGTCACACCCACACAGTAACAAACTGGTCCTGGCCACTATAACCAGGACACTTCTAATGCCACCTAGGGGCAATTTTAACTTGAGGGGCAGTTTTAACTTTTTCCACACTGAACAAGAAGTAAGACAAACTTGATTGCCTAGCATTTGCGCTTTGGATTTTAGAGACAATTGTGATGTTACCTCAGTGGAACAATGTTTCAACTTTTATATGTATGGAGATGAGAAAAAAGCTATGGAGTTCTTGTTCTAAAAGGGATAGTCTTCCTTCTTAGGGAGCATGACTCCAGATTTGATTAGATCTATTAATGAGGTCAAATGATGCTTTTAGAGTGGTAGCTAATGTAAACCAAATCTATTTATCACTTTGGCAGTGGTTCCTGCAACAATGTTAATGATCATTACAGCATTTATAGTTAGCCAGTCAGGAATTGTGCTTTTTGTGCAAAAAGGCAGAAATTAGTAATCAATCATCATCATCCTCATCATAATTGTGCTGCTAAATGAGTTTCTGTAAAAGAAGACCAACAGGGCTATTAACCTTAATTGTACCTTGAAAATAGATTTTTTTACTACAAAGACTCCTACTGACATGGGCTTGCAACCTTGATAGCTTCTTGCAGGCTAAAGGAGGTCAAAATACTGGGCGATGGCCCAACCCATATTTAGATTCTTTGCTTCAGTCTTTTAAAATAAAACTGAATGCTTAGAAAGAAAGGTCAAAACCTGCTATTTTATTAAATAGCAGGTAAAGCCAACATTTTGTCTGACTTGTATAAAGTCTGTGAATAATCAAATCTCATTTTTCTGTATTAGTAGTGTGTCTAGTAACACACAGATTTATAGTATCTTCTTACACACATCTTGGTGACAGCTGTGTGCTGATGGAGCAGAGGAGACAGCTGCAAAAGCTGTTGTGCACATTTGTACCAGAGGTGCTTTCTTGTCAAGTTTGTCTTGGCAGGGAAGGAGCAAAGGGATTTATCTTTTGTGGTGCTTTTTAAGGCAGAAGTGAGGTGTGCCATAGGAATGGGTCTGTCTTTTCATCCCAGCACTGGGATGAGGCTTAGGACAGTTGGGTTGTCAGTACCTGCTTTCTCAAAATTTGCAGAACTGGTATAAACATTCTGACCAGCACATCTGCTTAATAGATAGAGGTCATGAAAAGATTTTAGTTTGAATGCCTGGGGCAAGCCTGAGACCATTCAGTCCTTCAGCATGCACCCCCCAGGCAGTCTGGCAGACTGTGTACTGCAGAACAGATCTCCTTGCTGCCCTGGCCAATGAGGCATGCATTGAATACCAGTGCAGCAGAGCCCACACCATCATGCCCCCAGTCACACAAACCAATGTCATACCTTTTCCTGAGCTGAGCAGAGTGCCACATCAAGGACAATGGTGCCTGCCCAGAATTCTCTCCCTCATACCCCTGCATGACTGATACTACTGGTACACAGTTTGAAGTCCCTTGGAAAGATGCATACATACAACTACAATCAAACCTGCTTAGTCCCACTGTGGAGAGCAGAGCCAGCCAGAGGTGGAATAGCACAGTCACAATTCCAGCACCTTACTCTGCTGCTTTCTATGACTGATGCATGGTATGAGCCCTTGCCTATGTATAGTGCACCTGGTTGGGCATTGCTGGCCATGCACCAAAACTAGGATTACCTGACAGTTTTAGCATTTATTCTTACAGATTTGAGAGAACACTGGACCAGCAAAGTATATCCTATTTTTGGTCTCCATGATCATGTGCATGGCTCATACTAATTGTACCTGCAACAATGGCACGTAACTATTATAGGACCATGCTTGGCGTTCCAGGCACCCTATAAATGAAAATGATGAACCATGTGAGATGTTGTAGTGACTAGGGATAGGGAGTTTAATCTCACACTGAAGGTTCAGTGTGAAAGTATTTGCCATACAACCATTTATGCAAAAAAACAGACAAGACTATGTAGCCTGAAGAATTATTGAATATACCACATTTTTATTTTGGGCATTTCTATTAAAAGCTGTCACCTGATACACCAGAATCAACCATTTTTGAAATCTAGTTTGTCTGGGCCAAACTGCTAGTGTCTCAATAACAAAGTCAGCTTAGGCATTTCTTTTGGAGGGTCATAGCAAAGAGGGTCACTTGGTTTGCTGTGTCCTTTGTTTCACGGCCAGTCTTAGCCATAATCTTGGTCACTGGTGAGATATGGAGCTGCCAGGCTGTCTAGCTGTGTTCCCTCCAGAAAGAGGGTATTCATGTCCTAGGTGGAAAGGATCCTAGGAGGATCTTGTGGAGCTGATAGAAGAGGTATTTACCAAGGGCTGTGCACAGGGGAGTGGTAGGCAATGTGCTTGGAAAGACTGGACTTGGTAGTGTACATGCCTGGTGCATTCTCGTAGGCTGATGGTTGAACAAGGGCACAGCTCTTGTGAGCAGTCAGTTAGACCAAAACAGGCACGTGCCCATGACACAGGCTTGGGACCTTTTGCTGAAAAGCCTCTCAGGCAAGACTGTCACTTTAGTTCATCTGTGTGCAGTGCCTGATCTGGAGAGGCATTTCTTCTGAGTCAGTGCCTGTAGGCACTACCCACGCACAAATGAATGTCTATTAATAATGATAATATTTAATGGAAGAATCTTGTTCAAAGTTTTAGCTGTACATTTAAAATAATAGATCAAGAAATGCAGCTATTTGGTTGGTTTCACTGAGCGTGAACTATTGCCCAGCAAAAGCAATACTCTTTTACAGATATGTTTCTGTCACAGAAAGAAATATGGCTTCTCCTATGGTCAGTTGTTGCCTATGTACTGCAGTTGGCCTAACATAATTCTGTCTGGAAGGAGATTGGTTTTGGTTTGCTCCTTGATTGTTTTTATCATTACTACAGCTAATTATCACTGATTTATTTATCACTACTGCAGCTATACAATTAATTTTTTGTAAATCATTCTGGACATTGAAGAAACACAAAAGATCCCCTGCCTATGAAAAATTTGTTTTTGTCACTTTACCAAAGTATGCAAATGCTTCCTATTGAACTGATTTTAAATAAAATGGAAAACACCAACAAAAGCTTTTATGTCTGAAAGTATTAACCAGTTTTAGAAATTAACTGTTCCCAGAATTCTTAACTGCAGAATGCATCTGTTTCTTTAACGAGTTGATGGCACATCTAAGTCATATATATATATTACTTTCTATGCTGTGGAAGAATCTTTTTAATCTGTCTTTACCTTTCCTATCAGAGGAAAAAAACAGGTTCATCACAGGCCTTTTTGAGGGCTGGATTAAAACAGAAATAAGAACCTGCTTAGTATCTGTTCAAAGTCAATACTATGGCTCTGCTTGACTGTGTAATGAATAGAGGCAGAAGATCGAGTCCTAAAGGAAATGACACATTACCTTACAAAGGGAAAGAATTAATTATTTACAAAATAGAAGTATCTTACATTTTTACATTTGACCTTTTTTCACATTTTATAAAAATTTTTAATGAGGTAGGAAATTAAAATCTGAACTGGCAACAAAGCTGAGGAACACCAGACCTGTTTCAACAGGTAGGCTCATCAGTTTAGTATGTATGAAGAGGGAATTCTGTTTACTCTGTGCTATCCCATACTTCAGTGTTTCATCCAAGTATGTGGATTCTCGTCCCGGTATTGTTGTCTGGATAATAAAATGGCAATCAGGAATCAGGAAATCAAAAAGATTGTTTCTAAAGCTTTAAATAAGAAGCAGACACTGAGGTCAGGACAGAAGGAAAGGAAGGAGGTGTTCCAGGTGCCAGAGCAGAGATTTCCCTACAGCCCATGGTGCAGCCCATGGTGAGGCAGCTGTGCCCCTGCAGCCCATGGAGATCCACAGTGGAGCAAAGATCCACCTGCAGCCTGTGGAGGACACCAGAGAAGGTGGATACCTGAAGGTGGCTGTGGCCCCATGGGAAGCCCAGGCTGGAGCAGGTTTGCTGGCAGCACTTGTGACCCCGTGGGGGACCCATGTTGGAGCAGTCTGTTCCTGAAGGACTGAACCCCATGGGAGTGACCCACACTGGAGCAGTTTGTGAAGAACTGCAGCCTGTGGGAAGGACTCACATAGAGGTTTATGGAGGACTGTCTCCTATGGGAGGGACCCCACACTGAAGCAGTGGAAGGGTGTGAGGAGTCTTCCCCCTCCAGGAGTGGAAAGATGCAGCAGAGACAATGTGTGATGAAGTGACCGCAAATCCCATTCCCTGTCACCCTGCACCACTGAGGGGGAGGAGATGGAGAAAACTGGGAGTGAAATTGAGCCCAGGAAAAAGCAAGGGGTGGGGAGAAGGTATTCTAATATTTGGTTTTATTTCTCATTACCTCACTTGATTGGTAATAAATTAAACTAACTTCCCCCAGTTGAATCTGTTTTATGATGGGAATGAGTGGTGATGTCTCTATGTCCTTCTTGACCCAAGAGCCTTTGGTTATATTTTCTCTCCCTTGCCCAGCTGAGAAGAGGGGGGATAGAGTAACTTTGGTGGGCACCTAGAATCTAGCCAGGGTCAATGCACCACAGTAGTGCAGTATGATAAATGAAATTTAAGTCTCTAACTTCATGCTACAGACCTGTAGAGATAAAATTAAGTTTTAAGTTCCCAAACACTCTGAAAAGCTGGAATGTTTTCAGCTCTTTGTGGTACACAGAACTGTCATTACACTCTGTGGAACAGTAATTACCCTATAGACAGTAACTCTTCCACACCAGGGCAGGAAGTGCAATGTTTTGAACGTTTTCAGCAGTATCTCACTTTTGTATGAAACATCCAGGCAAAAAATCTGAAAGTGGTCCTCTGACTTGCTGCTTGGGAAGAAACAAAGTGAAGCAGTTGCCCTAAAGACTAAGCAAGGCTCCTGACACTGCTGTAGCTGAGGTGCCAGTGAGATGTGTTGGAAAGATGATAGCCTTGAGGGGCCTGATGTGAGGATACAGGGCACTTCTGATGTATGTGTGGTTCTGGTGCCACATAAGGCACACAAAACTAATGATCTAGTGTGCTGGAGGGGTTCCTTCTGGGGATGTGCTACCAGAACCCACACTGTGCACACACGAGGGTGGTGCTTGAGGTGCTTCCTCTGGTGAGATCCAAGGTTGCCACTGCACCCCAGCCTGCTCTCTGGTTCCCTGTGCGTGGCATCCTCCAACCCTAGCTTCCTATCTTTGCGAGAGTGTGCCTAGGACCTGCAGCTGGCATGAGCTCCAATGCTCCCACAGTGTTTTCTGTGTACTAACCAAAGTGATTTTATTCTTACATATGGATGTCTGCATCTGTGCAGTTCAGATATTATTACCTACTTCCTTTATAAGACACTTTGTGATCTACTGATGAAAATTGCTATATATGAGCAATTTTTATTTGAGAGCTCTTAAATGAATAATAAATCTTAGAAAGAAATAAAACTGGTTATTACTTTCAGTGGGAACTTAGTGTATTACTCCAATGGTTGTTATCTTTTAATAGTAGCTGTTTTCCTTTAATTACTAAGTCATCGTGTTATAGCATCCTGTGTTAAGATTGTGTATTTTAACACAACATTGACAAATAGACATAGTTTCTATAAGTTCATCTTGTCAGAATTCACATATTGGTTCCTTTTTTTAAAGGACTTCCACCTTGCACGATATTTTACAAAAGAGTGCCAAATGAGCTCTTCCTTCCCAGGCAATGGAGCTTGTACATTTATATGTACTATGCATGACTAATTGTAGTATGCAGGAAATGTGATTCCACTTTGAAAATGGAAATTCAGCCTTGACTCTCATAATTGCAGGGTGAACCTTGAAAATATGACACAAATAACATCTCCAAATTTTCAAAAACTGAAAAGGAATGTAAGACCAGTGTTCATTGCATACAATGATATCAAAGATACATAGGCAAGAAAGAATATACAAGAAAATCAAACATATATAGGCATAATTGATTTTTCTTATCAATTTCATTATTTTTGAGGCTTAGTCTCTTGATTTCTGAGTCCTGGGATTGATATGACTGGAGTACTTCGTCCTTCCAGTTCCATGTCAGATATTTTTTTTTACTGTTCTTTTTTCTACAGTCTTATCAATTGTAGTTTGAAATGCAATATATTGTGTATGTCACAAGAAAAGTGAAAGGTGTTTTAACCACAAAATAGAATTCCACATGATGGAAAGCAGTCATCTCAGACTTCTACAGATTTGTTTGTCAGAGATGAATATTAGCTTCGTAGATTTTTTTGTCCCTTCTTAAGAAAGTATTTGGCCTCAGCTGGTGTTGATACATAGACTTTTTGGAAAGTCTTCAGCAAATCTGTCTGGCTTCCAGGTCTGGTTGGAGGCTCCAGTTTTCTTCATCTTCCCCAGATGCTCACTGTGCCCAGCACTGTCTCTGGCAATTATCTAGATCCAGAATTCACTTATTTTATTTTGAAAGCTTTATGGCAGCAGATATATGAACTGTTAAGAATCATTAGTCTGAAATTATGATCTACTGCATTAAAAATCATCTTTCACCAAAGTAATTCCTTGCCCTACACTGTTTCCTGTGTTAAGTGACCTAGAGGTTTTGCTGGAAAAGGAAAGCTGTTTTATTTGTCATGCTGGCCACATTACAGTCATTCCCAAGGGACATGCTGTGCAGCAGGAAGCTGGGCTACTGATTCCTCCTCTGGGCCATTGCATGCCCAGTGGGCTGTATCATCTTTCACAGAGGACAGTGGTAGAAACGGTTCTCTGTGAAAGATGATATACCACACTGGTATATTTGCTGGAGGAACTGGGAGGCAGGAGCAGGTAGGAGAGCTGAGACCTGTGAGAGGGTGAGAGTAGGACTGGCATCCCCAAAGAAACATGGCACTTCTGGGAAGGGCAACCAGGTGGCAGAGATCAAAGGAGGGACCTTTCTGAGGAGCCATGTGACCACCAAGGAGGTTGTGAATTGACGGTTGAGTTGAAAACGAGCTCAAGAGGGTGGCCCAAACTGACAGTGACACAGCTGGCAGAGGGTAGGGCTGTGTTTAGACTCCTTTGCTCATATTGTGTTTCAATTTGATTAGTGTGGGGGGGATGTACAAGTTAACAGAGGAGCTCTTTTCAGTTTAGTATTTATACAGATGAAACCTGATATCTAAGCTTGAAGGCCTTTGCAATCTCTCTGAGGTAATTCCTTCAAGGAGACATCTCGGCAGCATCACTTCCTCTCTTGGCTGCCTCACCATCATGTCTTATCTGGAAACTCCCCTGTCTGGCTTTCTCTTGCTTTGTTCCCCATGTGTCTCAAGAGACAAGGGGCAGAGGAGCTGATGATACTAAGCAATGAGGAGCTGGAGGAGAGGGGAAACAAAACACATTGGGAAGAAGGAGAGGGAGGGAGAGAGAGAGAGAGAGCGCGCAACACAAATAGTTTTCCTCTGTAGAAAGAAAGTACACTGTTGTGTAGCTGTGTTTTATCATAACAAAGAACATATCACATGGCCTAAAAGGTGAATTAATGTCAGCAGTACCAAACATAAATTACCTGCAAATTACAATCGTGAGTGTGGTTTTGCCTTCAGATAAATATCTTAGTCATTTTATGCATTTTAACTTCCAGCTTTGGAAGCATACAATAGGCACATCATATTCTCAAACAACCCAAGCACCTCAACTAAATTTGTACCCACATTGAGGATTACTGCTAAGTTCAGTGTAAATTGATTTGCAAAAACTGGAATGTTCAGTTATGTGAAGTTTGGATAATTTTGCATGATAATGTCTAACAAAGAAGCTATATAGGCAGGAGTATATTCAGTGAGTAAACACATCTGACAAAGCGCTTCCAGGGACTGTTTTGCATGTGGGGAACTTTCACTGTCAGAACACACATCTCTTAGCTCAGTTAAGGCTTTGGTAGCTTCCATAGAGATAGCCTTATTCAACTGCACATGCTCAAAAAATAAAGGGGGGAAAATGTCAGCATGAGAGCATTTATTAAGTTATTTAGTATTGGTTCTTTCTAGTGATGGGTGAGAGGTATCATTAACTTTAACCACGTAAAAGATTCACAGTAAATATAAGAAAGTAAAAATAATATTTTGCAAACATGCTATTAAAACAAGAGGTCACACATAAGAGTGTTTTGGGAGGAAATACAGCTGTATAAGCCTGAAGGCTAGTATTATGTAAATGTATAATTTCATTTTCTTTCTTCCTCTTTCACAAATCATTTTACCATGTATCAGCGTTTTCTTTTCTTTATGTTGATCACCTTTGTATGCCTTCTGCTGATAATGGTAATGGTATCTATTACCTGAGTCCTTGCTCTCAGTACATTTTCTTTAAGTAACTTCTAGTGAATGTCAAATTGATTCCCAGAACTTGGTCCCTGGAGAATTTCTATATAGAATGTTTGAATATGGTGATATATGGAGTTTGCTCCCTGATTTGAAGCTGTAAGCGCAAAAAGCTAAGATAAAACCATGGTTTCATAAATTAAAACTGCCAGTGCTCCCATGTTCAGGCGACCAGAGCTTCAGACTACAGCAGTGCACCTCACATACAACTATTTGGCAGTTGCAGCTTCTTGTTAAGCATCATGCACCCTCTGAAACCTATATGATTAATATTTATCAATTCTGACATGCCATGGCCCTCCTTTGTAGAATAATATGGAAGTGCCATCATCTGATAGTCCTTTGCTGTCAGAGTTTAAATGGGGCTGCTTAATTGGGAGTTGTCAGTGAACAATATTTTTTGTATGGAAGTCTTACTTTTTAATTCAGCTCTTCAGTTCCCTTTATTTGGGTTCTAAGTTAGTAAAGTTCCCTCTGACATTGCACACAGAAAGGGAAGAAAATCATTAGGATTAAGGATTTTATTCTCTTTCACCAACTGTAGCACTTTGATGCTGTTACACATTTTGTGACTTCCCCCTTAGAGTCTTTCCTCTGCAGTCAAATGTCCTCCAAGGCATTTGATAATTTTAGATCATCTAACGGGAATGTCAGTTCTAGACCCAAGGCCTGTACCTCTCCAAAGTATTTTGTGTAAGGCCAAGTAAGGATATCTTTATATAAAGGACAAAATTTATGTCTCTTAAGTTGAGTAACTCAGTAATACATCCTTTCCTTTGAATCTAGCATGTTCATTGGAACAAGATTTAATGACAGGTTGGGACACAAGTCATGCTTAGTGCAGCTCAGTAGAAGCAAGTCAGTGAAGTGAAGCTGGTCCTGAGGAGCCAGCCCCACACTGCAGAGTTTGTGGGGGTAGTGCTTTGGTTTAGGTTTGCTCCCATGGGCCAGTTGCCTTGTGCAGTTGCAGCACCATTAGCTGAGCTCTGGGAGCGTGCATTCCTTCTGAGTCTACTGTATCCTCCCAGACTGTTGCAGATCCTGAGTACAAGCATGGTGTATGGGTATGGTCTGCAGATATGCTTTGTAAATGGGCTCCCAAACTCAAACTAAAATTATAATCCAAGTGGATCACAGATGCTGTACTTGTGAAATGTATCAAATGCATCAAATGACCCACAATATGCACACATAACTCTGTCTGGTATTAGCGGAAGGAAGCAACAGAGAGGCATGAGAGAACTCACATCTCCTTTAGCTGTATCCATGTTTGACTGTTGTTCAGCATGAGTGAAGTATGCAGAACTGGTACCCAAAATGTCTCAATTGTGAACACAATCCTAGATCTTACTCCCTTCAGTGCCGTGCTATTGCTCAGGAGTAAGCCATGCGTTTCAGTTTTTCTGCACTCTCCTGTTACGAATAGGCTTCATTCCAGCATTTCTGAGTAAAGTCCTAGAGCATACTCTGCCTTGGATCAATAAGACTAATTCATGACCTTATATACTAACTGCTACTCAGCAGAACCCCTCCTATAGATTTGTCTTTAAGAGTTTTGTAGAATCATGAAGTCACGTAGCGATTCATGACAGCTTCTTCAAAATAAGTATTCTGTATTTTCCCACAGGATTAGAACAAAGAAAATAGCACTGGAACACTAGAAAGTTTACACGCATATTAGTTATCCTTAAGCCAATAGTTTTTCCTTAGTTACATAGGTAAGTATTGCTTGTTTCAAAGCACCCCTTTGTGCAGGCACTGGGTAAGACGAGTTGTACAAGAAGTTTCTGGCTCCCTGACACCTTGGTCCGTGGGAGAGGATCTGCATTTTCCATGTCACCCACCCTGCCACAAAGGTCTTTTGTTCAACAGTTGCTGTCCAAAGACCTCCTGAGGTTTCAAACTACACTACTGAACCTGATCAAACTGGTTTAATATGGATGGAGGTAGTCTTCAAACTGTAGGTTCCATTGTTGTTCATTTAAACACTGGAAAAATGAAATTCTTTGAAAATTTTGTGTAAGCCTTGGTAAAGTCCAGCTGGAATTAACCAGTTTGAATCTTCAAAATGAGCGCTCTGCATAAACAAGAAAGTTCATATACTGTTGAGAAGATTTTTGTAGATACTAGTCACAGTTGATTAATAGGGTGAAAAATTAAAGACTGAAAACTTGAGTCTGCCAAAGTGGCTAATGACTTCATTATTTCATTCTGGTCTGTCTACCTTGAGATGACTTTATAACAAAATAGCTTTTAAAACCTTTTTCCAGAGTTCAGACTCCTCTGGTAGCATCATAAATTGGGGAGCATAGATATGAAAACACTCATGGTCTTTAGTAATTTTGGAAAATTCTGTTCATATTATGTAAAATTATTAACAATTAAAATTACTTATATCATGCCTTTGAAAGTATACAAACATCACTTGAAAGCCAGTGATAGCTGTATGTTTCCCTTGTCTTCAACATAATATTCTCATCCATTGATTGAGCAATCTCTGTCAATGGCAATGTTCGGATGAGCCATTTCCTGACAGAGATAGTACACTTTTATTAGGAAAACTAATTCATTCCTTTTTGCTTTTTCAGACTTGAATTTTGAAGCGGTTTTGTAAATATCCATACTTTATGTTACCTCAGTGTTTTTTTTTTGCTTTAGTGCTTTGTTTAATAAAAAAGGAAGCATATTTCCTCTGAAGATATAAATAGGGAATTCTGCATGATTCTTGGTGTCTCAGATATTAATTTGATGATCATTTAATTGCATCACAAGAGCTATTGGGTGAAATTAAATTACAAACAGATGAAAGCAGACAATGCATTATAAAAAAAGAAACTAAGGTATCTGCAAGTGTTTCAAATTCTCCCCAAGGCACGTTCTTCTCCCAAGGCATGTTCATGCTCCAAGAGAATGGAGGTGCCAGAACACACTTGACACAACACTTTCAGCACAAAGGCACCTGACTTCACTACCTATACAAGCTTTTTCATCTGTAGAATGCATGCGTGTGTATCCTCTTAATGCCCACGTTCCTTGTATCCTCAATCCATTGGTTCTCACAATTTACCCATGCTTGATGTGTCCCTCTTCTCTTTCCTCACATGGTGCCATCCTGCTGGCAGAACACCAGCCCATATTCTTCTTGCTCCCCATATTCATTCTTCAGGCACTGCTGACAAGTCAGTGAAACAAAAAGCTGATAAATTTGGGTGCATCATTCGTTTAGTATTGGTATAACTCCTGTGGATTAGCTTAGATATAGTGTTGCATAAATACTGTTTCAGATACTAAGTGTCTAGCAGACTAAGTACATGTGAAGTTTGGAATTTGAGTAGAGAGCATACTGCTTGTGAAAGGCCATGGTTTTACATTTGTGAGTGCTGGATGAAAAAAAATTCAGAAGAGTCAATTGTGCTAAAAAGTGTCACTACACCAGATTTGAAGACAAACTGAAATATTAATGCATGAAATACAGATTTTAAGTTGTGATAAGTGCAGACGTAATGGAACTTTAACTGCAGAATTGCTGCTGCTGACTTCATAAAATACATCCCATAAACAGCTGTTAATCTGTTCACTGTTTGTCTCAGCATTCATTTGTTTAGTAATCAGTTCACATTTGTTCTGCATATGGTACAGCTTCCCTTTTATAGCAGCTGCATTTAATGAACAATTGGAAGCACAAAAGTATTACAGAAATTATTGTTTAATTATTCTCCTGCATTATTTTTGTATCTGGCCCTAAGGACATTTGAGTAAAGGTTAGGAAAAAAGGTCCCTATATAGGATAAGGAAGGTGCAGGTGCTCTGTTCTCCTTCTGAACTGGTAATTTGTAGTGGAAGTTTCAGTGACAATGCTTTGCACTCTGCTTAGCTCCTTTAGGCAGTTAATTTTCTCTATTTATACTGTCCATTCCCTTTTGTGGTTCAGTGACGTCAACATGTCAAATTTGATTCACTCCAGCTTTGCTCTGTATCATATTAGAGACCTTTAGGTAATGCACTGAGTAAATATCTTGCAGACTTGATAGGCTGAGTGCATTTCGAGATTCTTAGAAAATGACAATTTACAAGATTTAAAGTTTTGTCAGGTGCTCTGGTTAAATGTGGGGATCAGTGGTCATTAAAACTGATTTGTATGAAGGTAATTGCCTTCTGGAGTGCTTGTGTTTAAGTGTAATCTTAATTGCTTTTTTCCTAAAATTCTGATCTTTAACAAGACCATTTTATCCCAGTAAGTGTTCTCTGTTATTTAGTCATGCTTCAGCCATGCCCTGCACCCTGAACTGAATGAAAAAATGCAGCACAAGCCTTTGTTTATAGGAAACTATAGGTGAGAATATAGTTCTGTGCTGAAACTTTTCTAGCATTAAGGGCATGATGACGGATAGGGCAAATGCCCGTGGATTGGACAGCCCTTTGTCCTTGATCAGTCTTCACTAGTGGCCTTGACCTGCAGCTGTTACGAGGAGCCTGCGAGTCTGTCAAGTGCAGCACTGGGCAGAGGAGAAGGGCTGTTCATTAGAACTGACTGCTTGGATCAGATGACATGCCAGAAAAGGGAAATTTCCAGTCAGTTCCCTCCGATTCAACCACAATGCCAGGTGGGTTGGGGAGATGATTAAAGAAAGAAACAAGTAATTGCCTAAATGTGGCAAACATTTTACAGATTGCGCAGTGTAAATATTTTGGACATACTGTTTTCAGATGGTTGATGAATCAAAATAGCTGCAAGTGAGTTTGATATGTGTCACCAGGCATGTAAATAGATAGATGTGTTAAATTGGCATTATATGTGCAAATGCTCAGTTGGGAGAATTATATAAATGATGACAGGATATTTTAGAACGGATCTCAGGTATTTCTGCAAGGCGTTTTCGTTGAAAAAGGCTTAGTTGTGAGACAAATGTGCTTTTTTCTAAATTTAACCCTACTAACAGTTTACCTCCTTCTTTTTTCTGTCTGTGTCTTTTTCTCTTCTAGTGCCACCTTGGGCCTTAATAGCCATAGCCATAGTTGCAGTCCTATTAATCCTCACCTGCTGCTTTTGTCTCTGTAAGAAATGCTTGTTCAAAAAGAAGAACAAGAAGAAGGGAAAGGAAAAGGGAGGGAAGAATGCTATTAACATGAAAGATGTTAAAGATTTAGGGAAAACCATGAAAGACCAGGTAAAGTACCTCTGCTTTTCTCAAACTTTTGGGTTGCATTTGAAAGTTTCTGTTTGATGTGTCTAGAAAAAGTGCTTGTCCCAGTAGTGGTTCTGTGAAGAGGGAACTGATTGACAGCATCTTCTTGGTGGTGTCACAACAGATGAACCTGGGTGTGGCATCACTGATGAAACAGCAAATTTCCCTGCTCTGCTGAAAAAAAACATGAGCAGGCATATAATGACTCATCTGGAAGGGCCAAGTTTATCGAGAGTATCTTGAAAAATGAACCAAATGTGTGCAACTTTTACTACAATGACTTTTACCAGGAGATAGTACAGTGTTTGTATATCTTACTAAGAGTATTTCTGAGGTTACGTGTGTAGCTCTGAACTCTAAATCTTTTTACACAGAAGTTCATCTGAGAAGGAAACGGTATCATAGAAAAAAAGTGTCATAGAAACAAGGGAAAACAACTGAAAAGGAAAAGCACGGAGACATTAAACAGACTGATGTTTGGAGAATTCATTTTATACCAGAGAGAAGGAGGTTAAAGATAACAGGCTATACTTGGATCTTTAAGTCAACTGACTAAGTTGGAGGAGAAGATTACTATAATGCCCCTTGAGAGCAGCATTATTTTCATGAGGGCAGAAAATCTTGCCCTTCAGAACTGTTTTGTGCAAGAGAAGCAGAAGGTTGGAGGACCTAATACTCTTGGCCACAGACTTGACTAATATGTTCCTGAAAGAAAATAAAGCTTTTTATTGAAAGGGGTTTAGTGTTACCTTTCCTGGAGCAAACCATTGGGAATAAGCAGCAGAATAAGGAAATAAATGTGAAGTAGACATTTGTCCTCACAGCTCACAGTTTTCGTAAGCTAAGAAGACAAAGGGCTATATTTTTCAAGCAGGAAGTGCTGAAGAAATTTAGGGAATTGCTTTGCAAACCCTTGTAAGTAGGAGCCAATAACTGTAAAGATATTGCACGGTCAAATCTGTGCTCCCAAGTCTTCTGGTGAAGTTGAGCTAGAGCAGTGCAGGAGCAATTATGCAGACAAAAAAAGAGGATAAAAGCATAGTCAGGAATAAGAAGTTCCTTCTACAAGTTGGATTCTAGTGTAGAAGAAAGCTGGGCTGAAGACAGGTTGAAGACAGAAGTACATGTCAAAGCTGGGGACTCAAGGACTAGGGCCGGCTGGTCAGGGACAAGATCTAAGAAGAGAAGCTTGGAGCACAGTAGTTAAAGAGACCCATGGAGCAGACCAGAGCAAGTAGGGAAATGCCACTGTTCAGTGATGGAACAGCCACCAGTGTGGCCTATCAGCCAGTCTGGAACAGGTTAGCATGCTTCTCCAGGCATGTAGGGTTTAGTAGGGGAAGAACAAAATCAGGAGAGTGGATGAGGAAGCCTTACAAGCCTGAGGACTATCTGCAGCTGGATCACATGAGTAGAGTCAGAAAGGAGCTCAGGTAAGGGGAGGAAAATAATGGATAAGTTTCAAAGGTATAGAGCTATCAGAGTTATTTCCAGTTTCAATCATGAGACAGGAGGACAGAGTGAGCATGAAGACTGAAGACCCTTGCATCCATATTGCAAGTGGAGTACTTCAGGTAGTGCCCCGCTGTGCAGTTCCTCCTGGACAGAAGATGCTTCGTGTGCATGTAGATGGAGCTGTTCCAAGGTTAAAAAGATTAGGGAGGCTGAGCTCAAAAAATATCAGAGCAAAAATTTTGAGTTCTCCCTTGAAGAAAGTATTATGCTGGGGGTTTTTTTCTCCACATTATGAATGTGAAACAAACTCCTTCTCTTGAAGCGCTTTGATTTAGTGTTTATAGATTCCCTGTATTTGATTAACAGATTTTGTTCTGAGGTATTAATATTATGTAATTGTGAGATATTTCCTCCTCAACAATGCATGGGAAATCAGATCATCAGTTGCTGTGTTATCCTAGTCTACTGTTAGCCAACCCTTCCAACTGAACCCAGAATAATTTGGAAGAACTGCTTTGATTATGCTTGTGGAAAAATCCCTTTAGAACTTTGTTATGTTCTGCTAATGATATCAAACCTAATATTTTTTCATAGGAGAAATAATGTGTGATTTGTTGATTGATATTTATGTGGAATTTGTTCCATATCATGTAAGGCCATTGTTGTATTAACAATTTATTATTAAGTGTTTTTAATTATATTCATTTACACCTGGATAAATGACCATGGATTCTTGGAAAATAAGTATTTTAAATGCAAAATTACATGATGGAATTGATATTGAGTTACATTTGCATCTTTTTCATGGGAAAATTTGATAAAATGCTGAATTCTGCATCTCTTATCTACAAAGAGAGCTCAAACTTTGAAATGTTGCACAGATAGGTATCTTGATTCCTTTCAAAATACTCTGTATAGTAATTTAAACCTACTTTTGCCAAGACATTTTGGGATTTAACTAATATGATTTGTCTTGCACCGTCAAACCTAAAGAGGTTAGATTCTCAGTTGATGTAAATGTCAGACCTTTAAGAAGTAGATCACCAACTCTCCAGCCAAATCTCTTCATTGTCTGAGACTTCAAAACCAGACTACTTAAATTAGCACCTTAAATTCATTCCTAGCAGTCTCACAGTGTAGAGATTTTGAGTCCTTGGTGCTCAGTAACTTTTACCAACTTAATTGCTAATGCAACATTTTGGCTGTCATTTTTTTCTGTATGACAGATTTTTTATTGTAAGTTAATCTTGACTTAGCAGTGCAAGATTAGCGTTAATATTAATATACCTGGCTGAACTCAATGCAATGCTAAATATATTTCTCTTTCAGCTAAGAGAATTGAAGCACTTTAAAGGCTCTGGCATCAAATACAAAGTGCAATATCAGGAATGCCTTTTAGCTATTCAAAGAAGCAAATTGTTTAAAAACGCAGTTGAAGGCCATGTACATCTAATGCCATTATAAAGGGCAACATACAGTACCGAATATCTGAAATGTTGTCAAAAACTAAAAAGCTTACTTCAGTCATTGTTAAGCCTGACCTGCAAGTGCTAATTACCTTCTGCCTTCAGCTAAGAGTGTATAATACGAGTTGATAGGCACTTGGCATCTTGCAGGATCCCCAGGCACAAAAAGTTGAAAGGAAGAGCCATTTGGTAAATTGAAAGCATCAGCTCCTGGAAATTTTTATCTTAATCTGGATTTGTTTGTCAAAGAGAACTTCTGACCTACATTTACTCAGGCTGACCTGCACATCCATGCCAAATCATTATAGAGCCATGTAGCTTGGACATAGTTGAAGACCCTTTGAAATACAAACTCAGCTTAAAAGTCACACATGATAATTGTTACTGAAAGGGGAATAAAATTTTGGTCTCTGTTAGAATATCTGTGCTTCAAAACATCCCCTGCCCTGAAAACAACTTCAAATGAGGAACTGTTTTCATGTGAAGATTATGAACAAATGCAGCTGAGGTACAGTGAGAGATGAGTTGAAAATAAGGTTAGGTTTTCAGTCTTGAGACCCATTTCCATTGCAGGCAAGGCTACTTTTTCAAGTAGAGTATACAATTCCACCAAGGGCCACTGGGAGGATAAGACTCCTTCTAAGGGAGGCAAATTGTTAGTGAATATACTACTGTAAAAAGGTCATTTCTCCATGTTTTTTTACTGATGTTTGTGTGTGGATGTTTTAATTTTTATTTCTTCCTCCTATGTCCTCCTTGTCTATGTTTTGTCTCATGACTGTTCTGGATTGTCACTTGCGGTAGGTTTATTTTGCTATTTGGACGCACCTAGTCTAAAGCTCTCATACTGATAGTCCTCTGACAGCTCTGTCTCCTTAGCAGAGATGTATATGTAGTAGCTTTGATACACACCTCAAGAGGCTGAACTAAATTGATTGGATATTCTTTGGGTGGGTATGTATTTGGGGGCAGGCTGGAGGAGGGTGGAAGAAAAGAGGTTGTCAGTTCTTTCTATAGTTAAAATATTATGTCAAACTGTACTAGAAAGCTGAAGTTTAAAATTGATTGGCACGTAAAAATGGCTAGCTAGTTTTATGTCCTTTTTGTATAAATGTCACCATATCGAAAGTAGACAAAAGCAGTGTGTATTTTTAATGTCTTAGTCTCTGAGGCTTGCTAAAATGATTGCTACCTCATGAAACTTGCTCTGGGCTCTCACATCATCTCAATACAGTGCCCATACATTAAGTTCTTAGTGCTCCATACCAAACTCTTTTAAGTGGTCTTAGTACTGATTTCTGTTGGTGCAGCCCCTTGACAACTGGCAGCAGTGTTTTTGTGAGATCTTCCCATCACAGTTTTCATCTTTGTAACTTTCCAATCTCTATTAATGCCCCTGGTGGCTCCCACTACTCTTTTCTTCAGGGGAAAGAAACCCAAAAAACCTGAACACCCAACTCCAGAGACACTATATTAGTTGCTGATCTATTGGGTCTGAATTTAATGTATTGGTACAGCAAAATCCTTGCTTAAGGTCAGCCTGCGGGCTAAGGAAAAGAATAGACATAATGATTTCAATCATGAACAGTGGCACTGAGGACTTACTAGAATTTAACCCTATTGCTTGGAGAATGTGCTCTAACCTATTATTAGGTCACAAAGCATTTGTGGAAATGGAGATTTAATAAGTCAACCCTTTCTCATTGTATCAAGCTAAAACACTGTCACCAGTAAAAGATTTTTGGCTTACAATGAGTGAATCTCTTAGGTGAAATAGGAAATTTGGGATTAGGTATATGTACTACAGCCTGGAGTATGAGGAGTATATTCTTGGCTCTGCTACTGACTTACTGTGGCCTTCAGTCAGCCGCATGACTTCTCTGTATGTTTTTCCTTAACATAGGCCTTTCTTTTACATCGGGGTTATGTACTAACTTAATCAGAATATTCTGATTAATGTTCCTCTGTTAATAGCAGGTGTTATAAAGTGACATGACAGTGAGAGCTGCAATTTTACCGAACTGAGCTTCAACATATAATGGCTTTCTTAGACTAATTCACCTTATGATTCTAGCCGCTGATCAACAAACACCCTTGCCCTCATGGAGACAAAATACTTAAGGAACAAGCTTTTCAATGTTATGTGTCTGAAATATTTCTGAGTAGTGTGCATTTACTTGGCAGCATGATGATGGTAACCAAAATTAAGTCAGTAAAATCCACAATGACATCTAGAGAGCCTGGATTTCACTCGGATGAACTCAAAGCTTTACTGCCAGAAATAATCCAAAAGGATCATTCTGAGAAACAGGAGCTCTGTTGCTGGCAGTCGTCTTTTCTTCTGCAACATTTGCATGTCTGCCTGTTTACTTGCCCAGTTGAATACCTAGAGAATAGTGAGTGTGTTTATTCCACAGTACCACCTGTCTTGGTATCAGCATGCCAGTTCCCATTTGTTGGCATCTTCAGCCCATGGTGACACTAATGCTCCCTGTGGCTGATCCACAATGCAACGAGACATCCTAATTCACACTCAGGAAGACGATGTGTACTGCAGAGCCACTACAGCCTAGAAAGTCAGTGAGAAAAAATGGGGACAAGTCTTGCTTAGTAAAGAAGCCCAGTACGTATATTGTGGCAGTTGAAATGAATTGACTGAGTCCCATTTGTGCATTGATTCAATATCAGGCTTGACTAATTGTCCTGCTTTTTCACCTGCCTCAGAAGATGACCGTATGGTATGCATTAGGCTTCCTGAAAAATGTGAAAATAACATATTTATGAAGATAAAATATCATAGATGAGTGTTTGTGTTCTGCAAGCATGTTTTCTCTAAAACTCTTTTGAAACTTAGATGTATATTAGACTTCAGAAGCCTGAAAATATGGAAGCAATGACTGTGAGATACAAGGCTTAGCTTATTTGCATTCCTGTCTCTTCCACTCAGTCATTCCCAAGAAAAGATAGGATCTTGCTTTGCGTGTTTCCTCCTTTGTTTGACTAGTTTTTTTGTCTGTAAAGTAGTTTGTTTATTACTTCTGCTTCAACCTATTGTACTCTTAGGATGACATGAAGGTACAGATCCTACTCATTTTCTTACATCTCTCATTTTCTATGCTGAAGATCTGAAGGAAGCATCTGTTGTCAAGGACATTTCTTGTGTTCTTTTGATTAACTGACCAAATTTTGAGTTCTTTATTTAAGATCAGAGTCTGCAGGCTCCTAATGAGTGGCATCTAGGAAGTATGCAATTAGTTCCTAAATTAAGTGGTGTGAATCACGCTCTTGAGACATTTTCCTATATCCACAGACTGTATGGAGAACTAAATTCCTACACTAAGTGTCTGAAGTTAGTGGGTATGCATAACCTACAACAGGAACAGCAGTTCATATCAATGAGGTCTGCATTTCAAATGTATATATATATATATACGTTTCAATTAGGTATGCATTTCAAAAAGATAAAATTCAAAATTAAATATATGAGAATATTTAATTGTTTAGTTTTTAAGCAGAGGTATTTACTCTTTACAAAATGATTAATAATAAATATGAATAGCAAAATAACTTTCAATGATGAGAATATCAGATACTTGATAAAATCCTATTTAGAGCAGTCAGAGTATTATCTCTTTTTAAGGAACTAAGCAAAAAAAACCAGGTCTGTGCCAACTTTTTCTCCATAGATCAATGTGGCTCTCAATAAATCATGTCTGGCTATATTTAGGTTAATTTTCGCTGTTAAATAGATGTAGTCCTAGTTATATAGTATGACAGATTTTTCAAACAGAAATAAATGTAGTATTCTGAGTAGTCCTCCCATGTCAAGGAGCCAGGTCTGTCCCAAAATATGCTTCCATCTGGCCTGCTGCCATTCATTCGGGGAGGATGAAGAACAATTGATGGAGCAGCATGCACTGGCCAAGCAGCCTAAAGCTGCCTCCTACTCACAGCCTGCTGCTCAGTGCAACCAAGCACTGCCTGCCATATGGAAAGTGGGGGCAGAGCACGGCAGTATGCTTGCAGAAGTGCTTACTTCTTTTAGTTCATGCACACGGGCCCTGCATTCAAAGCAGAGCCCTGACCCACAGGGTGAACTTCCAAAATCAGCTCCCAGGCTGAGATCAGCTTCATCTTTTATCTACAGGAAAAACAGGTTGATTTGTGAGCTTAACAACTCTTACTTAAATGTATGAATTCATATTTCACACTGAACACCTTCAGCATTTTCTGTATTCTTCTATTGCACCAGAATAAGTATTTTAGTGCCCAAACAATTCAATAAGCTTTTAAGCTGAACGTGATGACCTCATGTCATAGGGCTCCTAAAGAAAGCCTTTCAAATCGCCCAATAGACCATTTAAAAACTGGATAACAAGCAAGGAAGTAATGTCAAGGCATCGCATGCTGAACCCAGCAGGGTTTTGCTCATTCTGCGCATCAGTGTGGCCCACTGCTGATGTGTGAAGCCAACATTCTTAGAGCAGTAATGGCAAAGTGGATTTCACAATGACCAAAGCCTGGCTCAACCACTGGAAACCCAGGCACAACATGCTCCTTAAATTAATTCATGGAGAGAGAGCAGATGCTGAATGAATGAAATGTTGCCTTTCCTTCTGAGGGACTCTGATAGAGAACATGTTACAATTGCAGGCTTTTCTGCTTTGTGACAGGGCATCAGACAGGAATTTTTAAAGGCTTTTATTTTCCCTTGGGATAAAAATCGTCCAGGTCAGAATTAGGGTGTTCTTGAATGTGAAAGAAATTGATGAGGTGCAACACCGTTAGTGGAAATGCAGTCATTTCTAATTGTGGAGGAAAAATTGTCTTTCTGATAAATTTATTGTTGGACATGGCACAGAACATTCCTGCTGCAAAATCGTATTGTTTTCTTCCATTCAGCTCAGCAGGCACTGCACAAGCCTCAAGACTGGGCATCATTCACGTTAAAAAAATACCCTCTTCACCATATGAACAGAAGGAATTATGGATGGGGCAGGCAGAGATAGAACTCAGGACAGCAGCATGCACCATGCAACAAATGTACAGACTGCAATCAGTGTTTTGTTTTCCTTCCCAATGCCTTACTGGTAACATTTCCTTAAAGGAATGGAAGGAACCCTAAAAACTCTGTTAATGAAAGCATTTTTTTACATATAGCAGTGAAAGACACTTAGCATTTTAAATAGTTTGTGACATGAACTAGTCATTAACTAGACATGAATATGATAACTGAGACAAGAATCAAAGTGCAAAGTACACCTTCGTGGGTCTTTGCATCCTCCTGGTGACTCAGACGTGATTGTGGCCTCTGCGTCTCTCTACAGGACACAAGGAAGTGCTCTTGCTCCCCCAGCAGCTTTGTTACATGAGTCTCCTACTACTTTGCTTTCCTGAGCCTTCTGCACTCATGGAATCTGGAGGCAACCAGCAGACCCTCTCATTTTCTACACATAGTTTGGGGAGAGATTAATTTCAAGTGTACATAAAGTTGACTTTATGTAGTTAACTCAGAGTCTCTTTTGTGGGTTTTGGTGGATAGCAGTGGAGAAAACCCAGTGACGAGGTGCAGGGCTTTGGTGGAACTGAGCTGAAAGCAAGGAATGTTTGCAGTGTCAGGAGGCAGCATCATTGGAGAGGCTTTTGTCAGCTAGGGGAATGAGATGGGGATGAAACCAAGAAATGCAAAAGCTTACTAAAGGCGTGGAGTTTGCAGAGCTGCAATTACAAGCAGTTTTGGTTTTTCTCTCCTTTTTTAATGCAAAAGATGCATCTACAAAAAGAAAAATATTGAAAATTAAGCATTTCCTTTAGCAACTCAGAAGAAAAGAGGAAGCTGCAAAACCACTCTTAATTATATTGCAGAAGTAAAGAAACGACAGCAGTTTGAACAGTGGCTCCCAGATTGCTGTAATTTAGTCTTTTTGTTGTAAGAATCACTGCAGAGTAGATAAGCTTAAAAACAGTTAACTAAACATGGCACAGAAGACAAAATCCTGATGCCATATGTAGGTTTGTGTCTGGACCCTTGGTTAGAACTAGTTCACAGAGTTCATTCAAATACGGATTGAGAGGTTGCTCAAAAATTAATTTTGTCTTACAGGTCTAAGAAAACATGTATTGAATATTGTGTGGCTCTGTTAAGATCCCTGGCATAAAGTAACATTTCCCACTTGCTGATTTCGTTAGATGCAGTTGTATGACCTTATAATGGTTGTACTGGATAAACACTTTTTTTCATACATTTCTACACCTGCTTATATAGAACTCTACATTTTTCAGCTACTTATACACATCTGAAAGGATATAGATGTTTCACTGTTAAGTGTTTCTGCATATGTTACACAGAAAGGAAGAAACCACTTGAGTGAAATTCACATTCATTCCAAATTAGAAAAGATAAGCCTGGTCTGCAGCACTATGCAATAATGCTTTCCATGTTGCATATTTCACCAAAAAAAAGCATTTAAAATGTCATAAAGTTAAAGGAAATACTAGGAAAAGCAAGGTTTGCATTCCTCTGCATCTAAATCCAGACTTTCTGCTTACAGTTTATCAGTTGAAGAGGCTTGAGGAAAAAGCTGGTTTATAATCAAAAATATTTTATTGTTTCTAAAAGAAATAAAATATAGCTGCTTATTTTGATTGTAGCAATACATCAGTAAGATACAATATAGTGTGATACAGTGTGCTATAAACTGAGGGTTGCAGTACCATTCCATTAAATATTGATCTTTCAGAGAATCTCAATACAAAATTAAAATCCCTTTGGGGTGTTTCAAGTACCTTGTAGCAATCCAATTCTTCCACTTTGAAGCTCAGCAGCTAAAATCAAACATAAGAAACTCCTGTGTTTCCTATGACTCAGCTTCTTCTTCTTCTTGAAGCATTGGTCATAGTCTGAAAGCAAATTCCTCTCTTGACACTAAAAACTATTATTTACAGACTGCTGTAGAGATAATAATTTGTTGTTTCTTCCCTCCCCCCATGCCACAACCTTGTCCATATCCAAACACTATTTCTTTCTTAGTGTTTTTCTTAGTGGTTCAGTGTTTCTGAGTCAAGGTCAAGAAGAATCACGTATCTCCTCAGCTGATGTCAGTAACGTGCAGTGTTTTCCATCTTCCCTGGAAATAGCTTTCACCTTCCAATAGGCTTCTCATAACCTGTGGAGAAAAGTTGCTCAGCCATACAGTGTTTTCTGCCTGTACTTCAAACTCCCTTGCAAGAGGAATGTTAGCTTTCCATTGTATATTCCATAGTCACAGTAAGAACTTTTTTCACATTGAATTACCCACAGATCCGTCATCTCCTGGGCTGATCAGCTTTGCAGAAGAGTGTACAGTTTTCCTAGAGAAGAGTGTACAGTTTTCCTAGAGAAGAGTGTAGTTATATAACTATTGCCTTGATGCAGTAGTTACAAATTCCTCATACCTAGAAATTAGCAGATAAGGTTCTTTTTGCATTCTCACTTTTACGCTTAAGGAATGGCCATAGGATATTTACTCTCAAACAAAATCCATGTCAAAAGTAGATGAAACAGCAGGAAGTCCAGTATTTATCCCAGAATAAGTAATATGGTGGAGCTGTACATCAGTCTTTTATCCTCTTTTAGGACAATACTGGGAGGTCATGCAGAGCAGTGAATCTTGGAGTTAACAACCCACCCCAATTTACTGCTTCATATTGTCTCCAGGCTCAGATAAATCTGGTTGCTTCAGTTGGATTGAGTCACATCTTTTTTTTTTATGATCACAGAACCTTAAGTTTATTTTTATTACCAATGAAAGCAAGGGTGTTTGGCATAAGCACGTCACTCCATATCCTGAAAGTTCCACGTATAGTCTGTCAAAGAGCCTGTCAGTTTTCAAATGTCACACTTCTTGTTCTGACAAAAATGTTGTGCTACAGTCAGGGAACTTGCTAGCAGCTCAACAATTACAATGTCTCAAACCAAATTTCATTTCAGGCAGTTCAGTCCTTCCAAACAGAAATGGTTTAGTTCAAAAAGTGTTACTCTTCCAGCCTCACAGGTGATTCTCATCCACTACTGACCTTTCCCACCAATCTCATCCTAGTAAGAAGTCCATCATTCACTAACATTCAGATATTTTCCTGAGACCCAGCTCCTCAGCTTGCATAGATCAATGCTGTTGCATTAATTTCATTCAGTGAGCTATGCCTGCAGAATTTCTTGCTTGTTTCAAAAAGTAGAGTTGTATTTGCTTAATACCATACAGTTTTTAGTCTGGCTTCTGAAAAATAGCATTTTCCTACTTTAGAGGTCAGTCTTTCTTCTTACCAACCCCACACAAGTGTTGCACGGCCCCCACTGTGTTCAAGGCTGAGTGAGAATGTTAATGCTTTCACATTAATTCTTTCTCCAGCCACTATCACCATGTATATAGCTACTTTCTGGCCTTGCTGTCTCTTCAGATAGTCTGAGCTGCAGCCTATTGTTTAGAATTGCTGTAGGTTTCTTAAGACCAAGTTACATTGAGAAAAAGAGAATAAATCTCAGTCTGGCACTTACTAGTCTTGTTTGTGCGAGCAGAAGCTCTATATAGAAAGAAAATTCATCCAGATAGTAGACAAGCTCACTGTTTACTATAACATGCAAATAACAATTCTGCAATTCTAGATGAATGTTCGGTATTGATTCTTTGTTTTCACATTCTCAAATTTACTTCCACTTTTCCCACAATTTTTCGCTATTTATCTTCTCGCTTTTGCCCATTTTTCAGTTCTTACTCAGATAAGAATCTACTGGAATAAGATCTACATAGTTAGCTGTAGTTCATATGGTTTAATTGTATTAATTATCTTTTCCACAGTGCAAATACTTTTACTTTCTAGTACAGAAAAAAATTGTATCATTTAGTACTTTAATTATGCATAAAATCTAAGATAACTGAGGTATCCTTTATAAAAATGGGGTTTATGACATAGACAAACATGTAAGCAGTTCTGGTTTTTCTCTGTGTTTGCTTCTAAGCAAGCTAAAATCAACTTGCAATCAATTTGGTTCAGCCAAGCTTTGTAGCAAGAATGAATAAAAAGGAAATTGGTCTCGGGAGGGAGGGAAAAGGAGGAACATGCATTTGCTAATGGCATGGTGGAAACTTTGCTTCCATATTCATTCTAAATAAACATGAAAAATGTTTGGCATATGATTGTAGGAAGAGCTCATCCACAGCACATGCTCTTGATCATAGTAGTCTTACAGAAACATGTTGCCAAATGCAAACAATTCACAGCATGCACAACCAGGTTTGACGTTGCCAAGATATTCTTAAGTTGAATGAATGCGTGACTTTGCATATTTAATAGCATGTTTGCCTCCTTGTGCCTCTTTAAGAGCCAGTTTGAGCTCAGAAGAACTTTTTTTTTTAACATTGAGATGATATTTTGTTTCTACTTTCAGGTTTTATAACAGTTGTTGCTTGTTATAGTCCAAGGAGCTTTCTTCCTACTTCCATTGCTTGCTTGCTGATTTATAACATCTTCCTGAGCAACCCAAAAAGTATAAATATACTTATGTAAACTGCATATTTGAACTTCTGCCGTCATGCTTGCTTTTAATGGCTTTTAAATAGATTTGAGGACAGTATCTATTTTAAACTGGTACATAACAGTTTGCCTCATTTATGAATATTATCTTCCTTCTTTCTAGGCTCTTAAGGATGATGATGCTGAGACTGGGCTGACTGATGGGGAAGAGAAGGAAGAACCCAAAGAAGTTGAGAAGCTAGGGAAAATCCAATATTCTTTGGATTATGACTTCCAGAACAATCAGGTTTGAAACAACCAATCTGTAATGTTTCATTTCTGTGTGTGCAAGGGGAGAATGAAGTAATACATTTAGTTAGAGTAGATATTTCTGAAATCCTTGCAGCTTGCACAGAGTAAAGGGAGAAAGTAAGACAGAAGATACATTATAGAGGTACTACTAAACTGGTATTGAATGTACTTGAAGTTTATATTACACATTTAATCAAAAACTGAAGACACAGTTTTATCTAATGGTTATTAATAACTTATATTAAGACATCACCAGTCAATGTCTACCTACATTATATTATGGAGTGTGCATGCAGAAACTAAAACGTATCTTCAGCCTTCAGGTATTTAAAATGTAAGCAAATGTAGATGAGAGGAAAAGGGAGGGACATAAAGGTAAGTTCATTCACTGTGTGTCTTTTAGCAAGTTGGTAAGATTGCCAGAACTTATTTTCTCTCACTTCATCAAGTGTGTACTTTGCTGTAATAACTAGCTGCATCAGATTCTGTTGCTCTCCATGAAAGTACACTTACTAGCCAGGAAAATTCTGGTTTGGAATAAAAGTTCAAATAAAAAGGTCAGTACCAAAAAAAAAACCCAGAAAAGTTGGACAGGAAGTTAAGGACTGATACTCCCTCAGTACCCTACTCTGAAGCCGATAAGACCAAACTTTGGCAGGCTTACCCAAGTTTTCAGAATAAATAGATATTGTAATGTGATGTAGACCTAGAATCGAACTACACAACAGGTCTGGCCACATCCTGAACTACCTAATATTTAATTCCCCTCTCTGGCCTCTTTGCCAGGGATCAATGTCAATTATACCAATTCACAGCCTTACATTAAAAGTCACTGTGCTTAACTTTGACCCAAAGTACACCAGCACTTCTGAGTTCTTCACTTCTACTGCATATCTTTCAGTAAACTTGGCAACACATATCCTGCATTTAATTTATTGACAATTTCAAGCAAACCCACACCATTCTTTTCTGTTTGGGAAAAGAAATTACTATTGGAGTTAAATACCTGTTAATTTCTATGCATCCTCTGAACTGACTTCCACATATACTTGTGATTTATTTTCACATTCCTGTACTTTATTTGATGCTGTTCCCAGAATGTGGTGCTCTTAATTGTTGCAAGACAAAATAAGAGAAATTAAGAAAAGTTTCTCTGTCGGTAGGAAGGTATTTACACACAGCTATGACCTGGCATAATGAATAGTATTTACCTGTATTTTCAACTATCTTCTGACTACCAGTGCTTGTTTTTCAATGAAAGCTAAAAAGAGTTCTGAAATCTTTCAAGAAACTGTGGCTAAAGGAGCTTTTCCTCAACTCCCAGAGCAAATTCTCTGGCCATGTGATGAGTCACAGTGATCCCCCTTGAAATCAGTATGAAATCAGTATGAAGCGTTAGACTCTTCAGAAGCAGAAGATGTAAAGAAGGGGAAAGAAAAAGCAGCAAATGCGTTCTGACAAACGGATTTCAGCTTCCTTTAGAAGATTTAAACAGATTTTCTGTGTCAATTTTATTAAAGGAAATGTTGACTTTGTGAACCATTTTTTACAAAAGGAAATAGGATGGAAGAGCCACAAATCTGTTAATGTGTGTTATATTTAATTAAGGTAATAAATTATTTGAGTTTTGGATTCCTATTTTATTTTGCTGCTCTACACTATGTTGCAGCTTAGAATTTGTTGAAGGATAGATGATATAAAAGAGGAGGAGTTCAGTTAGGTTAGTATAGTGCAGTGGCATGAAACTGCACAGTCCCAAAATTTAGCTAATATATTGCACAGGGTTAAAAATGAGGACAAGATGACCAGTATATTCTCCAGAGCACTGTGCCTCAGTTTTAGAGAGGGAAATTGTTAAGGGGAGTTGAACTGCTTTTCTACTCTGTTAACTAGAAACCATAGACTTTTTTTTCACTCTTTGATGTGAAAAACTTGATGTAGATCCTGAGCCTATCCATGTATTTATGAACTGTTATGCATCTAGAATAAGAATGAGACAGAAAAGGTGAAGTGTTTCATACAGCTAAAGGCAAATGTCTCATGGATCTAAAGAGTCCTATAGAAGGGAAAGCATGCAGGACATACTGTGAATTTAAAACTGGTAAAAATAAGTCCAACGTTGAGAAATCTCTCAGAATGCAGAAGCTGCTTTCCTAGATTAACTATATTGCTCTGTATTCCAATTGTTAGAGCCTCTGTTTCCAATTTTTAACAATTCATCCATGAGAGAAACAAATATATTGTGACTGAAGCACTGATTTAGAAGAAAATATTCTCAGATTGCATTCCCAGTTCTTAATATGTTGTCTTCCGAATGACCTTGAAGAGTCATTTCAATGTGAAACAAGATTAAAAGTATTTTCTTTTTCTCAGCTTCATTATGCTGGTGAGGCCTAATACAAGCTGGGACGTCTAGATTACATGGCATTGCATGACATAACATAATGTAACATAAGCCTTTATTTATAACACTTAAAAAACGTCCAAGGCATCTACAAGTTTCATCTGTGCTTCAGTCTTACTTTTTAAAGTGTATAAGAGGTTTAAAAATCTAATTTTTCTGTTTTGCAGTGAGATTACAAACTGTTACTAGGATTTAGTTACCAAAGGCTAGTTTTTGTGGGGTATTTTATGAAAATGCTGTCCTTAATTTACTACCTGAGCTCATTTATACACATAACAAGAGAACTTAAATATAAGGAAGACTGCAAGATCCATTTGTTTTCAATAAAGCTCTGCCTGAGAATTTGTATTTGATTTTATCCCCTTTTTTTGTTTGGTTGGGGGGAAGGTTATGTGTTGGGTGTTTAGAATATAAATTTTATAGTCAAAATTAGACATTCTTGATTGTTTAATAATGTGATTTCTATTCATGGTGCTTAGCACAGAAAAATAATGCACAAGAGGAGAGAGCAATTGAAATTTATTTGATTGCAGTCTTTAAAAAGATGAAGTCTGTATTTAGCTGTAATCAGCTGCCCTTTGAAAACCTCTTTTCTGCTTTAAAGAAGCCTTTGTAGAGTCTGCATCTGCAATAATTGGTTTTCTAAAGTCAATAGTGTTGCTTCATTTTCCTTCCTTCAAGGGTGGAGCGGAGGGTCAGGGAAATAGTTTCTCATAGACCAGAAATAGAGTCTGCATGTGTATATCTCTGTTACAAGTTTTTTATAAATATCTATTTGAAATTTCATTGTGCTGTTTGTCTTTCTTTTCAGCTTCTTGTTGGGATTATTCAAGCAGCTGAGTTGCCTGCATTAGATATGGGTGGTACATCTGATCCCTATGTGAAAGTCTTCCTGCTGCCTGATAAGAAGAAGAAATATGAGACAAAAGTCCACAGAAAGACCCTTAACCCCGTTTTCAATGAGCAATTTACATTCAAGGTAGTTTCTTGATGATTATTGAAACTTTTAAATTTAACCACTGTGTATTTCATGCTTGGCTATGAATTTAGATGTCTTAGTTAATTGCTAACTGCAGAATAGTGATTTTTCATGTAGAAACATATGATACTCAATCTTGCTATAACATAGGGTAGTTTTAAAAAACACAGCTTGATTTTAGGCGTTTTGATTGTCCTGATGTATGACAATCTGATCCATATTTTATGTGCAAAATAATAAATAAATATAATAAATAAAATGTAGAAGAAAGTCAGAAAACAGTGACACTGACAAATGTCATGTAAATTTCACCACATGTGGGGACCGAAAGTCATACGTGGAAGATTTATTTGAGGAAGAAAAAGAGTTTTTGCTCAAGGAGGCTTTCACTACTGGGAAAACCAGGCCTAGGAAGAACCCAGTGTGGAAGAAAATTCTTTCCCATGAATAGCGCTGTCTGTTTCTCTGCCTGTCTGTTTGGAGAAGTTAACTCCCCTTTTGCAAGAAGAGCTCAGGGTTCTCCCAGACATCCTTGAGGCCCCTGCTGGGGGAGAAGGAGACCATAAAGCACAGGAGAGAATACAGCCTTGAGGTTATGCGGAGGTGAAAGGTGTTGTTATAAAAGCACCGCAACAGGTTTTCTGGGCTGTTCTTTCACCTGCTGTGTGATTTTATAAGCGTGTTTAGGGTTTCCAACTTTGGAATAAACTTTTCCTTAATACCTTGGTATCTGGGTTTACCTGTGGGCATATCAATTCTTACACGAGACTAACACTTTCTTTAAATAGCTTTGTAGTCTGATCTATGAAATTCAGTATACTGTTTCTTTTCCTCAAAAATAGATTAAAACTCAAGGAAGGTAAATGGGTGAAGGACAATATGGCATATTAGTCTTGCTAGATTTTGTCCTAGCAGTTCTTTGCCATGCTACTTTGTGTATGAAAAGAAATTCTGTCTCAGGTTTAATAATATATGAATTAAATAAATGTAGCTAAGCCTCACATTGCACTATTTACATCTTTTGAATAGTATCTATTAATAGTGTTTTTCTAAAACTGTAGCCAAATTTAATTCCCAGTTAAATACAATAAAGGAATACTATGCAGCATGTTTCACAGGGCTTCTCCTAATACACATTCCTCTGCTGTTACTTTAGGCCTTTCTCTCTGTCCCCAATCTTATAATGACAGCTACAGATTGAAAACAGGAACAGTGAAAGACTCAGGCTATGAAATCGTTCAACAAGAAAGATATCCCTGGAGGCCACAACTACTACTGCATATATAACCTTAGTTTTTTCCTTGAAGATGTTCATAAAAGTAATATTTGTGGGGAGTTATTTTTTTCTTGAGCTTTCCTAAGAGAGTATTTAAAAGAAAACATAGTTTGAAATTGCATATTCCCATGCAGCTCACAAAAGCAAAGAAAGAACCAATAATGCTGTCATCTAAGATGACAACACAAATTATAAATCAGATCAGCCACTCCTGGGCTATAATGTCTACTTGTTGTAAGTCACATCTTTAATATTCAAATTTTATGCTCCAGAGCATAGTTTGCTTTCCATGCAAGACCTGACAGAGTGTTTAAGCACATCCCAATACGGTACTGATCATCCCCGGCATACTGTGGTGTGTACTGGAGAGAAAACCAACAGAGCATGCCAAGTGCTGTCATTGTTCTGAGGGCTACCGTGAAAATGACAGGAGACCATCTCACCTGTGCTGCAACTGTAATAATGACTTCCCTGGGAACTATTGACAATATCTTGTTTATTTGGGCAGAACTTTACTCCTGTGACCCACTTCAGGTGGTGTACATCTTCTGCTGACATCTTTCCCATCTCTCCGGCCGCACTGCCCACCAGGCAGCCCAGGCCCATTTTGTTGCCTTCTCCCAGGGCACAACTGTGAGCTGCCTGTCATCCTCCCAGAGCAGGGCTAATGGAAATGAGATGACATGTTTCTGCTGTATTGCATCTTGAGCCCTAATTCCTTCTCTTCTTTGGGTGGTTCCCTGTATTAGTCCCTTTTTCATTTCTTTTTCCCAGACATCCATAGTGCTGTTCCAGGGTGCAAGGGTTTGCCAGGCTCCAGCTGTCTGAATTGTATCCCCGCACTGCACTGCCAAAAGGAAACTGAAAAATCCTAGCTGGACTACACCAGTCTGGCAAAGGGAGATGTTCCTCTTCAGGCCAAAGTGGCAAAAGGGTTCATGACTAGAGGAATGACACGTCTCTGCCAGAAAAACACTCTACACTCTTGGTGTTCTTCTACCAAGGTCTCACCTGCTCTAAGTCAAGAGAACTGACAATGTCTAAGCAGAAAGCAGGAAGAGGGAGCAACCCTTCACAAAAACTGGGGCCATCCTTGGTAGTCCAGAACAAAGCTGGAGGCTGAGGCTACTTTAGATGTAATGAATGAAGGAAGCATTTAAAAAGGAAGGTAGCTAAAATGAGCTTTACTGAGGTCAGGTTAATGATTACCAAAAAGTAAATAATGATGAATGTAGTCTTTGCATGCATTCCAAATGACCAGGATCCATTAAGTCAGATTGTAAACTAATAGAGAAATAAACTTAAGAGCATTTTTCTTCTCCTGTTTTTGAGGCTGTGTAAAAATAAAACTAACATTACTTACAATTTTTCTTTTCACATGTATTTGCCCTCTGTGGCTTTTTAGAAGCTACAAATGATTTACAGAATGAAAATAGATTTTGCTGTAGTATTTACTAAAATACACAAGCATATACCACTGAAACTATTTTTCTTGATAATGGAAGCTAGATCTGGCTCTCAACTTGATAAGCATATTTTAAACATTACATAACATGTTATGTAAAAGAAAAACTACTCATGTTATTAGTAAGTAATTTTAAAAAGCAAGTGGAAGCCAAACAGTAAAAAACCCCACAGTCCTAGGGTTTAAACAGACCAGAACATAGAGAAGTTAACAAGGCCAATGATAATGCTATGCTTTCATTTCTCTTTTTATATAGACAATTAATATAGAAATGTTTACTAAGCCCTTGGAAACCATTTGTACTTGCAGAATATATTCAGATTGACCAAGTGTTCACATAAATCCAAACAATTTCTAAATCAGACCTTTTCAGACATCTACTCAAGTGTAGCTTACCTGAACTGCTTGTCTCCATCTGGATATTAGAAATGTGAC
This sequence comes from Sclerurus mexicanus, assembly GCA_013396755.1. Lineage (NCBI taxonomy): Eukaryota > Metazoa > Chordata > Aves > Passeriformes > Furnariidae > Sclerurus > Sclerurus mexicanus. The sequence goes on along the minus strand of VWZF01001877.1, from coordinate 308,409 downwards.
TTACAAACATCCTAACCCACAGCATCTGTCTGAACTACATCAGAACAGCTGCAGAATTAGTCAGATCTTGGCCTTCTGCCACCACAATTTCTAGCCATACACTCTGACTTAGAAAGCACCTTAGTGTCCACCATGTGAAAGGTGTAATAATGAAAAATATGCCTTGGTAAGTAATAGGTAGTGGTACTGTAAGATAACTGTTTAGTGTCTAATTACTTTGTGTCAGATACAGTAAGCCAGTTCTGCTTTTTCCATCAATCTGGGAGCTACCCATCTCTCAGTGATGACAGGTGATTTATTGAGGAAAAGACACCACTATGTGAAAAGTTCATGTGTCTTCAGCGCAAATAATTGGCCTTCTTGTTTCAGTTTCATCACCCACAAAATGATTTGAAGTAGAATGAGAAAAACCCAGGAGTGATGAGTGAGCTGCCACATTGTTCTATCGAGTGCCAGAACCCTGTCTCAAGAAATACTGCATCTGGCGACTCTGAAACAAATACACCTCATAATTTTCTCTGCAGTTCAATTTACCTGAGCTGACAGCTGATAAACCAAAGAAATAGATTTGCATTGTAGTGGACCAATCTTTATTGCCTCAGATGTGGAGTTTGTCATTTTCTTGTCTTTGCAGGTGCCATATTCTGAGCTGGGTGGAAAAACTTTAGTGATGGCAGTTTATGACTTTGATCGTTTCTCCAAACATGATATCATTGGGGAATATAAAGTTGCAATGAACACAGTGGACTTCGGTCATGTCACTGAGGAGTGGAGGGACTTGCAAAGTGCAGAGAAAGAAGAGGTAAGAAAAATCATACTTTTTTTTCCCCCAGGACACTTTTATTCTCAGCTAGAGAAAGAGTCAAACTAGCAACATTTTTCTTTGCTGAGACAGCTTCCATCTGTTATCAGCATTTCTCAGACTTGCTTCGCCTGATAAATTTTTGATAAGCATCTTTTCCAATAGTCATTGAATGGGACATTCTCCTTTGCTAATCTGATCAATCTTTTTGATACTTAATGCAATGTATTAAAAATTTTTCATGAATTTGACTTTTTCTTGAATCACTGCAGTTTGGGTACACAGAATCTGCATTTGCATTGTGAGAGTGATGTGCATTTAGGTTTATTTGTGGTTCTGTGTTTGCATATCAAGATGTCTTATTGTGCATGATGGTAATGGCAGGTTTTCATTGAAATATCTCTTATAGTTGTATTGAGCAATAATACCTATTGATTAGAATTATGAATTTTACAGAAACCTTGGAATGGCATCTCACTTAAATATTTATCACCTTTTTTATTTTCCTCTCTGTTTCAACATCCTGTGGATTCATTATTTAGAAGGTATAGTGCTACATGTACACAAGACACTTTTTTTGGAAATATTTCATCACCAAACTGTGCATCCTGTGAGGTTGTTCATACTGATACATCCAACTTTTTGCTTATTATAAGACAATTTTGTATTCATTTTTACATTACTTTTCCTTTTGATTGGTAGATAGTACTTTACCCACTCATAAGAGTCAGAGTGCACAGCATGCTTCAATTCTCTTGTGGAAGGAGAAGGAATAGTGAGTCTGAGTTTCTCATCATCTAATTTAGCTAATAAGCTGCTTTGGATTCAAACCCTAGTTTCTGTATTTAAAGGGACAATCTCTGAATGAAATCTTTCCTTCTTACAAGTGACAAACACCTGAATATTGGATTTAGACTAAAAGTTGTGAAAAATGCAGTTGATGCAGAGCCATGCAGCCTTCTCAGATTTCCAGCAGTGGTAGATTTCAGTCCTACCTTTTTGAGTGTTTGTTTTTAAAGACTGTATTTTCAGTTGGCTTTTTTTCAACTGCTTATTGATTTGAAAGCCACTGCTACACTGAGACCGTTCTGCATGGCCTTGTTTCATAGTGACAACATTTTCAGGGCTTTCATTTTGCATGTGACATCGGTACCCTTGCTATATGAGACATTTTTCTTCCACTCTTAGTGTTAAATATGAAAATGAAAAAAGGAGAAAAAGGAAGTTGGTAATTCAAAGGCCCTGTTCCTTTTAGGCCTCAGCATACCAGAAAGCTGGAAATGTGAGAGTGGAGTGTGTATTAATCCTTCCAAATTTTATTAAGTAGAAGATTAATCTTTTATTGCACTATTATGTGTGATTTCAAAGTATTTCATGTTCTTCTGTTTCAAAACACATAAAATAAGCCAAATACTACACAAAGAGGAATTAAAACTTTACCGTTGTAGTATAACATCAAGTTTTAATAAAATAAACAATATCCCCATAGGCAGCTGACAGATAACATGTCGTAGATTAGTGTGAGGTTTCATCTGTCTTGTGGCATAGAACATTGCCTCTTAAATTTTCTACCTAACATCCACACTAAGATCTGACTCAGTCATTTTTCTGCAACATCTTCATAAAGTTCATACTCGGTTAATACAATGTGATTGAAACGTTGTTTGAAACAGAAACAGACATTGAGCAGTGTGAGCTACTTGCATAAATATATTCTGATTTGGAAAACGCCCTTTATTAAAACAGGAGGAGGTAATTAAAATTAATAATTCTGGAAGTATTTGGATATTAGAAGAGTATTACGAGAGCCTTGAATATTTTGCAATAGGGACAAAATCTATGTTGCTCTCACCTTTCTTCGTATTTCAAGTGTTTGCGGGAAGACATATTTCCTGTGTATGCAGGAGAACCATTGTAATTTTTACACTTATTTTATAGGGCCTTTTTGAAGTAGCTACCAAGAATGGCTATTTTATTTATAGGGAGCTAGGCAGTGTGATCCTATGAAACAACATGAAAAATTATGCTTACATCAACACCCTAAATATTTTTTCATACTACAGGAGATCTGTTTTATTTCTGCATCTCGATGTTCGTAAGTGTAGAAGGTATTGAATCAATATGGAAAAATACCAGAACTTAGGTTATATGGAGATTTTTTTATCTTAGTTTTTTTTTTTTATATACTATATGTGGCTTTTCTGCAACAGCTCATTAGCTTACCGTACATATAAAAAATGACCCGACAAAACCCAGTTGCTCACTAGTTGATTATTTAATCCACATGGTCTTCACTTATTTCCACTCCATTATGGAACCTCTACTTCTGTCATATATATGTTGAGCCTGATTCAAAGAATTGCTTAGCCCAATCTGGAAAAGAAAACTCTACCAAGAATCAAGAGAGTTGCATCTGTCAGTGGTTTGGGAGTTATGTTTCACATGAAATGTAATTCATATTCCATATTTGACTCAAGTACTTCACCATCTTTGATGTTCCAGTCCCTGCTCCACAGCAAAGATGCAAAGCAAATGTTAGTGTATTTTAAGTGGTAATAAATAGGGGACAGAGATCCTATCTCCATAAGGGCTCCATCAGCTGACACAGCAGATGTTGCAGAATTCACAGCAGATATAGCTGCGACCAAGAAGTACCCTGGTTTCAGAGTTAGCAAATAAATCACTGCGCATATGAAAGCTAACATGATTTCCCTATGCCAGATGTGTAGCAACAGACACATGCTTGTCCCTTGGTAGTGAACATGAACATGAACATGATATGGTGCTCTGCCTTACAAAAAAAAAAAAAAAAAAAAAATAAAATTGTGGTCTTACCTAAAAAAAAAAAAAAAAAAAAAAAAAATTAAAACTTAAGCAACTGGATTTCATGCAAAAATTTATGACAGATATAATTCTATAATTCTACCAAAAAATCTTTTGTACACTATTCTACATGTTACAACTGTGTAGTGAATTTGTCCTTGAAAAGCACATCTGCACGTGGCCTGCAATAATTGAAGAATGACAGATTTTATTTCCTTTTTTGCCTTTGCTGCAGTTAGGTAAGTTTGGCAGTTCTTAGCAGTCTGGTACTAATTAGAATTGTAAATATGTTTGAAATTAACTATCAGCTGTCAGATTATCGTTAATGTTTAAATGACGACCCCTAAACAAGATGTATACCAAAGCACATCAGTGGCAATTGTCACCAGTCACTTTAAAAGAACTATCTAGGTGATATCAGCCAAACTGAGTATAAAAATCTTATTTTTAGTTTTCTTTATGCCAAATTCAGTTGATGCACATCATAGAATTACAATTTAATTAACACTTAAATCATAGGGGGCAAAATAATTTTACAAGCAGTTGCTCTTCCATTTGCTCATACAGCTTCACTGTATTTTCCATCCTTTTTTTCTAAATGCGCTTGAAATTGATGGCAGAGGATGAAGGTTTATTGAAATAATTTGGAGCTCTACCTCTCACAGCCCAGCCATTTGAATGGCATCTCTCTGACACTGCATTCTCTTCTGGGAAAGGTCTTGTAAATATATTTATGCTGGTGAGGCACTTTGAAGGTACAAGCCTTTATGTGAGCATTTGTTATGACTGTGAGAGGGCTTCGGGAATGTACAAGGTCGTGCAATGACTGCTAAATATTGAGGAGGCCACTGCTAATGAGCCATGTTCCTTGAATCCTTTTTCCTTGGCTGCTTTTGGCTCTGGTCTTCTTGTGAGTATATGGAGATGACTTATCTAGTAGTCCTTCAGTCTGATTTGACTGAGAGCATGGGAGGGAAGAGTGGTAGATACTGAAAGGTTATTCAGTTTTACCAAGTCTGACATATAATGGTTTGGGCACGGAGTGTTAAAAAGGAGATCACAGGAGTTTGCTCCTCTCTGTCATGTAGCAGATGTCACTGCCATTAACTTTATCTGAGTACACACTGCATCCAATATCTGTTATCACTCCAGTACAGAAGGCCAGACAGACCTCCTCTTTGCTCACAGCGGTGTGAATCATACTGAGAGTCATCTTCTGAATACTTCAGCTGATTTCCCTCCAGACATTTCGTTATATTGGCACTTAAATTGAAAACCTGTTGCAGCAAACATGCCAAGAAATTTTAGGGAATATAAGGAGGAGCAGAAACAATTCTTTCCCTTGAAAGCAGTGGAGAAGCAGAGCCTTATGCCATAAGGAGAAAGATCCTTGACTTGACAGTACCCACCACCAGGAGTCCTGCGAACCTTTTACAACTGCCATCTGTGAGAGACTGAAATTGGCTAATGACTTAAACATCGTTAAAATCACTGAAAGACTTGTCCACTGAAGCAACTGCTCACCAAAGCCCACCCCTCCCTGAATATGCCTACTAATTCAGACTGTAATGGGAACTTCAGATAAGATAAACGTGGTACTACTGTTCAATTATCCCAGGAGAAGAATGTTATCACAAGTGTGAGAGACCAGAATGCTAATGGTTCAGACAGTCCAGGGGCAAGCTGAGGATGTGCAGAGTAATCCCTCAGGTGCTGAGGGCCGACATCTCAGACATCTCGGCTACAGGCTGGGTGTTGGGCAAGATAAGCAGAGAGGCAAATCTGTGAGACAAGCTAGTGTTTCTTTGTCCTTACACAAGTGACTCAGCTGTGATAACTCCCCTCTGGGGAAGTACCAGAACATTCATAGGTAGCCTAAAGATACTCAGCTGATGGGCCATAATGGACTCAACTTCACTGACATAACAGGCAACTCTAAGGTCTTAGAAAGTGTCAGAGACTCCTGAAATGTCCCATGATCCAATATTACATCATCCACTGTAAAACTCTCTGCCCCAGGGGACGTACCAGGAAGTTCCCACCTAGCATAAGCATTATAAAACCCTCTCCTGGCTTCTCCCCTCACCACATAGATTTCACTCACCATATGGCACTTCCCTTACCACCACGGACTTTTCCACTCACCACCGTGGGCTTCCCTCCATGGATGCAACCATCACTTTGACAGAACTGGGACTCTCTCCACCAAGAAGACCACGAGAAGAGGATCAATGGAATGCCATTGAAATCCATGGAGTTGTGATATTTTTTCTACTTAACCTGTCTCTCTGTCACACTCTTTCTCTCCCTCTTTATTCTTTTTCCTATTTCTGTCTCTGTCTACCTCACATTTACTGCTAAATAAAAATCTATACTATTGACTTTGGCATATGATCTTGTTTGCACCTTAATTTGGGCAACGGCATCTCTCTAATAATTTTAAGAATCTGATCATAACACTGTCACATAAGATTCTATGCATTACCTGATCAGGCACCCACCATGGGTAAGTTACACGATGGATGCACGCTCATATCACGGTGGATTGTGATGGGTATCTTTTGTACATGGCTTCTGAGTTGTAAGTCTGTTGGAAAACACCAGCTTCACTCCTACATGATGCACAACTTCAAGCAGGAGAAATGCTACACTGCTGCATTTGAAAGGGGTGAGATGCAAACATTCTGCATCTGGAGAGTGGAAGACCAGTTCTGTGAAACTTGACATATACAGTTCATAAGGGTTATTCTTTCCTTCCTCGTCAAAAAATAAAAGGTGACAGAATGAGGTGGAAAAGTAGGCCTGAAACGGGTATATTTAATACCTTGGTATACTTCATGGAAGTTGGAGACTGACAAAGTTAGTGAGCCACTTAGCTTATTGACTCTTTAGCACTGAAACTTACAGAGAGTTAAGAGTTAAATGACATTTTTATAAAAGTCTCTCTCAAATTACGGCAGCCATTCACTGTTATTTTCTGTTATAGTTATATGAGAGATGGACAGATGATCTAATAGGCCATTCCCATCTCTGCTAATAACACTTAGTGCTTTTGCAGATAGCACAGTGCTTTGCAAAAGAAAGTATCATTATCCCTAGGGAGATGCTGTCAGAGCGTCAGACAAATTTTAAAATGTGAGGTCTCCTTTATTTAGTTGCATATTGGATCACTGTTTTCTTCATGGTGTTCACATTTTCTCAAGTTCAGTTCTTATCACAACCAATTAAAACTTTAAAATGTTAAATCTAAGGGGCTTTTAATTTTCGGGTTCTCTTGAGACTTACATAAACTCACAGTGCTGAATGCCTGTTCAACATTATAAATACAGCATTTGCCTTGCCAAGGAAATGATTTTCATAGTGAGACAGGGAACAAAACAGTTTCTCAAGTTTGAGAACAAGCAAGCTTAGTTTAGAATTCTCCAGCAGTTAATTAGCTGGTTTGCATCTTGAAATTGAAGATGTTAAAATGTTGTGATTTTAAACGTAAAACAATGTGATTCAAGTAGAGCAGTTAGGGTACTGTTTCAAGCTGTTAGAATGATGGATTTCTTTTCTCACCTTTCATATTCAAACTGATGACAATCCCAGTATATACCTTTGTTGAATATTCTCTTTCTTAACTCCCCCTCTGGAAGAGACACCATAGGAGGTCAGAGGCATTCTTGTCTTGTAATAAAAAGAATGTAATTGGCATACTTGAAATCAAAAGGGAACTTGTCTTGATTAATCTCAGGCTGTCTGGCTTTACAGGTATTAAATTCAAATACAGAGGACAGTAGAAAAAAAGAAGTTCAGTGATAGTGTTAAATTCAGGCTCTTCTGGGGTCTTTCTCTTCCTGGACAGTATTCATTCTGAGATCAGAAAAACTTGTATTGCTGATTTGTCAAAAACGTAATTATTACCATTTTTCCTTCCAAATGTGAAAAGGCATCTTGAAGTTAAACTGTGCTGACAAAGTAGTTCCAATACTTGGTGCTGAGCATCTAATGTAACAGATAGAATACATGTATTTTATGTATTATACTACATATAATATATGTAATGTAAACACATTTTACAAAATAATATAACGTACACAAAATAATACACATATGCATACACAAAACACAACATTCTAATACACAAACACACAAAATAATAATAGTTTATCAAATAAATAGTAGTTAATTGTGATAATTTATAATCATAATAATTTTATGTGTTTATTTATTTATTTGTTTATTCATTCATTTATTTTCAACCAAGTATATTCCTAAAAACCTTGCAATAAATTACAAGGTCAAAGGAAGGAGCAGTGGACAATTCTCAACCTCCGCTTCTTAATGTTATTGTTGGAGGATTTATTGCTCAAGTACAGCATATTTTAAAGTTCAAAAGCACTGCCTCATACAATGACAATTGGAAAGCATTGTTCTGAATAGTGTTCTTATAGGATTTTGAGAAAGATGCTGAGAGGATCAAAATCATCTTAGAGTTCTTTTTTAAAAGACTTCAGCAGAATTTATACTCAGATAGCTGATGCATTTGCATGGATTGAAGTATATTGCAAGTGGAAGGTACTAAAACTGGAGTATGAAGAGGTGTTTTAGATGGTAACTGCAGAAGGAATTCCAGGACATCCAGACATAATTGTGGAGTACTCCCAGCTATAAAGGTCTGTAATCTGGGAAAGATTGCAAATGGATCTGCAGAATCAGCCAGTGGTATGAATGGGTCACAGAATGTGCTGTATCTGAAATCTTTCAGCATTATTCTCCAACTGGATTTTTATGTACTTATTGTACTTACTTATTTTTCTGACTACCAGCATCAGTGAATGCATAAGCCAGAGGCAGAACTTGTCTCACTGGGATTCTAGGCAGAAGCTTTGCAGTAGTCTGGGCTAATACCTTATTTCCCTTTCTCCCCTGTATTTCCAATTTACCTGATGGCTGTTACAAACCAGGATCAGGAGCTAAGGGAAGCAGCAAAACTGCAGTGCCAAAATCCTCCATCATAAGTGTCATTAGAAGGACCTTCAGAACAGAGACCAACATTTTAACAGTCATGAGGGAAGAGCAAATCTTGCAAAGACAACGACAGCATTTTCACTAGATGGTTGAGGAGGAGTAAGTCACTGTAGTCTGCTCATTTTGTTGTGCCCACTTCACACAGAACTAAAAGATTTGGCTTACAGAAGCTTCAGAGGAAAATGTATTTTTGAACAGGGGAAAGACAAAGATTTAGGAATGGTGGTCTGTGAAAGAAAGTGATTGGCCATTTTCTTCATTTTTTTCCTCTGTTAGCTTTTAAACACTGATTTAGACCATGTCATAGATTACCATAGTAACCATTTAACCTCTTTTCAGAGCTTGTTGTGTTTCCATTTAGTTCAACAATGAGCTTAACTGGTATTTGAAGCACTTTGCATCGGACTTGTGACAGGAATTAGTGCCAAAAGCCCTAATCACAGTTAGAATCCAGAATATAGTACTGCATTTTCAGTTCAGTGGTATTAGGCTTTTATATAGTTTATGCAAATTTTTTTAGAGGTAGAGTGCATGAACTTTGGAAGTATTACCAGGTCTTATTTCTCGACTAAATAGATGACAGACAGCAATAATTCAGTCCTACAGTTTTGTTCAATTGTATAACTCAGCCTTCTACGAAAGGCCAAAGAAATCCCTCACAGTGGCTGATGTGTTGTTACTGTGTTACAGGTGATGCATCGGGGTGGTTTTAGTGCAGTCAGCCCTGTACCTCTTTCCTCTTTCTTTTCCATGGCCTTCTGCAGCTTACTTCGTTATTGTTACCATCATAACTAGCAAAACACTCAGGACTTGATGATCAAAATTAGATTCTAAAAACCTTTGGAACAGCCTTTTTCACTTGTTCATGTGTGATTCTTTCTTGGCAAGGTGCTGTTGTACAAAATAATAACTTGCCCAAAAAAATCCTTTATGTAGAATATCTCTGTTTCTGCTTTTGGTGCATTCTTCCCTTGTAGGTTAATGGAGAACTGACATTTCCAGTTTTAAGATCTTGCAGTCTATGGCATGCACACAGTTCTTTTTGAAGGATTGTGGCCAGTCTTTCATTTTCAATCACACCAATCAACACAAATATTATTATTCTTGGATGCTCATAGATAGCTCTACATCATACATAATATTGAAGAGGTTAACAAAATAGAAAAAATGCTTTTCTGCTTATCTGAGCATGACCATTTATAATACTGGTGCTATACAGTTCAAATTTTTAACTTCTCTGTCATCTAAAATTCTAATAGCAAGGAATTTTACTCCGAGACTGATACCACTGGCTAAAGATCNACCCCCCCCACCCCATCCTCCTCCCCAGACTTCCATATTTCTGGCCACATTTAGGGAGAAATTCATGAAATGCTGATTCATCGCTGTTTATTATGCTTTTCAGGGTTTTTTTTCTTAACTTCTACCATCATTCAATACACCTGAGCGAGTCAGTTAATGAACTTGCATTTTGTAGCCTCTAGTCAAAAGCTGCTGTTGCTTTTTAGTGTTTATGTTGACCAGAAATTAAACTTCTGTGAATCACTCTACCTCCTCACATCTCAGCATTTATTTTCTCATTCATTGTGTATGCGTGCATAGGAGATGTAGACCTGAGCATAAAGCAGAAATATATCTTTTCTTTTGTGGCGCATCTTTGGTGGTGGAAACTTTTGTGCAGACTTTAATTGTTTTGTGTGCAGTCTTTAGGTGCATTACCTGGGGCTTTTTGTTTTACCTGGCTACCTGGCTAGCTCGCTCACTAGATGGATGGAGGGGTACTTTAGTTGTTTTGTCCCTTCCACTAGTAAAGTTTCCTAAGTATGACTTTTTCCTGTGGAGCACTTGAGTATGATCACTGTAACAGAATTACTATTGCTGTCTCATTAGAGCAGAACACAACTCAGTTTGAGCTACTATCATCAGCAGGCAGATGAAAGCCATTTCAGATCTTCTTTTAGACCCGGGTAAATTCTGTGTTTGCTTCCTGCTAGCCAAAAGCTAGATGAAAAGAAGTAACTGAAATTGAATCCAGTGATATGGAGGCCAGGGCATTTTCCTTGAGCATTATGTCTACAATTACAATTACAGAAATAATGCCAGAGGTGGGAGTTTCCTAACTGGCAGTGAGAAAGAGAGTTGATAGTGGTGTGTTATTCCTGCCTGATTGGCTGCATGCATTTGCCTATAACAGAAAAGAATTAGGAGGTATTGCAACTTCCATTGACACTGATAAGGGCAACTAAATCTGGGAACCCTTTCCTGTGCCTTTCTCCACTTTTGGCTGACCTTGAATTCAAATCTCTTCTTCTTAGATAAGGACCTTGTAATGAAATTCTAACTGAGCAATTCCCTGTACAATTACCATTATGTGGAGCTTATCATTTGCTCTTTATGCCACTGGCATAGAACATGGCACTGCAGCTTTGCAGTGGTATGGCTGGCAATGGGCGGACAGCACCTGAGCTTCCCATTAGATGCTTAATATTAAGTGCTACTTAAATTACTTCTGGTCATCTGGAATCCACTTATTTTATCTTTGTTTTTCCATATCTTCTTCATTAACTGTGAAAACTAACAGGAGTGTCTCTTGTTCATGAGTAGAGCCTGGGCTTCAAAACTGGCAGCATCTCATTTTTGTGGGAGCACCCTGAGGTCTGCAGCTGACATCCCCTGTCTATTAATGCCCAGCTCAGAATGAGGTAGCAGTGGATTATGCTGAAAATATTTTTACTCATTCAGACTTCCACATTAATCAGTCAGGCCAAACATTAATTTTCTGTGATGTTTTAGAGCAGGAACAGTTTTCAATGACATGTAGGTCATTTGTATTAATTTTGATTACTCTGATTTTTTGCTTGTACGTGTTGTACAGAAAATAAGTATAGCTATTACAAGTCTGTGATACAAACTGAGAGCTGCAGTTCTTCCACAGCACATCTCTGTAACCTGTGGTTTATTTCTTGTCATAGTAAAGTTGTATATGACAATACATCAAAGCTCTCAAAAAAACCCCACCTGTAACTTCATGTGCTATCTGAATTTGTGCATGCTTCCCCATCCTCTTTTTTACTACGAGAACCAGTTTGTATCATTACAATTTGATACACCAAATGTTTCTGTAGATACAGAATCATACTTTTCTATATACCCTTTAAATGATTAAATCATTTGAAATCTCTTAAAAGACATGATTACTTCTTCAGAATGCCTGTTGGTGATACTAAACTATTAGTTGATTTCTTAATGAAGAACTGTGTGCTTTTAGTTTAATTCATCAGCCTAAAGGAAAAATATGCACATTTATAATGTACTGAAAGTTACATCTTTTATTAATAAAAGCATAAAATCCAACAATTAGTATCTTCTGATACACTATAATTGTAAATGAAAGCAGATTTTAATTAAGCTCTACTAGATTTTCTGCAGCAATCGTATGTTACAGAATGACTTGAGAATAGTAGTTTCCTGCTTGGATTTCAGCTGTAGAGTTCCAGAATTGGCATAACTTCCTGCAAGCACCATCAGTAGTCATATTTTATATAAGAATTTAAGGCTCTTCATGTTTATATGTTCCCTGTCATGAAAAGTAACTGTTAATCAGCCCTTCAAGCATAATCACAACATTTAAAGCTGTGACTATCTTGTGTATAAACATTGGGATGTGCTCCTTAGACTTTTTAACCCACCTTTTCATTGATTCTTTGGGTTTGCTGCCAGAAGGCACCACTGTATGAGCTTTTACAAGTCACTGAGGATGACTGATCTGTAAATATGATCTATTTTATTTCCATTGGGTCTAGATTAGCTAACATTAAAATTTTCTTTCTGGAAAAAAAAACACCCCTTTTCAAAAAAACCCTTGTATTGTATAGAAATAGTGCTATTTCCTATCAAATCGGGTATTTCTCTAAATTAGGTGATGTTGTCTGTCCTAAATCTGGAGGACTCTGAGATCTTCAAGGAACATTTCAAAGAACCTCCTATAGACCTCAGTCTAGGAAACAGGCAGCATCCTGAAGATATTAGTGTTCATCCAGTGCCAATTTAGGAGCAAGTGGGCTCCTAAGGAAACTCCCTTACAAGCCTGAGTGTTAGACCTTGCTTGGTTTTGGAGCAAGGATCTAGACAGTGTCTGATTCTCAGCCCCTGGCATTTTGTCCTGGCTGCGTGGCTGCAGACTGCAATTTCCAAAAGCTCAGATTACCTCACAGCATCCCAACTTTCAAAGAAATTTAAAAATTTATGTGAGACTTTACTGGCAAAGGGTATAAAGAGAAGGCTTCTGACAGTAGACTAATATTCATTTGTAGGAAGCTTTGCACCTCCACTGGAAAACTCTTAGAGGGTCTTCAAACCCAAAGAGTTTGAAATTTCTGATTTTAAGACCTAAATAGATGACAAAAATAACACATCCCCTATAGCTTCAGCAACTACTCTGTGTTTATTTATTTGGATGCTACTGGATTCTACTGGAATTTGTTGATTCTTGTTACACCCTTCCTCAATAGGTTCAAGCCATTTAGTACATGGTGCTTCCTATTCTTCACAGTACTTACACACTGTAATCAAGCCACTTCCAATCCTCTTTTCAGAAAGCTGCAGAAATGTTTCTTTTATGTTTTTTGCAATCAGGGGTTTTCTTCTTTTTTCCAGTAAGAGTTGTGACTATCTACCTTCTTTGTAGTTTTCAGCATCATACCAAAAAAAGAAAAAAAATGCACACAAGAACTGTGTGCAGGATACTTTATTTCTTTGCCAGGCAGGCACAGTCACCAGCTGCTTCTGATCATGTCTCCTATTGAATGTTTTGCTCAGCATTACACTAGCACTTCATGATCTGTAGCTTAGGACCCTATATCCTCAGCAGGAGGCATTGCCTTGGAAGATACAATTCCTGATTCAGGAGATTCTTAGAAAGAGTTGAGTTCTTTATTTTAGAAGGCAGAATTTTTGCTTTTGGCTGTATGAAAATGTCCTCTGTGTGACTGCTTATGGCTAAGTGATTTAGCACTTTCTCTCTGACCAACCTGTTGCATTATTATTTACCATTATGATAGTACTAGTATCTTGCTTACTTTATCAGCAAAATTTTTCCCCATCTGTAGAAAGAGCAGTAGACCTTGAACAGAAAAAGGAAAATCTTGCATGTTTCCTTCATCAACCAAATTTACAATCTTATCAAAGGTGAATCCGGTTTTAGTTGAAAAGACATTTTTCCATAATACGATGTGACTTCACATTCATTATATTTTATATCCTTTAAATCAACATTAATATAAAGTTTTATGGGTTCTTCTTTTATTTCATCTGGGTTTGATAAAAGGCAAATGCCTGATACACACCACCTTCATCCCATTTGGCCTTTTTCTGAGTAAGATGGGCGTAACTTTAGCATTGTTTCAGTCTTCTGGAATTTCCCTTGTGGTCTAAGATTTATTAAAAATGAACATTATTGAGCCAGGGATTTTATGATAAGTGCAGTCTTCTTTCCTGGATTTTATAGGTGACTGCGGTGACCTCTTCTTACTGAAGAGATTAATGAAATTGTGTGGTACTGATTGCTGTGATGACCTTTGATAAGCTGCCTTGCCTTCCTAAAGAATGTGTTAAGAGAGTTTGTCTAAGTGAAATAGTCAGGAGAGATGGAGTAATTAAAAAGGGGTTTGCCACTATGTATTTATTCAGGAACATGAGTATCTTTCAGTAGTTTCATAAAAATATATGTTTGAATGTTTAGTTTAAGAAGTGGATATGAGCCTCGTATGGGTAAGTCAATAGATTTGAATACATAGCACTAGTTCGAAGGACCTCATTCTTGAACGGAGCACAAATATTTAATGTGCTGTACTTAAGACATATAATTCAAGGCATTGTAGAAGGAGGCATTTAATAGCTTATTCATTTCACATGGAACCAAAGACAAAAATACTGAAATTATCTGGGAGAGCATTTTACACATTTCTGACTTCCCTCAAACTAGGGACCACTAGAAGAAGATTTGCTCTGAGCTTTTCTGAAGGTTTTCAGCTTGCCTCTTTTCCAGCTGCATATCCTTTACTCCATCGGATAATTTTTAGGCAGTTTTGATGCTCTGGAAAAATCTCCAGTACAAAAATTAGTAAAAGGGGACAATGTGAGCAATGAAAATCAATGATATATAAAAGGACTTTAAATCCTGCCAGTACTTGTAGCACAGAAGCAGTGAATGAAAAAAGATCACATTGACCTGGGTGAAATTATACATAAAGGAAAATCTTCTTCACCTTGATAAAGTACAGGTGGAGAACTGACTGGTTACAAGTCTTCCCCTATCAGCTATTAACTTAAATCAGCTGGTTTAGTCTGTTGTTTTTCCCATTAGCAAATCCAGCGCCTTACCTCTTGCTGTGCAGTGTCCTGGTCTGCAGCCCTTCCCAGGTCTCGGCTGTGCTGCAGTGAGGAGCCTTGCTTGTCATCATGGCTGAGTTGTCTTTCTGTGAAAATAAAGGCACAAGCTGGTTTTGGCGCAAAATTATGTTGCATGCTGCCCTGGAAGCTGGAGAGCACAATAAGAAGGTTCCTATAAACATAAAGGAATGCAATGCCTTGAATAGGATACTCAGAAACCCTTGAACATGTGCTGTTTGGCCTGCCTCTAACTAACTTACAAGTTTCCAGTTTTAAAACAATGGCATTATGTACCGCCTCTTGCCTAATTGGCAATTTAGGAGATTTTGGAGGAGGCTGCTGTATTGTGTGGGGCTTGTGATTCAGGTCATGGAAGGAAGCTGAAGGTAGTGCTAGGGGGTATTGTGGAGGAGCTTCAAAGCTGAACTGGTGTTACAGCAAGCGGGAGATGAGAAAAAGGAGGACATCAGTCAACAGGAGCTGAGTGAACCAGGCTGTGGTAGGGACGCTGCAAAAAGAACCATTTATTTAAAACATAGCTGGAACTGGTATGAGGTGCGAGGTCTTCATGTTTTAGTACTGTTTGTTACAGTTTCAGGAAAGGGAAGAAGACGGCTGGCTGTGAAGGTGATCCGTGAATTCCACTGAATTTTTCATTGTGGTTCTTGCAGAACAAATAGAAATATGCTGTATGGCTTCAGTAATGGAGGCACTGATTTTGCCTGATAGTCTCTCTCTGAGGCTGTGGAATTTCAGCAGTATTTACCAGCAGCCATGGGTGATTACTCATTCCATCATACCAATCATTCCCGCCTACTGGTTTGTTTAAATGTTTGTTCTGTCTTTCACTAATCAATAATGTATGTAGCAAGGGCACTGTTTATGCCAGGTTTTTAGTACAGTGCCACATCCAGTCCTACATCTTACAAGTAAGAAATTGCTAATTGATTTGATTCTTATAGTTCTCAGCTGTTACTGGCCCTGTATGTTTTTTGATGTGCGCTGTAATTATAATCCATAATCTAAAGCTTTTAATTCAATCACTTTTGGAAACTAAAATACTCTTGGTAGTAGACACTATGTTAACTGAGCATTAAGATGCTCATACTTATTACAGGAGATGTTTTCAAGTCAAACCAAGGGTACTGTATTGTGGCTTCCTATACCCTATCACAGGAGGACAATGACTTTCTGTAGGGTCACTATAGTGCATATATGAAATAGTCTAACAATTATGGAAAAGCATTATGATTTGACTTCTCACAATGTCTGATAAGCCAAAAGAAAATCCTTCAAATGTAGTACATTTCCTTTCAATGTTGTACTTAGACTACTCCTTAGAAGACTAGCCTTGTGACATACTGCAGTTAATAAGTTTTCCATGCTGTCAAAAGTAATAATATTAATGTCCCATTCAGTCAAATTAATTTTGTTTTGTGCACTGGCCTGCATAGACGTGAGTGACATTTAGAAATATGATCAGGCAGGAGCTGAGTAGAAGCCAAGTGGCAAAACAGAGAGAGATGCAATCACTAAAGCAGAGCAGCCACCTGCAAGCATTTGTGGGTAGGCAAAGAGTTACAGAAAATCAGCCTGATGTTCAGCCATATATGATTCTTTTAATTAATTTCTCTGTTTCTCATTTAGTTAAGAAATTAATTTTCTTCTTGTTTAATTAAGAACTTGGTATGTTTGGTAGCATGGTCTTTTGTCTGGAAATCAAAGAGTGCATTTCTGCTAATCTTTGATTTCAGCTGCCTTCAGCCACAGCATTTCTCATTTTGCAAGAGACAGCTGATTGTAATGCTTTTAAACTGATGACCGTGAAGTGTCATTTTCTACTAATAATAACAATAGTGTTTTCTCTTTCCATTTCCTCTGCTTTTTAGAAAGCAGTAATTGAAGTGCTTTCTCTAAACAGTTAAAAATATAATGACAGGACTTAAAGAAGGAAGCTGACAAAACCTAGGTTGTTAATTTTTTAATAACATTGGCTGGTTCAAATTATTGCCCACTTGCGTTCACGTTCAATTTACCCTTGTGTTGGAGAATGTTGCATAGTTACAGCAGTTAAAAGAAATGCAATCTACTGCTTTTATATATATATATATATATTGCAATAAGAGGACAGAGATTAATCATGAATTTCTGTGTGAAGTAGTGCTGTTTAGAGGGGGACTGGGGGAGAAGAAGGATAAAAAAATAGATGAGTAGATTTTTTTTTTTCCGAAGAAAATCCTGCTAAGTATGTTCCCTTTAAGCAAGAGTAAAAAGTAGTGCTGGCATACAGAGGTTGTATCACAAAAGAGTCAAAGAGTAGGTTTGTAGTAGGGAAATCAGTCAAAAGGAATATTCAATTAAACTATTTCTTTCGGCGCTTCCTCACTCCTACTTTATAACATGACTGTATCCCTACAGATACCATCTCCCAATACCTTTAAGAAATTCACTTCATTATTATTATTCCCTGTCTGTCCTAGAACTTCTCCCTTTTAAAACTTGCCTCATGGACTTTTGCTTCTATTTCTGTTCTCTGTTCGCCTAGTATCAGTGTCCTTTCAATCCCTTCTTTAGCCTGTTTTCCCTGCTAGTTTCTTTTTAATAGGATCCACAATGAGCTCTCTGGATCCTGCCTCAAGAACTCCTGCTGTAACCTATTTTACTTCACTGCTTAATTTACTTGTTACATTGCTTGTAATGGAACCCTTTACATTATCAGAAGTTTCCTGTTATGGCCAAGTTTACATATTTAAAGAGGATATAATCTGTGAAGACACTTCTGAAAGAAAAAAGTTAGTAAAATAAAGGAGAGACTTGATCGCAGATATTCTGTACTTCTATTTTGTAAGACAAATGGGTTATTCCTGAAATAAAGACTGATTCTTGAAAAAAAGAACCATGCAGTAAGGCACTTGTCTTTTCATATTGTTTTAAAATACTTCTGTCAAAAGTGCAGTAGGTAGAATCAAGAAGAAGGTTCTGCCTTCTCTCCAGAGGCTTTTATCACCTACTTACTGCCAGCAGGACTGCTGCATTCATGGGCATGCAATTTCCTTTAGACGGCAAAGGAATTACTCTGATTGTCAGATTAATGGTTCAGTTGTTAAAGCCCTTAAGTTTATATTGACTGGATTTATATGTAACATTTTGCAAGTCTGAAATAGCTACTTCTGCCGTTAGCCTTTTGACTGAAAAGGTTGGGAGAACTCTGCCTCTCTTTGCTCTCAGTACTTTATCCCAGAAGCAGTGCAGAGACTTTGGGGTACAGTGGTACTTGGTGTGCATACATATTCATGTGATAGTCTCCAAAAGTGCTGTAATAATAGGCTGACACTTCAGCTCCAGCTTTTCTTTCTCTTTCCAGTTCTTCCTTGTCTTTCCCTGCTGCACCAGCTATTTCTAGCCTGTTACTGCAAACTGAGTTTTAGAGCCTCTTGCTTCCTTCCCACTCCTTTGCCTAATTGTGGCAGAATCATCTTCGTATTGTGGGCTCATCTGGGCCCTGATTTGCCAGATTCTTTCCTGATATACATATTGCATATTTGAAATTTTCTGCATTGTTCTTTAACTATATGTTTGTCAAAATATACTAGTATTATTTTGGCACATTTTGAGGCTTAGTGTATTCACGTCTTACATGCCAAGAAAAGTAATTTGTTGGATTTGAGATCTCCATGTGTAGACTAAATGTGATAGCCTCAAAACTGAGGCCCATCCATGTGGGAATTAGGAGTAGAGATTCTACCTTTACATTTTACCTGGGCTTCCTGAGTTTGTTAGACTCTAATTTAGCTTATACCCCACCTTTATGCTGTCCCTGTTTTCCTTGCAGTTTTAAAGCATTTTAGTTGCTGTGAAAACTATACAGTGAACATTATGAGCTTCCATGGTAAATATTGATTAGGGTAAGATGGTATTATTTGGGTCTTTTCCCATAAACCATATTATATTGTGTTTCTCTCAGGCTTGTGCAAATATTCAGAATTAAAACCAGGTACTGAAGTTGGAAACCCACTTCACTCTGTTTATATCCTTCCTGTACTGATGTTTTTTGGAATCTTAAATCCAATTAGGGAAAAGCATATGGTGCTGTGGCTTCTTATTTTGGTTTTGTTTTACCAAGAGAGCTGCAAGAATCAACCTTCTCATAGTAACTTCCACAGAAATGTGGAGAATGTTTATATTAATAAGGTAGATATCTCTGTTAGACATTCTGTGGTACGAATGAGAGTAATCTGCATGAATAGCATTCTTCTCTGTAGCTTATTAGGAGAGTATACTGTCAAGGCAAAAATGACTACTGACAAATGGGAGAAGAAACACTGAACAAGTAGGAGCCACTTAACAGTCCTCTCTAAAAAGTCCAGGTTCTCAACAGGACTTCAAATAGCCTTTCCTAAGCTGAAGAACTGTTAGCAGCACTGTCTGTTTTTGTCATTTATGTTCTGCTCCATTGCATCCTCTTTATATGTAATGAGGTTTTGAAGTTGCTTAGATGGAGAGAATCTTTTGATTGGTGTTTAGGCATTATACATGAATAGGTTAATGTGTATAAACCTCACAGCTGGAAGTGTCTAACACTAACTTACAGTTTCCATCAGAGATCAAACTAATTTACTAACATAAATTATGTATACATAGGGCTGAAAGAAATTAATAATAACAATAAGGCACCTCCATGGGATAATCACCATACCAGCAGCACTCATCTGCAGTGTGTAGCCCTGCAGGAGTTTGTAATTATCTCCTGCAAACCACACCTCTAATGATTGCTTTTGTTGCCTCATTGCAGTGCTGTCACTTGCAGTATTTTGCCTGACAAATACTTTTTAAATTTAAAAAGAAAATAGCATGGCAGTCATGCAAAGAGAAAAGGTTAAAAGTAGAAGAAGTGTTGAAGAAATGCAGTTAATACAGTTTTTAATGCCAACAAAAAAGTACTAAACTTGATTCTGGAGGCATTTAATGAGGTGCTTATGCTTTTTCTTCAGCTTATTCACTGGAATGAGCCCATCATCTGCTGCCGTTTCCCATGGCTTGCTGGTGATCTATGGAAAACTGGCTGTTTACATGATGCTGGCTTCTTCTCTGTGCTTCCTGCAGCTAAAATTCCATTAAAAGAGACTAAAAAGGCATTAAACTCTCTCTTAAAATTACTCTTCTGTGTAGACAACTGCAGTATTTGCAGAGAAGCATAACATGATTACAGATGGAGAAAGGCTAGTAGTCTGGTGAGAGGTGATGGTCTCTGTGGCAATAACTGTGTCTAAAGTACCTCTTGCAGTCTCTGCTAAAGTACTCACATCAGAAACAACGATCCTAACATCATTTTATGCTTACTAAACACACTCTAATCTCAACACAAGAGTAAAAAAAACCCACCACCACCAAACAGAAAAAGAAAAAGAAAAAACAAACAAAAACCAAATAGAAAAATTTAAAAATATCTGCTCAAAGGAGAGTTAGAAGCATGGTATCAATTTAAAAGGGAATACAAGTTCCCCTGCTGCTATAACTAAAGCTCCACCTAGTGAATCTAAAGATAAGGACAGAGCCCCTGAATATTGGGTGATATGTGGTTACAAAGGTCTCTAAGATGGGGGACTAAAATGAGCTTTCATATATACTGTGTTTCAGTCCTTCTCAGAGTCCCATGAATCAACCAGGCAAATTTAAACCAAGTCTACCCTGTAATAAAGCAGCAAGCACGGAGAACATCGGGTGGTTGGTGAGCTGTGATCATGATAACACAAATCAATAAGCAATTGATTTCTTCCATTCTGAACAACCTGCAAGTGATAGATCAACTTCACTGTTACCTTACCCAATATGGACTTCCAAACATCAGGGGAACAGGAGCATGTTTTTCTGACACCGTGCCCTTGCAGACTCAGTTCAGGCCCAGCATGAGCTACGCAGATTTGTATGGCTGAAATCTGTATTTTCGTGATCTGGGATTTATAACAGTATATGCAGTCAGGGAGGAATAGTAAATGCTTCTGTAGCAGCGCAGTCCATGTTGTGAAAGACATCTTAGGTTATTCTAGGTATGAATTAAAAACGCAAATTTTCTGATATTTGTATCAGTTCTTTTGAGCAAGGTCATCATATCATTCTAGCCCTTCTGGGTCAGATAGAGGTCTCTAAGATAGTGCTCTGTAACTTTACCCACTTTACAACCTGAAGAGTTCAAATCTACTTACTTATTCCTTTTGCGGAAACTATACCATACCTTTGATCATTCCTGCTTCTTTTTTTTGAATCTTTCCCTATTCTACCAAATCCTTTTGGAGGTGGGAAGGACACTGTAAGTTTTCAAAATACTGGCACACATGCATTATGACAGCATTTTTATACAATACACACATTTACCATCATGAGCTATTTTGTTGTGTCCTGTGTGAGCATTTTTTAACTGTACATAACTGTGTTTGTTCTGTATGTTTCCTGACTGGTGGTGATCACTGAGCTGATGTCTGGCAGGGAACTAACTATTGCAATCCCTGGGTTTTGGTCCCAGCTTACAATAATCAGTTTAGAGTCTCACTTTATAGGTAAAATCCTTTGCACATGGACTGTCTATCCTCTAGGAAATACTCACTACATCTATGAGTATGTGAGCCAGTTGCTCTCAGTAGTGTCCTCCAGCATTTTAGGTAAGGTTCTGACTTTGTCTCTTTCCCCTTGGCTCTTTGAACCTGGTGAATTGCCATATTATTTTTGCATGTGTCATACAGGAAAACAGAGCATAATTCCGGCAAAAAATTACTTAGTGTCTTAACAAAAAGCTTTGATACACCCCCAAAACTTTTCAATAACCAACCTTCCAATTTATTCTAAGAAAACACTGGAACCAAAGAGATATGGTCATAGAAATGTACTTTATATTTCACTGTCAAAATAAATTGTGGAAGTAGACATATGCCATAAGAACTACTGCCTTTGAAAGAGAAACATTGCTGTCTGAAATTCTTTATGGGACTGTTCAGTGTAACCTCATCCTTCTTGTCTCAAAAGCAGCCTTGGTAGCCCCCTAGAGACATCGTTGGGCTTGAAGGGAAGGAGGAGAGCAGCTTGGATCATCCAACTGATCGTTTCTAAGCAATATTCCTCTCTCGCATTCTCTCTCTCTTTCTTCCTCTCTCTCTCTGGTACCTGCAAGTTCATATCCCTTATTACTCCTTTTAAAACAAAGTTCCTGTAATTCTGGACATAATTCAGCCTGTCCCTCTTTGCCAGGACTGTGAGGAAGGTACTAAGCAATGAATAATGAAAGGCTGCATTTGGCAGGATGTCGGAGGATAGGCTGCAAAGCAAAACCAAATCGTCCCTTCTACCCCTTCCTTATGTAAGGAGGGATGTACTGTGTCCTTTACTGGTCTATATCTGCCTTTTTTTTTCCTTTTATGACAGATAGGAGACAAGCCTTTTTTTATACTATGTTGTGCTTTGTGGTTTTTTATACTTTTTGCTTTAGTGACAAAGCCTGATGAAAGATCCATGTTACTGTTTCATGAGAAACATCCTAGTCATTGTGTTAATTGAGTTCCAGTGAAACACAACCTGTGGAAAACAAAACAATCCTGACTTGGTTTAAAGAACAAACAGTATTTGTGGGACCCTGATTATCGGGGGTGAAATACTGAGCAGTATAGCTTACTTTGCAGCCTGTCATTCAGTTCCATAGGGAATAGTTGCTGCAATAGATTTGAGGTTACTGAGGATTTCATCTGGATAATTTGTGGTAGATACCTCAATATTGTTCATTTGATTGTTTTCTTTAAGAGTATGAGTTGGAGATGTAATCCTGTTAATCTTCTGTGGGGCTTTCAAAATTGCGTTTTTAAAAGGTACAAGAAATGATTAAAATATTACATCATGTCTTGTTTGCTTTCACAGCAAGAAAAGCTGGGTGATATCTGCTTCTCCCTCCGTTATGTGCCTACTGCTGGCAAACTGACTGTCGTCATTCTGGAGGCTAAGAACCTGAAGAAGATGGATGTCGGTGGACTATCAGGTATGTGTGTGAAAATCCACTTGTAGATTTTGCAGGCTTGTGAAGGCAGAAAATCAACTCATTTTCTATTGGAGATCTGTTGTTTAAAAAGGTAAGGGTTCTTGTTCCATGTCTGAAAAATGTGGTTTGTGTTTCTTGAAAGTTAGAGCATGACTGAGTATATCAGAACTCATTCTAGCTTAAAAAGAAAACAGAATATCAGAATTCATTGCATTCCACTGCAAGGTCTGAAGAGTTAAACAATCAGATGACAGTGGAAGCTCTCTGTACTTTTCTCCTGTTGCCTGGAGATAAATACAGACTATTCAGGCAAGAGAAAAAAATCTGACTACAATTCCTATTGTCTGTTTAATCTCACAAAATGTGAGCATTTCCCTTCAATGTTACTGATAATACATAATAGAGGAACTCACCACAGGTCACCATGCTGGCTGCTGTTTGAGGTGCTGGGGAAATTGTTTCTACATTTGAAGGGCTCAGGTGCGATTGTTCCCGTGCGCAGAGTTAGGAGTGCTCTGTATTTGCATGCACACCAGAAATCAAAATGACAGCCCCGCACTTGGGGTAGTCAGTGGGGCTGATATATCCAACGTGGTGGTGTCCTCGCAGTCTCTCTGTGTGGTAAGGCCGTACACACTGTGGGTGACCTGATGTGTGCCATCCCAAAGGGATGGGGTACAGTCAGCACACACGGTGTCAGGGCTGCATCCCAGCAACATGGTTTCTGCACTCTGCTGCGTCTGGAATTTGGACACAAATTACTGTCTAAATTACCAATTAACTGAGACTAAATTAAATAACAAAATGCTTTATAAGGTGAGCTCTTTTCCAGAGAATCTTATTTTGTATACCTTCTATTGAGAAGAAACAGTTTCTGCCCACCATTGAGAATGAGGCTATTTCCAGCACAGTTCTAGAACTGAAAACTTTTACAGCTGCCATTAATACACAGGTGATGTAATTGCTGATTTTGATTTAGCAAGTGACAAGGGAAAAAGTATTTTGCTTTTTTTTTTTTTAATAATCCTAGCACAAAGTAAGAGTTACACGCAAAATAAACAAAGAAGTGGGAACTTACTAAAAGCAAGTCTGAAGGTTTTATTTACCATTTTTGATGAGCAATAACTGGAGGACCTTCACAAAGTGAGGGAAAACAAAGTACTTTATCAGTAACCAGTTGTCTTTTTGTTTTACTTGCTTCTAAAGTTATTCACTCTACAGCAACAGATGCAAAGCAAAAGACATCCAAACTCAATAAAGTTTAGCTCTCATCTAAAATGGACAATGGATTAGGACACACCACCAATAGTTTCCCTAATGCTCATACTGAACAAATTGCAAATTAATGTTCTTAAGCACATTTACTTCCTAATGGTTTCCTAATGAAAAATTAGATTCTCATGATGACAAAGTGTGGGGGTTTTTGACTGAAGTGTAGCTCTGAGAGCCAGAGCATCTATATTCTCTCCCAAACTTTGTGAGAAATGTGATGGGTAGTGGGTACTCAGCTTACAAAAAGTGAAAGAGATGGGCAGGAGAAGCACTAATGTACTGAAGAGCTTCTACAGTGTTCGGGTGGAAAATATAGTGAGTGCATTGTGTTGGAAATAAGTATGAGGAAATGATTGGGGCTTACTCTTTTCTATGTGAAGAAGCACACAGAGGACATTTAAATATATTTCTAGGGAATTACAAGTTTTGTTCTTCTTTTTAGGGCCATGCCAAACTAGAAACATCATGTTGTCTTGGAGACAAACAAACCCAATGGGATACCGGGGTTGTACCAGGGATTCAAAAGACACTGACAGTGATAAATGGCAGTTAGTACAGTATTCCTGAGGCAGTAATTATAGATGAAATGATGTTGGTTTAAAGTAGATCCAGTATCTTTCATTAGGGAATTTATCTTTTGAATAAATTATGCAGAAACAACTTTGGAAATCAAGCTGAGATTCTGTTGCCATTATTCACACTAAATAATACCTACTCTCTAAGTGGTAATGAAGGTGACAGGATTTTCTCTCGATTAGCAAATGCTTTCCCACTAGTTTTGCTATTTTCTCTAGCTCATAAAATGGCTTTTCATTTTGCAAAACTGACAGTTTTGCATGGCAGTGAAGGTGGGAAAATGTTAACAATCAAATGTGATCTCAAACTGAATGTTACCTATATACTCAACAGCACTTACTGTCACCAAGGGAAAGCCATTAGCAAGAGGTGAAAATTACGTAGATGACAGAGATGGGGGGAAAAAAATCTTAGAAATTTGTCAAAAATAGGCAAAAAGTATCTTTTTTGGAATAAGACTTTTTGTTATGAGAAGATGCTAGAAAAGCAGAAGGCAAGAAAGGGCTCTGCTTTCTCTTGCTCCCAGCCTTTATGCCTCTCTGTGGAGTTCATTGGCCTCATGGAGAGAAGTAGCAGTGCTCTGGCTTCTGCAGGAGGTCCAACATAGCACTGCCAAGCATTCAGGTGACTTTGTGGGTTCCTCGTGGCTGCTTCTCTCCACATCTTGAGTATTACTGTTGTTAGTCAATATCTGCTATACCTTTGCACCTCCACGACGTGGAGGGTTGTAACATTTATGTTATCTTTAGTCCCAACAGAGAGAACCAGTCACTGAGGCTCAGTAGTCATCTGAACTTCTATTTAGAAATTTATTATGTCCGTGATTGTGGTCAATCGTGCTTAAATACATGCTTGATTTTTTTAACATGTGTATTTATGTTATGCAGATAGAGAGCCCCTTCACGAAAGTGCTTATCTGGAGCAAGAGGCAAATCAAAGTAGACTGGGAGCACTAGCTTTCCTAGCATTTCCACAGGGCTTCTACTGGTAAACCTCAATCTTCCTAGTCAGCATCTATATCATATTTAATGGTTACTTGAGCTGGGGGAAAAGAAAAAAGGCACCTCTATAAAAACTTTTATTGCCATTATTTTGAACTTTTTCATAAATTTTATTAGCAGTCAAAAGCCAAGCATAAATTGCTTTGGAAACAGACAGTAAAAGACAGCAAACTAATCATGAAATTCATTAGACTTTGTATAACAAAGCCATACCACCCATCTGAGCAATGAAGTCCTGGGTCTTAAACTTAATTGCAACATCAGGCTGTGACTAGAGCAAGCCTTGCCTCAAACGCTGGAGCTATTTAGCCTGAGCTCATCAAGTCACCACAACAAGTGGAAATTATTAATTCTGGTGAGCAAGGGCCTCTGAAAAGCAATTTTGCATATTCTAAAATGTCATTTTAATTATTTAAATTCTATTCAAATGCATTTTTAATGAATCTGACATCTGGCAGGTGATAAGTAGGAATTTAAGCTATAAAGAGATTGTTTTTATTTATCTGAATTTGGTGATCTTGGGTGGCTTTACAAGCATCCTTCGCCCAAAATGTCTATGAGACTTAGAAGCTTAGGTCTTACATGGAGCTTAAACTCCCAAGTTACTCTGTTAATTTTGTTTTTTATTTTATTTATTTGATTTGCAGAACTGGAAGATTTCAAAGCCAGTTTGCAGTTTAATCTCTCCAAACAGACCATAGAGACATAATCCATCTAATTCATCGATAAGGGCACAATGCATCTCACCAATGCTGCTCAGTTCACAATGGCTGTCTATTAGTTTATGGCACTTCATTCAGGTTTACAATCACTTTTACTCCAGAAACATGGCACGACTTAACTGCAGCTCCCCTATGAAATATTAATTTAAATCAAAGTGATACTGATTTCAGATACAGATTTAAATGAGTATGAAACTTTTATCTAAATTAATTTTAATCCTATTTTGTATTTGTAATGTTAGCTTATTTTTTAAAGAAAAATTGGTTGTTCAACCCTCAGCGCATCTGTCCAGTAGCTAAATGTGGTTGTGTGATAAATGTGGTGCTTCTTTTTATTACATAGGAAAATTCCAAATATTAATATATATTTGTGCAGGCACTTCTGTAGATTTCCATGTATTTAGTCATAGCCATTTGGGTTTGGTTCTAACAAAAGAAAACTTTCCTTTCAACTTCCATGTGCTTTCCCTGCTTTGACTAAACCAACCATTGAAATAAATTACCTGAATATATTGAAAAGCATTTTCCCTCTGAACCTTCAGAAGAGACTGGGACTGGCTACTGAAAAGACTGTTGTTATGGGTGTTTAGCCACTCAATCCATTCAGCTTAAGTGCCTTTTTTGGTTTTGGTTTGTTTTTTTAAGAACTTCAGTGGCTCTATGTATTTCTGGTGAAAGACTGGTTTGTATCAAGGAGTCATCTTTTAGTAGCTGATAATAAGTGTAAGCCGTAACACATCATCTTTTCAGGATTAATTTCAGTATGGTTTATTCCTTCTAAAAATCTGTGAAAGCTAATGTGGTTTTGTTCTCTTTGTGTTATTTTAGTATGCTTAGCTTTTAGTGAATCTATTTACCAAGAATATATCCTAGAAGCAAGCAATATACCCTCCCCTTATCTCCTCACCACTCCCCCCAGTCAGACCCAGAGTTTCAATGAGGAGGAGATGCCCTAGCTGGCATGGGCTCAGGTATTGCCTGAGGAACTGTTGCCAAGTAACAGATATTACAGCAGACCCTAAATTGTACTACTTATTTCAAATTAGTGCTTAGGAAGAACTGCAAGAAGAGGATTGTCATTGGATCCACATGCTTTTCCTTCTACAGAAAGCTGCAGATACAGTTGTGAAGAGAAAGCAGCCATAATCAGGCCCATTATGTGTGAAAGTTAATCTCAATATTTATGAGTTACAAATAGAAAATACAAAGCACCTCTTTGTATCTGCCAAGCAAATACAAAGTCGGAACCATTTCAAGGGACCAAATGGTGCTATAGCAGAAATACAGCTAGTGTTCTACAATTTTAAATATTGCATTCAAATTCAAAAGGCTTGGTTGGATATCTTAGAAAATAATTGAAAAAATTAAAAATTGTTTAGAGACCAGCGAATGCTCATGAATTATGCAGTCAGCACTTTCACTTTAATAACTTCATTAAAATATAAGAAACCTTAAAACCTGGCTAACATGAGGACAATGTTATGGGAAGAGAAATACACCGTTAGTGCCATGGTCTTGCTATAAGCCATATTGTAAGCATAACTCAGTGAATATTAAGGAAGAAGAAAACAGCCATATTAAAAGACAAAAGTAAAACTAAACAATACCACCACCACAACAGCTGCATTTACAGTTAGCCTAATCCTAAGAAATCCAACAGAGATCAGTACCGACAAATATTTTAAAATCCCTACTTACTGTGAGGATTTCTACATCACTTGATATGTCTCTTTGCTTCTCCACTGGCAGAATTTCCAATAGTAGATGGCTGCAGCAATACATCTCTCTAATGCTTGCAAAGCGGTCTCACACCATTGCAGTAAATTCACTGTGGGCTCCTACAGTGGTGGGGGTGCCAGTTACCAAATCTCCCTCACGTAAAAATCTTTGTCTCCTGCCTGAAAAAACATTCCTGTTGGTGACATCTTCTGTAAGACTGGACAGTAAGTGGGAGTTGTTGTCTCAAATGGCCGTCTTGCAATAGGTAAGTAAGGTACTAGGGAGTTGTTTCTTCTGATCCCAACTCAAGCCTTTGACATCAATCCATCTTCTTCCTCAATTTAAAAGCTGAAGAAGGCAATTCCAAAATCAAAATATATTCCAGAGCATTTTGGAAAGTCTTATGAGGACATTGTCAGGTAATTGTCCATTTTGTAGTGAGTACTCAATTTCCACTGAATCATATACTGCAGGCTGTTGCACATATCAATATACTGTATTAGATGAACCATCAAATTTGGTGATTTGTACAAAGAAACAGAGTCAAATTGTTCTGCTCTTTTTTTTTTTCTATGCTTAAAATGAGGAGAAGTTGTACAAAACCGGTAGGCATTGCTCTGAGGAACCTTAGGACAATCACTGCACTGAAAAATTGCCTTGGCTCAAGAGCTATGTGAACAGCTTCTTGATTTGAGAAAGGAAAGGTTATTTCATGTGTGCATCTCCTTAACTGTAGACACTGACCAAAGGTACAGGTGGTCAGCACCCAGCTGGTTGGGCTTTGCCAGCCAGTAGTCACCATTTTCTGGCGTTTCTGTTGATTTCCCCCCACCTTGCCTTCCCCAAAACAAAGAGCAGGGAAGGGAGGTTTCTTATAATGATGCGCTTTCTATGTGTTTGTATGTGTGTTTCTCCCTGATTAAATTATAGTAAGTTTTTATTTGTTTATGCAGTCCCAAAGCAAATGTGAAGATGCGTGTGTTAACTATCTCATTTTCATATAAGTAATTAATGCTTTAGGTTTTTAAGTTCCTCAAGAATTTCATAGCAATGTGAGTGACTGTAAAATGGATGTAGAAATACTGCAGATAGATTCTGGAGTCCTTAGGGAAATTAGTCAGTTCTTTTACAAGTAAGTTTAATTTATTTTTACTCTCTGAAAATTGCAGCCTATATCTTTTTTTTTTTAATGGGTTTGAAGAAAAAAAATAACTCAAAAATAAAATGTACTTTTTCATCTCTATAAATACAGTTTAGATAAGTGCTTAAATATGCATAGAAAGTAAGGAAAGTATATAGGAGGCTATTCCCTTTTCACCACTGTGTAAAGTCATACAGGTTTTTAAGACAGCATGATGAGCATTTTATTAGCACTGTTAATGCAGTTGAGGTTTGATGAAGTTCATGGGACTTTCTGAAGAAATAGAAACAACTTTAAAATCGAGTTTTTACATTACTTTAAATCCCACATGCATCTTTTGTGTTTTTTTAATTAGTTTTGACTAGATCTTTTTATGGTTACTTGTTATAGGTCTTCTGTTTCCTATGTGTAACTCCTTTGTGTACGCATCTCAGTGGAAAGAAACATTTCACAAATTAGACCCGTGTTTCTGAATTATTCCTGAAAGGAGCAGGAGTTGTATGCTAAGAAGGGAACTGCACATTTCCTCTAGTACACTGTGCTGCAAATGCTGTGACAACAGAGAAAGCATGTACTTCAGTGTAAGGAGAGAGATAAGAAAAAACAGGTGTTTCTGGTTCTTTCTTGGTATGATTACTTTGTATATATTCTTTATGGGTGATAGTTGTTCAAATCTGTTCACACACTTGGCAAGTGAAGCTTTTGACTGGTGGCTGCAAGATGCTCTTCAGCAAAAATGAAAAGGAAGTTTTCCCTTTGCCAATTCCAAAGTTTATTTTCCAAAACCTTTCCAACTAAAGGTAAATGTCAACTCCTCCCCTCTCTTCTATTGATGCAGTTCTCCAAAAAGATTCCATTACCCTTCTTGAGGTAACAGAAGAGAAATACAATCTTTTTGCTGAGTGAGATTGAGATGCCAACAGTTTTTTTCATCGTGCCTTTTGTCTATCTCAGTAGAGTGATATGAATCTCAGTGGGATTCTCTTTCCAAATATTTTATCCCTCTCTTTCACTTTACTTCCATGATGCTGTGGATGAGATAGAAAAGCCTGTCGTTTCCCCTCCAGCACAGACCACTCTGCCTTAGACCCACCTTGTTCTAGTGGAGTCAGTCATGGGGCAAGGGGTGAGTTTGATTAACTGGAGTTTAGCTGCCAACAAGGTAGAAAAGCAAAGCCCAGAAATGCCACTTTTCCCCTGTAAAGAAGTTTATGTGTGGTAGAGGTGAGAAGTGTCTGGGTTTTCTTCCTGGCTACCGTTTTTGTGCTTTTATTTATTAGCTGTGAAAACCAACACGGTCCTGTCTTCGTGAGGGTCTTCTTTATGGTCACTAACATTTGTGTGTCACTTCTGTGAAACTTTCAGATGTATTGAAGGGGAAGGCAAGTCTGGGTATGAGCACAGGATCTACACAACCAACGCCTTTATTTGGATATTTAAGACAGCTAAGGTGCTAAGCAGTTGTTTTAGAAAGCTAAAGATCAGAGATGAATCTGGTCCCTTTTTTTAACTCCCTTAACAATATGGTTGGTTTTAAAGGAAAAACTATGTGTTTTTTTCTTCCATTATACCAGCCTTGTTGATAAGATGGAGCCAGCTGTGTTTCTCTCAATTGATGCATCTATCACCAACAAAATGCAACAGTAAAACTGGTAATATGGAGAGAACAACTCCTGATGTTTTTAGTTGTGAGTGCACTAAGTCTAGTCCTCTTGTGTTTGTTAAGCTGTCTTTTTTCTGTCTTCTTGATGAATACGCTATTGCTCATTCCCCACATGAATTCTTTTCGCTTCTGCTGAGCTGTCTTTGAGTTTACAGATAGCAACATTTTTTACTCTCTTTAAATCAAAGTGATTTCTGTGCAGGGGCTTCTTGCTGCATCCCATCACATTAGATATTAATGAAATAATTACTGAATAGTAACACTTTAGTTAGGGAAAGACACAAGTAAAGTTCAGATCACACAGCATCTGTCCAGCATGTGCACTGACAGACATAAACTTCTTCATTTGACTGCAAAGATCAAATTATGTGTCACAATTGACCGATGTGGAATGGGTAACTTTTAGAGATTTTTTTTACCAAACATGCCTAAAAAGAAGTCTCTCATAAACAATCTCACTCACTGCAAATCTCCACTGTTTTTGACCTTTTTTATGAAGGCAGAAAGAATTTATAAGATCTGATTTTGTGAACTTTGTCACAATGTATTCTCTCTCAGATGTGAGTTTGTCAAAATCAAATAATGATAGAGATGTGCATTATAAAGCTAAGCGTGATGTAATAAAAGCTATACATGATCTAATAGTAGGCAGATCCAAATTTTAATTCCTGTCCTGTAAGTAGTAATGCATGAGAATTTCAGGATCCAAATATAATCTCTGCAGCTCAGCAGCATCTTTGTAGGAACTGCTTCAGGTCAGAGAAGTAGAGGGTTCTGTTTAATCTCAGCTATCAAGGCCAATTCATAGGATCTCTTTTTCTTCAAATTCCCAATGGTATCACAGAACACTTTACATATGCAGGTCTGCAGGTTAAATCCACCTTTCCAGTGGAGAGAATATGGTAATGTCCTGATTGAGCCCTAGTAGAAAAAAGCATCTTAAATTCTGTTTGAGCCTCTCCAGAAATCTCTGCAGTACAGCTGGCTCTGGGGCCAGTCTCATTACAGCACTGTTGAGAGGAGATGCATTCCTGCAGTAAGTTCCAGGAAGCTGAGCTGAAGTACTCAGCTGTATCGGTTGCTTCCCATCAGCAAACCATCACATGCTTGTCAGCATTTGAGGGATGCTAAAAGTAGTGATTATGAGAGCATGCAACATAACGGGTTTTTTAAGTTCAGGAGCCCTGCCTATGTGGGATGTGAAGAAATGCTTATGTAAGGATATGACAGCATCAGCAGGTCTTGTGCTGCAAATTGTTTCAGCTGGTTGGAAGCTAAGTTAATTCAGGCTGCTCCCTCATGGACAAAAAGTAGAGAAGGGGGGAAATGTTTAATTTAAAACAAGTGCATGTTACTTTACAAGTAAAGTATTTGGGATCTGCATCTGGAAAGCTGTGGGAGCCATGGTGTTTCTGGGAGAGGTTTCTGCTCTTGTTATTCAAAGTCATTTTCACTGGACTAAGCAAGCTTAAAGGGTATTGGAGCAAACTGCTTCCTGGATGGTGGAAGTTAGGCACTGGCTCAGCCATTCCTGGAGACTATAGCGTCCATTGCTGAGGAACATCTACTTCAGGAATTTACTGTCTGAATTCTGATTAGGAAACTAGCACTTGACAAGAATAATCTTTCTATCTGCTGCTCTGCTTAGTTTTTGTGTCTGGTAGTCCCTGTGAGAGAGCAAGTAAGTGATTCCTACATTACATGAATTAGTCAAGAAATAGACCAAAGTATGAAACAGATGTTGCTTTTGTCTAATCTGGGCATTGATTGCATCTCTGATCAAGGTTTGAGTTTTTCTCATAATAAAATGGAGTAGTATTAGAGAATCCACAAAAAAGCACAGAAAAATTTATATTTGTTTATAAATTAAATTATTCAGACAAGCACATCTTTCCCATACACCAGTGCACACTTTCCTTTGTGTGACTAATATGTCAGTGGTACTATAAAATACCAATTGCTATAGAATCTAGGTAATATGTTCCTCATCTTCAGGTTCTATGAGGTAGCAGAGGATGTGACTTGATCACTTTTCAACTTTGAGGTAGGTTTTGCACTGATGAAATATTCCATTGCATTAAGAGTTGGCAAAAGCCCAAGGCCAACAGTAGTCCTCTGGTCATTTAAAGTACGATTTTTTGAGCAGTGGAATTATAAGACATGATTTCTTTTTAATTTTGAAGTGTGACTGGGTATTCTGATGTCTAATAAAATACATGCTTCAGTTGAAGCTTTTTTCCACAGTTTGAACATCCATAGTATCTCTTTCACATCCATTTTTTCCGGTGTATAATAAGAGGTGAGAGACCTTGTTGGAGCTCTCACCTCATATAGGGATGCTTAGTAGGCTTTCTATATTCCATCTGGCTGCCTACTTTCACTAAACTTGTAGGAATTTAATGTCCTTAAGAGGCCTGTGATCCTGGTCAATATACCAAAAAGGTATGGAAAGGGATCATCAGTCACCAGGCTGGTACTTGCACACAAAGAAGACAGAGAGGTTACCTACACTCTGTTTCCTTGGGAACTCAAACAAAAAAAAATGTACTTTGTTGTATTGCGAATCCAGTAAGAAACATGCTTTGATGATTCATATTTAAAGCTATTCGCATTTTCTTGCCACATGCTGGGTTTTTTTCTTTCCTTCTGATCTCTGGATAAAGGAAGTGAATTTTTTTTTTTAACCTAGATTATTACTCCAGTCATACCAGTGATCCAAAGCATTCCATTACTTCCTTTCCTCAATGTGAATAACCTGAACTATACCCTTTGATTTTAGAAATCAAGTTTTGCCTCTGTCAGCTGCTGGCATCTCTGGCCTCTTTCTTCAGCAAAGAACATGGTCCCCAAGCATTCCACTGCTGTGCATTTGCATGCAGGTTTGCTTTATGCAGAGCATTCACAGGATAAGCACTTTGGCTTTTCTTGTTTGTGTGCTGTTTGCTGTATTTTCTCTTTTCTACAATTCCAGCGTATTTGAATCCTGATAGGTTAAATGGAAGGGAAGACAGGCATCAGCCAGTTGGTGCCTGACCCATCCAGCACATACATCTTGCTTTCAGAACAGCCCAGTCATTTTTCACCAGTACATTAAGGTACATTCAAATCTGCTTTGGCATCTGTCCAGCCTGCATAGTATGAAGCCAGGGACATCCTGTCTGAGGCAACAGATTGTTAGTTCAATTATATTCCTGAAATTGAGTTAAATTTCCATTAAATAGTCTTCAAAAATGAAAAATCCTATTGGAATGTTGTGATTTTTTTGTTGACTTACAGCAATCAGGCATACTAAATGAGATGCATTGTATAGGTGCGTATTCTATGTGTTGTTTATGGCCGTTTATGTTGTGTTTGATAAGAGTGAAGTAAGTAAATTGATAGCACTGCCCTCTATAGACAAAATAAAGTTCTTGTGCTCAGTTTGATGGGGAAGGTGGAAGAGCTTGGACTTCTTGTCTAAAATGTTAATAAAGTTATATTGTAACAGAGATAAGAGCTCTAAGTTTCTTCAGAATATAATTCATGACAATTCCTCATTAATAGTGATCAAATTTTACGTTGCTGACCTGGTTTTCTGAAGTGTGACATGGTAATCAAATAATCCTTCAGTACTTAGGGTCAGAATTGGTTGCAAGCCCTGTCTCAGGACCAATGCTGGTGTTCCTGCACTGAGAAGTGTGTTTTGCTAGTCAAGATCGTGTCTGGCATGTTGAAAGGAATGGTGGCCTTGCTGAAACTCATAGCATTTCAGTCCACTTTTTGGTAAAGGGACAGATGGTGCAATTTTTCTGGCAGAGATCCAAACATCCATATGGTATGATAGTGTTCTGTATTAATTCCAGTGTTGTTTCATTGAAAGATGATGTTCTGGTCAGATGCAAAATGTTCATGCTCAGTTTTTTACTTTTACCTTTGTTTTTCTCTGTTGATTTTTATTTATTCTCAGAAGCGTAAAAGCCAGCTTCTCCATCTGCCAGTTTTATCTTTCCACATCCACTGAGTGTTTATTTTCCTCCCTCTCTCTCAAATTGCACACCTATCTGGAGAACTGAAAACCAGCTGTAACACACAGAGTTAGATTCTGCCATTTTACAACATACCAGTAAGGTTTATTTTCAGATTGTCCAACTGATTTGCATTAGGTGGTGTCTGTTTTATTATGTAAAGGCCGATAGAACTCAGATTTTGGGTGCTGTAATGTTGTTTTGTTTAAGTATTTTCATGGCCACAGAATTAGCAAAGGCTTTTTCTATTGCTGGATGTTTGGTCTGCTTGTGCATAAATGAATGTCACCTTTCTGCCCCTAGGAAACAAGAAACATTACCTATCACTGTCTGTGGGTTTTATTTCTTGTCAACAACTTCTATGTGAATTTTATATGGAGGTAATAAACTAGTCTGAATAGCACATATTCCTAAGTGATCTGCAAGCCATTGTGAAGGGAAAAAATGCCGCAATTAGTGTCTCACAAACTAATCAGAATGGAAGAAATAAGGCATAGAAGAAACGTTATATCACTTAATGGCTTAATCAGGTTAGGATAAAGATACTTGGCAAGATGGGAAAAACACCTAAATAACTACAGTGAAAAGTTTTTGAGAGAAATTGCATATGAGCTGCCAGAAAGGCAAAAATTTTTGGTTCATAAAAGATGCAGAGAGTTGCCATCTATGCATCACCAAAGACTGGGCAAGCTAACACAGTCACAACACGGTTTTGACAATGTCACATGAAATGCAAACCACTGTAGAACAGCACAAGATTTTCAATAGCCACACCAAATCCACATACAGCTTGCCTTTTCAGCTTCAAAGTCCTGGTAAACTGAAGCATTAAAAACATTCAACTGCATGTTTTCAAACTTCAGGTAAACAGATTTGACAGCATATACTGACATCAGACCTCCAGTTCTGTTACTGCCATGAAGCTCGGTAGATAACATAGTAATAAATTAAAGGCAATAAAGGGCAAGACAAGCCTTACTCAAAAAAAAATCATTTTTATTTCAAATAAGGACAATTGGTACCATTGATACATCTTTATTTGTCCTCTTACATATGCAAAAAAGTGGCATTCTTATGAGGCAGATGATTTTAATAGACAATGAATAACCATATATAAACAACTTTGCACTTAACTGTGGAAGAAAATTACCAGGTAAAATAGTGCATTTTACTCTGGTATTTACAACCAGGAGTGTAGATATCTGGCTAGCGTTTTAAAAGTCATTTATCTGTCTTGAGATAGTAGTTCTCTAAAAGATCCTTAGCTGTGTACTTTTGAAAATCCCATCCATACTTAGGCTTTTAAATACATTTTAAACGGTACTTTTATCAACTTTTCCTGACTCGGTCAATCAGTCAGAGAGACTAAATTTTCACTGAATCAGCAATTCAGGGCCAAGCTTTGATAAAGTGAAAAGCAGAAGGTTGGTGGCTCAGTTCTATCAAAGCTCTTTTACACAGCTCTGACAGCACAGAGAAACTGTTAATGTTTTTTTCAGTGAATTAGAGGACTTTAATTCAAAAAATATTTTCTACTACTATAGGCATAACAGATACTTTACGGCTTAAGCTAATCCTTACCTGAGTCTCTTAGATGTGCATTCAACAGGAAAAATGACAGAGGGCATGTGAATTTAACCATCTATCAGGTGACTTGAATAAATAAATTTGAAAGGGAGCACTCAGAAGAAAAATATGCATTCCCTTGAGCTCTTTTGTCCAGAGCTGATTCCAGGATGTCAATGAACCATATGATAAAAGTATTTTAAGGAGAGCTTAGACTGGTAAGTACACTTTGTTTTCTAAGGCATCACAACAAAACCAAAGAGAAAAGATTAAGCTGTATCTGTCTGAGATGTACCTCTAGCATTTTTCAGGGAGTCTCTAAACAGTAGTATTCAAAATGGCTCTGCAAATGCAGTTACATGAGGCAGTGGGGATATTGTGAGTTGGGAATGTGACTAACTTAGTAGTAGCTTCTGGTCTGAGCCTTTGGAGAAATCTTACTTTCTGGTTCACTTTAGTGTATGTTTTGCCGGTAGGTTTTAATTCAACTTCCTAACATAAAACACTTGTATGATCCCAGAGAAGTAATCGTAGACTAGAGACCTTCATCTGTCCTCATCCACTTCCGTGTCCTAACAGGTGCTTTGCAAAGTCAAATCATTTCCTGCCAGGTGTCCTTGTCCCAGGTGCCTTCTCATTTCCTTGTGTCTGGATTTGAGAAAAGTGTTTAACTTCCTAGTCCCTAGCCAAGACCCTGGTAAGATAGGAAATGCTTGGAAAAGTTGGGGGACTAAATTACCACATATTGAATAGAAACAGGACTGGGGTTCCTGCTTTCCTGGTGCACGTTCTGCTCTAGAAAACCTAGTCCTCAGAACCACCTTCTCTGTTTCCAGGGACAGCTACATTTTTTTACCAAGGATGCAAAGGCTATGCTGTGTGCAGAGCTCTGTCACAACCTCTCCATTTTTCTCTGTGCTAAGGATAAGCTGAGCCAACCAGAGTACATCCCAGAGGGATCTAAAATGTGCACTTTTCCATATCCCTAAATGTTTACACATTGGCTGACTGAGTGAACATATTCTGTGAGAGATGCAGTGGTGTGTTGTTGGACATTTAGAAAAAAATATTTTTCAAAAAAATACTGACAACTGTGTCCTTTCAATGTATGTGTAAGGCCTTTTTACGTTTTCTCTTTTTGGTACCCAAGATGTGCCAGTGTTGTTCTGTATGCACCTAAATGCTACTTTGAGCCTTAAAATTGACTCTTCTGAGATTTACTAATAACTTGTTTGGCCATATATAAAGGTATTTGGCTAAGTCTGACCTTAGAGAGCACTGCTTTGTGCCTTTGTTTGCACTGATATAATCTCCAGTGTGTGACAGGATTGCCCCTTATCATATAGAGGCAATGTTCAACTAAAAGGGACTTCTCGAGTGCTCTTGTAGCAGTAATAACAACAGTAGGTCTTGAATTTCCTTATTTTTCCCTCCTTCTTTCATCTGTGTTCAGATCCCTTGCTTCCTTGAGACTGTTGTAAATTATTTGTATCATGGTTATACTTAATTAAGATCTCCAGTCAGTTTGATCATGCTCATGCCCTTAAACATGTGGTCACAGAAGTCACATAGCAAATTTTAAATATTCTTTCTTCTGTGCCATTACCTGAGCATGAATCAGAAATACAGTGGATGAACAGGAAATGGTAAGCACTCCTTATCAAATGTGTATAGTCAGGTATTTTCTCAGGGGGGTTAACTTGTTTACCTTCACTGCTAGTGAGTGGTATGCAAGCCTGAAAACCATTAGCAAACAGTTTAAAAACTCACAGCTGAAAACAGACTCTTCAGGTTTTTATATTCACAAAAATTGAGGTACACAATTCCCCAGTTCCAATTTGTAACAGATTTTTTTTCAGCTTATCTTCATACTCAGTCTCATCAATCGAACAGGGGAGCATCTATGAATTTCAAAGCAAATTTTGGTACATCTGTAGCTGCAACTGTCTTAAGTTCCCATTGAATCAGATAATTCTTATCGGATATTCTTGATGATAAGAGGATCAATACTGTCAGCAAGTGCAAAGTAGCACAAAACTACAGTGATGATGAAAAGCAGCTTCATTGTAATGCAAAAAATATCTCAGCACCCCAGTCATTCTAGGAGTGCATGTTCAAGAGTTTGAGTGATTTGAATACAGGATTCCTGATAAAATAATTTCTGCCACACATGAGACCCAAAATGATTGCTTGTCCCTGTAGGGTAAAAGGACCTGCTCATCATGCAGGTCTTTGTAGAGATAACATATACACACCTGTTTGGAAGATTGAATAGTTGTGGTTGAAATACCAGGTCTGAGGCTCAAGGGTTGGAAGGGATGGTTAAGCTCTAAAATCACTTGGAAGCAGCTGATTTTAAGTTGCCATGGCAAAGGATTTTCAGACAATGAGAAGCTTTTACATTAATATCTTTGTAAGCCTTGTTGTGATAGAATTGTCTCTGTGAAGAGCAGTCTCTTTCTTGCTCCTGCTGACACACACAGTGATAAAATCATCAAGTAATTACATAGTGCTGTAATGATTTTTTGGGTTTCTTCTCTGTGGGTTTTGCCACTGGTTTGGAGATTCCATTTCTGGTAGATTTTTATAATAGGGAAATGAATTATTCAACATTTTGTTATAAAAGTTTTTTCAAGATACGCCTTCTGTTTGCAAAAAAATACCGAGGTATGGAAATGACAGTGATTTTCAATTGTGTTAGTCTATTAATTTTAAACAACAACTGAATAAAACCTGTCTGTTTTACTTTGACAGCTTGCTTGGTTTGGGCTTTTTTGTACTTTCTGGCTAACAAGGCTTGAGTATTTTGCAGCATATATTTGCACTTCTGTGATCCTCCTATCTTGCCCCTCAGGGGCCAAAACATAGGTCTGAAAAAGCACGTCCCTTGTGGGAGTAGGGTGAGATAAGAAGCTTATTGATAGGGGAAATTTGTAGAGAATTTTTCAGATATTTTTCTCTTTTCTTTCTGGGAGGTGAGAGTGTAATGCCCACTCTTCTCAAGACAGTTTGGACTTGTCCTGGTTGCTGCAGATTCAATTTAATACTCTCTCCTGTGAAACAGGAGCAGAACCATGGTTGGTTTCAGTGGTTAGCCAGCTCCAGTTCATTACCTGTGCACACACTGAATCTCAGTGCAGAGAAGACCCAAGGCCAGAATTAGTGCTGCTGTTCCTCTTTGCCAGCTGCCCAGAAGCTCACACACAGCTGGTGCAAACGGTGCTGGTAGCACATTCGGTATGTCGGGGGCTGGGAACCAGCAGTACCAGTCTCTTCGCTGCCACCTCTTAAAGGCTACCTGTGATCAGGATGCAAAATAGGAAGTTTGCAGGTCCAAAAAGGGTTTGGGGAAAACCAGCACTGAGTCTCTTGCAGCACTGAATCTCTGACATTCATGCCCAGTGGCACTTTGTCATATTGAAATTTTAATGGGCTTCAGGACATAAAGTGAGATGTATTTGTTCTGACACACTTTTAATTATGGTTTTTACTGAATTCTTTTTAATTTAATTTTTACTTGGCATTGGCCATTCCTTCTTTGTGATTCTGTAGGTCTGGAAAGCTTTCAGATAGGGCTTTAATTGCAACCTTTTCGATGTAATTATTAGTTGTGTATTGCATGGGAATGCAGCCCTTTCTTTTAAGTTAGCACAGGATAAAGACTTCCTACTCTTGGCTGCTATGCTAATGCACAGGACTGGGATCTGCATTACAACACATCGTCTCCATTCTCTGTCCTGCAGCACAGACTCTTTACTCAGTTTAGTGACAGCAGCAGCAGCATACAAGTAATTGGGGCCTGACAATTCTCTGTGGGTATCATTAGTTTAGCGCTAGCTTTTAGTCATAGGAGGTGCCCAAAGGCCATAACAGCACACAAACATATTTAAAGACAAACAGATTGATTGGCTTACATAAACAGATCGATCCGATTAATCGGAAATCCATATATTTTTAGACATGTATTATTAGTTAAGCAGAACATGGAATCAACTGATGTGTATGTATGGAAGAGAATACTTTGTACAGCAGTTGAATTGTTAGTTGTTAACTCTTTGAAATCAGCCAAAATATTTAAGCTGAGTAAAATTAATAATATAGGAAAGCTTTAGAGAGAACTGAAATCAGTCATGAGATTAATGTATTTGAAGGTTCCCTAAATAAAATAGTTCATTACAAAAATGACAAAATTATGTTGGGAGAAGATTTAGTAATAAGTGGAGTGGGAAAAAACCAGATATGAAATTAAGGATGCTGAATAGTGGGTGGGGATAAGCTGACTTTATGTAACAAGATAATTTAAAAAGTGAAATACAAAAATAGATGGGAAACTGAAAAATAACTGCATTGCAGCTTTCACATGTTCACAGCTCTTCCAAAAATCTGAAGTCTGTCATTTAAAGGAGAAATGAGGAACTATTCACCTGATATGGGAGCACACCAGGGCTTAAATTCTCCAATATTTCTCCCATCATGGAACTGAAAATATGCTCACCACACAACCAAAGAGCTGGTGTCCCATGCTTGTCTGTTCACATGCTGTGGACAGAAAATGATGCAGTCATACAATGAAGGTGCTTGTAGTCTGGCAATAAGAGGAGCTCTGTAAGCCCACAGGAAAGCGAATAACAAGAAGGATGGCATGCTGTTCCTGCAGCCCATGCCACACTCCCTTCCCTCCTGGAGGACATGTAGAGAAGACCTTCCAGTCCAGGCTGCTGAACTGTGGATTTCCTAGAGGATTCAATCTGCACACTACCTGAACAGCAGAATGGCATTCTAGCTGTCTTGTTGATTTTTGTTCTGCAAAGCCACAGTCCTGGCTAAAGACTTCGGCTGGTTGAGCTGGAAGCATTGGAGCTGCTATTGATCTGAATATGCAAGATGGCCATTTATTTGGGGGAGGGAGTCCTTTGCCTTAGGGTGAGCATAGATTTAAAATAACTTTTAAGAGTAGGTAGTGCCAACCACTTTTCCAAATTGTGTGCATTCGGTTTGCATTTTCCGGAGAAATCAGTTTCAGTTCTTTCTCTTTGATACAGAAAAGCAAGAGCAATTTATGTGAATGCTTCTCAGAGGTAGGCAGCTATGAATCATCCAGTAGTGGTGAGGGGCATCAGCCAAACATGCACTTTGTCAAATGACTAGAAAATATTTTTCTAAAACTTTTCAGTTGGCTAAATGTCACTGAATCACAGTAGCTGTATCTAAGGATATTTGCACTGCTGGAACAGTGTTTTGGTGTGCCATGGGTACCTGAGAACACATATATCACACAGGTAATAGGAACAATATCAGGAAGCTGATATTTCATGATTTGTGTGATTAATCATGCAACGTCTAAGACTTTTGGGAATATGTATATAGTATGATACCTGTTGCTGTAGCAATAATGGAAGTGAGCATAAAAGAGTGATAGCTATGACAAATGAAAATGTGAGCAGAGATGTGGGTTCCATTTTGTTATGTTCAGTTCTTTGGTCCATAATCTATAGTATACAGCTATTTCTGTAGTAAATAAAACCCTGAAAATACTGCTTTTCTATTACTATGCAAATCCCTCGTGTGGGAGTAATGCTTCTGCAGGAGTGGTACTGAACAGGTGTCATCCTCCCTCACACCCACACTGCTCCCAAATCAGAATAAAGTGTACTTCTTATAACCAAGACATTCTGGAAGAAATTAATAAACATACCCCTGTACAACATTAAATTAGCATTCTGCATCAAATATGACCAATCCTACAAGGCATTTGCATATGTATGGGATTGGTATATGTATACATCAAACTATTAAACATGGATGCAGAGTTTTTTGTTAAATGACAGTTTTTTAGTTTGTCATATATTAATGGTATTTTACTGAACAACTGGATATTTCTGACTTGGAACTAAAAAAATCAAGACTGTGACTGTATTACCAGAGCAAAATAAAGTTTATGTGAGATTCATAGATAATGCTTTATAGTAACACTCAGAAATCCAAATTATGTCTCCACGGGTACTTGGGGCTCCATGAGTTGGAGGTAAAGTTCCAAAAATCACATCTCTATCCCTGTACTTGGTATCATGGACAACTGTTAATACAGCCTTAAAAAGTAGTTCCACATGGTTGTCTCTTGTGTGATCAGCAGCAGGGTTGGGGTGGAGGTAGGGACTTCATGACTCAGTGTATTATGAAGTGTATAGTGCAAACCTGCTGCTTCTCTGAGCAACAGTAACTTGCAGCTGGTAGAAGCCTGCACTGTGGCTGATTACAGGTATTTTTAGGCATACTAAGAAAACTGTTCCCTATTACC
This sequence comes from Sclerurus mexicanus, assembly GCA_013396755.1. Lineage (NCBI taxonomy): Eukaryota > Metazoa > Chordata > Aves > Passeriformes > Furnariidae > Sclerurus > Sclerurus mexicanus. The sequence continues at coordinate 265,402 of VWZF01001877.1, read as the reverse complement.
AGGAACAGCAAGTGCTTTCCCATCTATTTTGGCTAGGTGCATGCTTTATGGAAATTTGTGCAAACCACTTTTGTAATGCTTTTTGCATGTTTTCCTCCTTTTCTCATTTTTATGGCTTTTCCAGTAATGATGCCAATTTATATGCAATTCAATTATTTTGGCTGAATCCTTTTTTATATAGCTTTATGAATAACCTTGTGAATGAAGTAAAACAAACTTTTTTGCATAAAAATACCTTTATTTTGAAGAAGTTTTTGTCCACCGTTTGTTATGGTAGTTTAATATACCCCGTTGTACAGTACCATCACAGAATTGGAACAGTAACAAATACTTCTGTCGTGTTTATACTGTTTTCATGGCATGTGTGAAAGAAGTGCATTGATTTATCTGACACACTTACATGGCATTCGTCTGGCTTATGCAGACAATATTTTTATAATTTTGTTTGGATAAATAGTGTTTAATACCAAAATTCTGAAATGTTGTTTGGCTGTTCTCCTTTTCCAACTGATTCTTATCCTCAAAAAGTGATTTATGAACAGTCTGGAATATGGATATTGCATGCCCAACTTGGATTAAACTAAGCATAACTCTGAGAGCTCCTAATGAATGCTTTTGTTTGAATGCAAAATAAAAACATCTTGTCTTCTTTATACAGAAAACCAAATTCTGCAATGCAACAGTAGTTGACATTATCCTGACAGTTTAGCCTATGATTCTTCAGTACAGGGATCATGTTATTGTTCTTTGTGCACAGTAATGTTTGTCATGGATCAGGCTCCAACTCGGGCTGTTGGATGATGTATGATGGTAAACTAGTAGTGTTGTGAATACTAGCTGCCAGCTCTGAGTAAATTCTGACTTCTTTCTCGGGTAAATATTGCTGTGCTAGTACAAGTATCAATCAGATGAAAAAAGGCAGTATGAATTTTAGTGTTTGCTTTTGTCCAGTGCTAAAATATATGCAATCCCTTTCTGAAGTTGTATCAGTCTCAAAATGAGCCTCCAAGCAAACTTCTGAACATCAGTTTGAACAGAGCATTATTCCAGCTAATCATATGCTACAAAAGAAGAATCTTGAAAGTTTGGGGAAAACATTTTTTCCAGTTCTGTATAAGGAAGACTTGAGAGCTTGGTGTCAGTAATTTGAAAAGAAAAATAAAGAAACAAAGAAACAACAGCAAAACAAAAAAAAAGACAAAATCCACAGATCTTTAGGTCTAACGTATATCAAGAAGATGGCCAACAGCTAAAATGGAGTCTTTTCATTACTTTCTATATGAGTAAGATTTCCAACAGAGCAGAAAGACTTCTTCCTTAAGAATTACTACATGCTTTACTTAACCTCGAAGTCCAGAGAAAAAGAATTTCACATTACTGTGTGACTAAAAGAAATGAGATTAGGAAAGAGCTGCAGATTCTTTTTGTTCAGGCTGCTGTGCTTGTTGCACCAAGCAGGTCCTGGACTGCCTGCCTGGGAAGGCAAAATGCATTAGAAAATGCAAGGCAACAACCTGAGCTTACATATGGTAGACAGCTGAAGCTGGGAGCAGGGTCATAGAGCACCAGAAAAACTGAGATAACAGCAGTCTTTGGAGTAGTGTGCTCTGGTGCTCAGAATGCTCATGAACTAATGAGTATTTTAACCATTCCAAAAATACTATCCTACTCTGTCCCACTTAAGTATTTTAAATGGCTATAAAAATGCTCATTTTGCTGTAATCAGTATATTGTGGAAATATAAAAAACAACCGCTAATACTTTTTTTTGTTTCTGCTCTTTCAGACAAGGGCTCTTTCAGATATTTTGGTAAAGTTCAATTTCAGCATCCTTAAGTACTTACTTAAGTACTCAAAGAGAAAACAAACCATGTTCACAGAACATATTTTATTAATTTATCATTTTGTGATGATAGTTGCATGATCATAGTTCTGATAGAGGACATGCCAAGAAAATGACATCAGTGTAAAATCCCATCAGTAATATACCAGCAGATTTCTTTACAAAAAGAGTGCCATTTTTTTTTAAATGCCTACAACAGTAAACTGAGACAGACTCCCTTTTTCAATGCACAGTGTAGTATTTGCAGTATATCTTGCACATTGAAGGAGATACGTATCCATAGGTTCTATCATTTTGGAAAGTACCGCTGACTTTAGACCTAAGCAGACTTCTTACAGACTTGAAGCTGATGCTGTAAGGGTCTGAAAAGTTTATGTAGCATCTGTCATGCTTAATATGCATAAGCAGTAGATTGCCAAAAAGGGGCTATGGTCTCAACAGTGAATTACTTCCCTGATGCAAGAGAAGGTAGGTAGGGTTTTTAGATGCTGGAAGGGGACATGGACTGACTTCCTCAAGAGAGGAAGACGGAACAAGTAAAAAGTTATTCACATATAAATGAAGACAAAACATTCCTAACCTGTGTTTTGTTGTTTAGATCTGAAAAGGACAAATTCTCATGAGGGAAAATACAGTTTTCATCCCTCCTCAGTGGTTAAATTGGACTTCAGATTGCAAGATGGAAAAATCATTATTAGGGAATTGGTCTAGGGATGAACATGAACCTGATTTTCTAGTTCAACAGAAGACTTGTTCAATCATATGTGTGAAAGGTGATATAGAGTGCTACCAGACTGTAAATGCATGGCTCTATACAAATTCAACACAGATGTAAATAATTTAGCCAAATGCAATGCAGCGTGACCAGGTCTAAAACAAAGGTAATCCCATTATTTTGAACAACAAAATATGTCATATCACTTGTTCAAGGAGTATTCCTGATATTTCAGATGTAGGGTGGTATGTTTAGGGTTGACTTTTCAAATTTAAGCAACTATGCCTTTTTACTTGCTGGTCTTTGCATGTCTAGTGGACCTGATTATTGATCTGAATTTAAACAGGTAAACTGATTCAAAAATAAATTGAGATGTCACTAGGGCTTTTATCAAAGAGGAAAATATTATCACTGGTTTTGCTCAGATTAGGAAGCTGAGAGCAGATAAAATAAACAGGGAACAAAACAAAACAAACAAACAAAAAAAAGACAGTGTAAGAATTAGCCTAATGCAGCAGGTAGTTGTTCTGGTCTGGTGGATATACTGTGCTACAATATCTGAAGCAGTGCCCCTGTTGTGATTCATTATCACTATATAGCACGATTGGAATTAATAATAACAAAAGACAATCATAATGATAGAAATTCTGGTGTTCCTACATGGTTTTATAACTAAGTGGCTAAATAACTGGGTTTGTGGAGATAATTCCATTATAAAGATAACAAAAGTAACCTTTACAGATAAGCAGTTACATAATTTAGTCTGGTTGGCCATTATTGGCCTAATGCTCTGCTTATCTGAACAGATAAAATTTCACCAACGATGACGGTGATGTGCCCATTTATTCTGGAAGGGAGCTGTGAGCAGTTTTAAATTATCTGATGTTGTCTGAAGTGCCTCCTTGTCTTTGCCTTGTTAGAATCGGATTCTCACCGTTTTCTCACTGGGGTTGCTTCAAAGGCAGCTTTGGGCAGCACAATTGGTTTTTGTGGCACAGGGACTGAGCCTGGGATCGGGACCTAGCAGGGTGCTGGCTAGCATCTAAATATGTAACACAGCGTGGTCCTTATTCTTCTTTTGCAGGAGAGTGCCACATAATTTTCTCTGATCAGCAGTCTTTGTCTCTTGAGCACTAGCTGGAGGATTGTGTTTCCATGACCGTAAACGCTATAATTGTGCCTGCCTTTACTTTATGTGTGTCACGCAGAGCTGTTACTCAAAGAAAAGCCCCACTGACTCACCTCGTGCGCACTGCCTGTGTGCCTGTTCTGCCGTAACTCAGTCTGCAACAGACTCAGCCAATCCGTATTTCTGTTTATCTAGGCTTTTGTATGCGGCATTTTTAATTGGCAGTAAATCCAATCTGGGATGCCTTGTTTGAGCAAAACACAGAGTTACTTTATCATGCCAGAGGAGGACTGTCAAACACTGATTGTGGAAAGGAAATTTTTTTATTTCCCTTATAGGAGGGAATGGCATGAAAACAATGTTTACAGAAGTGTTTGAGAAATCAAGACAACAGTCTAGAAAAAGGGCTCCTGTGAGTTCCTCAAGACTCTTTGATTTCCTCAAGGCTGCACCTCAAGTACTGTGTTCGGTTCTGGGCCCCTCAGTTCAGGAAGGACATTGAGGTACTGGAGTGTGGCCAAGAAGGGCAGCAAGGCTGGTGAAGGAACTGGAGCACAAGTCCTCTGAGGAGCAGCTGAGGGAGTTTGGGAGGTTCAGCCTGGAGAAGAGGAGGCTCAGGGGAGACCTCTTTGCTCTCTACAACTGCCTGAAAGGAGGTTGTAGTGAGGTGGGGGGTCGATCTCTTATCCCAGGCAACAAACAGTAGGACAAGAGGGCACAGTCTTAAGTTGCACCAGGGGAGGTTTACTTTGGACATTAGAAAGTTCTTTACAGAGAGAGTGTGTGTTGGAATGGGCTGCCCAGGGAGGTGGTACAGTCACCGTCCCTGGAGATGTTTAAGGAAAGACTGGATGTGGCACTTAGTGCCGTGGTCTAGTAGGCAGAGTGGTGTTGGATCATAGGTTGGACTTGATGATCTCTGAGGTCTTTTTCAACTTCGTTGATTCTGTGATTCTGTGTAAACTTCACACTACCGAGGTTTCTACTCCTGGGAATGAGCACAGATGGAAGGATTTTCAGATTTTGTGTTTGGAGAGGGTAAACTCCATTTGAAGCAGGGAACCAGATCTCTTCCTTCCCAGGGGAGTGCTCTCTACACTAAGTTATTAGTTACTAGAGCTTAACCATGCCCAAATTATTCCGCTCTTAGAAATAACTATTTGTTGAAGGAGGGACTTCAACCCCATTCACTCCCCTTTCAGGTAAATTTCTTAGCCATTAGGTCCAATGCTCCTTACTCACCTTTCTGTCTCACTCTCACTGTAGTTTGGTTTGGGGTTTCGTGTTGTTTGGGTTTTATTGTAAGAAAAGGTGAAACAGGTTGTGGCACCCACCTCTACGGTCCCTTTAAATGATGAAAAAAAAAATGTGATGCAAAGAACTAGGCCTCTTGCACTTCTTAAGAAATATCACATTTGAAACCAAACAACTGGTTTTATGGATCTGGTTATGAAAGGTTGCTGTTCTTCCAGTTACATTTGATTAATTCTGCTAGAACTTAAATCATCTAATCCTTTGGAAAACCTACAGAGTAAAACAAAGATAGAGAGGACCTTTGCAGTGCTTCTCCTAATTATTATTTTGAAAAAGCTACTGCAATCAACAGGTAAGAAAATTTACCTTCTTTAAACAGAGCTGAGTATATTCTGTATTGTCATTGTACCAAGCTGAATCTGTGGTGACATGAGTAGCTTGTAGTAGCTGTGAATACTTGTGTAAAGTGTTACTTCATCTTGCGGAGCTCAGCTATAAAATTTTATCAATTACTAAATCAAACTTTTGTATTCTGCAGTAGCTGTATTACTGTGCCATTTTCAGTTCTTAACATGGAATGTCAAAAACTAAGTTGTTAGGAAATGCTACCACAGAAGCTGAAACTTCCAGAGTCATTACATGAAGAAAGACTGTACTACTTTCAGAGATACTCAGAGTTATTAAGAAGATTTTGAGTTTGCTGGATTTCTTTAAATTCTGTCAGAGTACCTCAGAACAATGAAGATGGTTGATGATATAATAGGAAAGTCATCCCACAAGACTTAATATGGAAACAACTTAAAGATGGAGCATATGCACTAATAGACCAGACTGAAGTCTGTAAATCTGGTTAGTTGTCTTTCTTAAAGAGCCTCTTTAGTTTGGCAAGAAGTTACAATCTTGATAAAGTAATCATTCGGTAAAAAAGAGTACATATATGCTAAAAAATGGACTGACTGGTCAGCATTCCCCCTTTTCTTTTATATGTACAAATGGAATGCAACGAAAAATAAACAACAAGGGAGCTTGTCCGCTGAGTTCTGGAAGGAAATGTCTTCATTCAAGTTACAGCCATGAGCAACCATCCGTGGAATTCAAATGTCCTGTGCTATGAATCAAGGCAATGAAATTATGATCTGGGTATTTACTCTTCCTCAAAGTCTCTCTTAAAAGAGATTGGTCTAATTTTATAGAGCACAATATAAACAGACATGAGATAGTTAAATTCTGCAGTTAGGACATAAAGAGAAAACAAAAGAAATGTGGTTGAGGTGATCCAAGTCTTTGATCCATGTTAACAAATGAGGACAAGAAACCTGGTGTTTGTAGTTGAGTATTATAGATACAGAGGTCCCACAGGTGCTGCACATCTGAATGAGGGGTACAGACTAGTCAGCAATCTTTGGGATAACAGTTAAACTATAGACAGAGCCTTTCTCCCGCTCCTTCCCCATCTTCCTCTGTAAACAGCAGAGAGGGACAGATTCCTTCTGAGTGATCCAAAAGAAGAGCATAACCCAGGTGCGACCAGGTGAGACCTGAGGAGCCGTGAGTCATGCTGTCTGGTGTCTGTTCCTCTTGCTTTCCACCCTTGTTCGCACTTGCCTGAGCCAAAGTTTGATTTTCAACAAAACCAAAGCAAAATAAAGAAGCACTGTAGAAGAATTACGTGGCACAGCTATTTTGCTGTGGAAACTGCAGGGAGAGATTTTTGTTTCCAGCACTTCAAAACTCTACTCCCGTCTGATTAGTGTTCTAAATTGCTTTATTTTCTCCCCAGGAGGAAACCTAAATAATACTGGAGAAAAGAGCTTTCTATCGCACTTAAAGCTGGAAGAGGGCTGTGGAAAATTTAGTGATAAATCTTCTCCCAACAGTAAAAACATTGTAACACAGATTGCAGTAGCTAGAAAAATATTTACCAAAATGGTGACAATACCTGTGTAAATGAGTTTGTGCTGACCTGATAGTCAGTCAACCAGTACAGCTCTGGTTGGGTTTCTATGTCTATTTTGATGTTTTACTCAGTTCAGTATGTTAGTGTTGCCACTATTCTAGCTCCAAGGAGGACACCAAGAATTTTCTGAAGACTTTATTTTGATTGATTCTGACCTCATTCCATTCTGAAAATTTCCTGGGAAAAATGTCAGGCAAAACGACAAGCAAAAGACCTTCTTGATGATGCTTTTAAAGCTTTCATCACTGCAAGTTGACAGTGGTTGAAATAGAAAATAATACATAAGTAAAAGGTCACAAGCAGCTTGGGTTTAGAGCATGCTGTTGGTAAAGAGAGGATAGTAGTGATATTGCCATACCCAAGTTCCAAAACTTTTGTTCTTAAAAATAATATACCTTAAGTAATAAATAATATACCTTAAGTAATAATAAATAAATTACTCTTGATTTGAAGCTTTGGATTCTATGCTTTCAGACTTTTATGTCTAGCCATGACTGTTAGAGAAATTTTTTTAATATTTGAAATTCAAGCTGCAAATCTCTGATGATAGCATAGTGCCAAGAATAAGGTCCCAAAAAATATACTCAATATCTCAAGGTTCTGATAAAATCACAAGAGTTGGCAGAGGTTTGCATAGAGCTGATTTGTCATTCTTTCTCAGTTGATACAGTACCTACAGGAGCTGGTTGCTGGCTTGACTATCAATGTCAGAGTTTTTCAGTGGGCTATGTTTGGTCAGTATGCCTTAGAATAAGGTCAAAATTCTGATCCATTCTGAAAGAGAAGATGGATGCAGAAGCAAACCTAAGCCCAGGAAGTATAAGCAAGTCGAAAGATTTTAAAAATACATTTATGTATATATATGAATAAATATAAAAGTTCCCAATTTAAAAGTATAGAATTTTATATGATTACTTTGCAGAGTTCTTGGGACCTAGTTTGGGGCAATACTCTTGTGTTTAATATCAGACTTTATCTCTGACTTTCTAGTTTGTTCATGCCATGGTGCATGAACAACAGTTTGTCAGAAAAAAAGGATCCTGCCTACATTTTGCTGGAAGCCTTATAACATTAAGATTAGCTGCATCTTGGATGAAGAGCCTCAGGACAAAACACTAACTTTGGCTCTCATTGAAGCAACCATTTTTTAAAATTGCCTTTGCCGTAACATATATATAATATTTTAAAAATAAAACCCCTTATCCTTGAAGGCAGTTAAAACTCTCTCAAATCAACTTTCTTGCTGATCTATAAAGTGATTTAGAAATCAAAAAACTTTCAGACAGTTGTGGTAATGCTGTAGAAAATAGGTTGTAATTTAAAGTGCCCCAATAATTTTTCCCTAAAATGCATTAGGTTTCTGGATAATACTAGAAACATTTTTGAGGTTAAACTGCTTTCCTTCACTTAGGAGATTAGCCATTTTTCAAAGCAAAGAAGTTTTAGCTAGAAGTTTCTAAGGTTCCTAATACTGTATTCTGGCCTAGTCGATAACTGCAAATGATAAAAGGTTTTCTCTCAGCCTTTGTGTTTTCTGGCTGCATGAGAAACTGAATGAAGATATATGAGATGACACAGCAGGCTTTTTAATCCTTTAGAAATGGTTGGCAAAGTCACCTCTTTACTTACAAAAAGTAAAACATAGAAAGTTGGAGTGTATGGGTATTTTTTTTTTTAAATAAGTGTCAATTCTTTTTGTAGTCTGCTGTATTTTCACAGTCAGGGGTTCTTGAAAGGACAATACTTTAACATACAGAGACATGTTCATGGCAAGTTCAAAAGTTTATGAAACAAAGGTGCTGATAATTCCAGGAGAAGCAGAAAAATACAGAGCCTTTGAAATGCTTCTGTGGGTTTTACTTAGAGCCCTGTCTGGAATTTGCTATGGCCAGAATGAGAGGGATGCTATGAAAAATAAATCTGAAATGCTGCAGTGCACTGCATAGCATGTTGTAGGCAAATTTATGTAACAGAACTCACTTTAAAGCTTTAAAGGCACTCTAAGCCTTTCTTTTGTGAAAATCTAATTGAGATACCAAATGTGTCACAGTAAGACTCAGAGTTTATATTTTACCTAATTTGAGGAAAAGTTAATTGAAAAAAAATGGTAGCAGTATGAAAGCTCTATCTTTCACATGCTTTTTTCCTGTTCTTCTTTGCAAACTGCAACTTTTCTTTAAACATGGTGTTACTCCTTAGACACCAGCTCTTAATTGAACAATGCTTCTCTTGTGAAGGTGAGCAATATCTCTGACAAAATATGTAGTGACTGTCTTGCACAGGGAAATCTAGTGGACTTAATGCAAAGTTGGGTCTTCATTAAATACTCTGCCTTGCTTATCTCTTTTCAATTGATAGTATAGATATAAGTCCCGTAATCTGAAATGAAAGCTAACAGGGCTTCAATCCTCACCTTTCCCTATTCCCCTTAAATTTCCATCCAGCACTTCTTATCGGCCACAAACATAACTGAGAAAATGGGATACAACCTCCTTGTTAATTCCAGTTTAAAAAAAAAGGAAAAATTAACTCAAATTGGCAACAAGGTGGTGGTAGGCTGAGTTATGCAGTTCCTCTGGGCATCCCCTGGGTGCCACCACATTACCTTTCAGAGTGAATCTGTCTGAATTTAGCTTCAGCCAGAGGACTCTCACAGGCCCCAGAGTAGTGTCTGGTTTCCAGGCTCCCACTGGTGATAAGTGCTTAATGGTGTGACACCCTGTGAGTGTTTCTGGTCTTCCACCACTGGTTGGTGTCTGGACCTGTGAGCTTCTGCTTTACCTCCCTTTGATTTTGAAGGGTGAATAGGGGTATCTTGATGCATTCTCAACTGTGTCATACACAGTTTTTATTTGCTAATGTTCATATAGATTGTGGATATTTGAACAGCTAAGCCAGGCTTTCAGAAAAACAACGTGGCTGGAGCTGACAACAGCATGCAACCACAACACCTTATCAAAAAAGTGGAAAACACAACAATGAAATCAGTATGCTAGAGGGTGAGCACTATATAATTAGGAAGCTGCAGCTTTATTCTTGTCTCACAAGCTGTAGAAAGCCATGACTACCCTCCTATTTCTGCATTCCCGCAGCTATTGCTTATTTTTATACTGGGACAACATGCTGGTTGAGAGAATCTTACTGATTTTCTTCCCCTGAACAAATACAAGACATACATGCAATCTTCTTTTTTTATTGTTAGTCTACCACCTTCCACAAACCACCTCTGCTCTCAAAAGACGTGTTAATATTTCCATATGATTTCTGCCACTATTTTTACAATGCTTTGCATTAAATTCTGTGGGGAGATTGCTCCGCTCATTTTGGTTATGTGAGACAAAGGATGCCATGGGAGCCTAATGGCTGAGAGTTAGAAAAATGTGTATGTATGACAGTTCCCTACCCACTGCAAGCATAGACAACAATCACAAGTGACATATGAGGTTACTAAGGCTGAAATACTGGTGTTGCTTAACACCAGTTAACAATGGCTTAACAATGGATCCATCTCCTTACTTATTCTTACTCTCCAGACTGGTTTCTTCCTGTGAAATAACATACTAAAACCAAATCTCCTCTGAATGTCAGAATAGAAACCCAAACCTTACCTATGCCTTGATTTTGTTAAGCATGCTGACATGCAGTGGGGTGTGCACTGGTGCAACATAAGGGTTGGAGGGATGGTTGTGCTGTGGGCTGCCAAGGAGCAGGAGGGGTACAGCACATTGCCCCTTGTGTGGGGCTGGTGTGTGAGTCCAGGCACCAAGCACCAGAGATCCTTCCTCTCTTTTGGGATGGCATCTGGAGTGCCTGCATCTCCTGAGCATCCACCGTCTCACAGCATCTGCAGTGCAGAGAGTAGAGCCGGAGATCTTTCACAGAACAGTTCATTATGCTGAGTTTGGACTCCCAAATGCTATGCAATAGAAGTAAGACTTTCCCACATTTTACAGGCTATGAACTGACGTACCTTGCATATCTGGCCCTCGTTCATGCACAGAATACACTAAATCTATATATTTCAATCACATCTATATGGTATTGCATGCTTTTGCTGATGCCATAATAGATTAGTTACCTTATAGACTCTATTTAATAAGGGTTGCTCAGAATACATCCATACACATCTATGAAGGTGTAATAGCAAGTCCTGTGTTCTGCCTCCACAAACAAAATGTTGACTCATTAGCAAATACTGTATTTCAGGTGAAATTTTCTATGGACTACAAGGCTGATCACCAGTGAAAGAGTGAATACAGCTGTGATTAGGGGCAATCTTGGTGAAAGGACCAGAGTGGCTGTAAACTGGAATTTATGTGTGTACAGTAAGAGCAATTTAAACTGGCTCCACTACAGTATAATGATGCCTTTCCAGACAAAAACAATGTGTTAAAAACATTTGAAGCTGATCATTGATATGTATTTTGGGATTGTTTCACTCTGCAGCAATGTAAGGAACAGGGTGTGCTCATATCTGCCAATCTGCTTTCGAGCTACACTTCAGTAAAAAGCACGATAAAAGTAAAAAAGAAGCAGTCACTCCTACTGCTAAAGATTTTTTAATTATTATTTATTTTGTTTCCTCAATCACTTTGCCTTACTCATTTGGCTGGGAGGCAAACGTGTTCCCTGTTGATTTATTTCCGCTCAGCCGGAGGCTTTCGCTGCTCGGTTTGATTCCTAATATGGCAGCGACAGCAGATTTTGTCTGGCTTCCAGAGGGCTCCTCTCAGCTCCTGGAATGCAGCAGGGAAAGAGTCCTGTGGAGGCCAACAAAGACAGTTGTTGCATTAAGACTAATAAGGCCCAGAAAATGGGCTTCCCCACGTGTGCTGAAGTCCCTGCTATCACTGTCATTTAAATCACCGCTTTTCTCTTGCTCTATAGTAAGGCTTGGAGTTGTTTCCCATTACCCAGCTGAATGGTCTTTGGGGTACCATCAGAAGACCCGTTTTTCATAAAGTTTAGAAAACATCTACAATGTTTTACAACATTTTCATCACAATGAAGGTTTTTACATTAGTGTATGGCTTTGAGAGCATGCTGTCTCAGTATCAGTGGGTTAACTATAGCACGGAGGAATAATATGGGTTTTGAAAAAAACTTAGTATCTCTACTTTTATTTTGTTTTTCTTACCTATTTGAGTCAACACCCAATTTTTCAGTGTTCTGAAATATCTGCTGTCAGTAGACTGATTTTTATTTTATCCTTTTTTTCCTTTTAATAAAATGTTCTTTGGGTAATAGTCTTATCAAACTCACCAAATCTAGAAATGGCCTTTGCTTATGACATCCAAAATCCAAAGGATTAAATTCCTCTACCAAGCAGGGTCTCTAAAAGGTTAATGGGGAGTTGTAAATTAATTTCATTCCAAATACAGAACAATAGTGTGCAGTGGCATGACTTTGTGATAAACATTTGTTAAAGCTAAATCCTTCCTAAGCCCTGCAATTGTTTTCCTTTGTGCTAATGGCAGGCTAACCGGAGGCGTTCCCTCTCTCTTTTTCTCCTGAGAGCATCAGAAAACCAAGTTCACTGTTTGCTAAATCTGGCGCTTTTTTACTTAAAACCTTACTACATTCTTTTTAACATTTGTGATCTTCATTTTTAACTGGAGATATTTTGTCTTCTTGAAACACACAAATTTAATATCATTGCTTGATGATTGCCATTGCTGGCATGTACATTTAAATTATTTCTTATTGCTTATGGCTGTTGAGTGACTGTCTTAACTTGATTGTTTACAGGCAAAGAGAAAAAAGAGGCCTGTTGGCACCTAGGTACTGACTAACACAGAAAAATGTTCAATAGGAGTTTCCAGAGGAAAGCTGAAGCCTGGGACTCTAAGGGAATTGTTTGCATCATGTTCATACCATGACTTTTAACAGAAGTTGAGTGCCTTTGAAAATGAACCCATCTACATTACAGTTCCAAATACTTAATACCTTTGAAAATCCCTTCTAATTTTGGTGAACATTGCTTGAAAGAGTATTGTTCTGCCAGCTTAATTTCACTGAAATTCTATATATTCTCTGTTATATGCAACACATACTACCTTGGCTTGGAAGCAGTGTCATCCACCTTTCCTTCACCATGGTTTCAATCTATTGCTTCCACCAGTTTCATGCCTCTGTCATCCCCCTCCTTCTCCTCCTGCTTCTCCTTCTCCTCATCTGATAACCACAAAGACTTAAGCTTTTCTTTCCAAATATTCCTCCTTTCAATTCTGAAAAGCCAAAGAAGTTTCAGAAATTCACATGTATTTTTTGGATTCCTGGATTATTTGATTTTATCACAGATCATGATCCCCTGGACTAGACTACATCGAAATCTTGTTTCAATGGAGTAGCACGCAGAAATATGCTGAACTGCCCAGATTCAATCCGATTTGCCACTGAAGCACAAGATTGGATTGCTCCACCACTTTTGTACCAAATTGGCTATCTGCTGTATAAATGTGTAGCAGGTATCCAAGCTGAAAACTGTCACGTATCTTTGGATTTCTGACAGGTTGTGTCATGTTTGACTGCCTTTTAAGCTAAAGTGGTGTACAGTCAGTGGTGAATCTGTCAGTCAAGCATCCATTTGTGCCATTAAGTGACTGGGTCAATTTGAAGTAGAATTTGGGTACATTGGGGTATGAAGTGTTGGTTGTGTAATCAGAAATACTTCCATCTTTCACCTAATGGCACCGTTTTTCAAGTTATCTGTCCTCTTGTCTTATAGCAGGACTAATGTTCTTGGCAGCAGTGTTCTTAGTGCAGATGCTGTTGGCCTTGAATGCTTGTTCTTTTCCTTGAATCTTAGCTCTTAAATAACTCCTGGTCTTGTTATTTGTTACTTGTCTGGAGCAAAAAAAACAAGGTAAATTGTTTGTTCGTCCAAGGACTTCAGCACTTCCATGACTCTCCAGTGGACATAATCTCAATGTTACTCTTGTCTAAGTCAAAATTTGCCTTAAGTTTCAGGTCACTGCTTCTCATTATGTGTAATCAACAGGAATGCGAGCAGGCACTCAGCCTCCCAGCCCTTCCTCTGCAAGTACCCAAGTTAAAAATCTGACCTTCAGGCTTTTAAAACCTCAGTTTTTTGGTGATGGTAAAAAATAGGTTTTCACTCAGCTGTCATTTTTGAAAAACAGATGTAACTTAGCTGAACTCAGTTGAAACTGCTGCTAAATTTAGCTTACATCATAATTTCTCATGCTGAAATTGAGATGAAGGTGTTGTCCATCCCAATAAAATCTGCTTTTGATCTTCTTTTCCATACTGTGGTTAAATTTAATCCAAAGCAAAACCAGTCTTCCCAACAATATTGGGAAACATCATCTAGAATGGTCCCTTACACTTTCTGAGCAGATGCAGTTCTTGCCTTGCAGTGTTCCAGAGTCTTCTCACCACCAGGAAGCACATCAGCCAGGCTCGTCCTTAGCCTTGGCTCTGAACAGGGAATAGGGAAAGGTTTCTTATGGCCTCTGTGGTTAAATAGGCATAAAAAACCCCTGTCTCATGAGTTGCTTTAGCTTTCATATACAGCATTGGTGCTGTGCATGTTCAGACACTAAAGAGTTTGATCCTCTAAGTCACACTAAAATTAGGTGGCACAAACAGCCTATATGAATTCTCGAAATATTTTCCAAAATCCTGCTAAAAGACACTGGATGTGTTGGGAGCCAGGAGAGAGAGGGAGAAAGAAAGCTGTTTTTTCTCCAAGTAATTCTGAATGCATGTTTTGTAGGCTAAAAGCAAGACTACAATCACGTACCTCCCTCCTTCCATTTACAGTTTTTCCTTAAAGCTCAAATCTAACAGAAAAATAATGAAAACAGAATGAGAACTAAGATTTGTATAAACATCTCAGGTAGAAAATGTACTGAGTATTATTTCAAATTGAGACTGAGAACTGGATGCTGATAGATCCCCTTTATACATGCAGCCACTGGTAAATGAAATGTAGTTTTAAAGTCTTGATATGCTCTTCAAATAAATATCAACCTAGATAAAGCATAACTAGGGTTGGTTTCTCAACTATGAAGAGTTCAGATCAGGCTGCTTTACTGGTAGTCACTGATGTTGTAAGGCTGCTCTTTCTCTTCCTTCTGTACTGCAGCATTCCTGCAGTATGAGGTCTCAGTGCTGTTTCTTGTTTAATCATCTGAATAAAAAAAACATCTCTCCTTCAAATTGTCTGAGACTGAAAGCTTACCTGAATGAGGAAAGCAGTTTATAAAGTAGAAGCATTAAGTTTTTATTAAGAACATCAGCATTGTTTTGCGGTATATTGGTTTGCATTTTTCTGGTGAGTCATTTGTATGAGCTAAGGTAATTGGGTGTTTCCTGCCCTTTCTATCATATGTAGATAAAACACACTGCTGCTTTGCTTTTCTATTTTTGCTATCCTCTGCTTCTCCTCCCAACTCACCTAATGTTGTTTTGGACTATGAGGGTGTGGAATACAGGGTCAAGACTGGGTTCACTGCATTCGAAGCAAATTCTCACGTGTAAACAATATGATAGTTCGGTGGTTTTGATCTGAGTAAGCCTTTATAACTGGCTTTGCCAGTTTTTGAATGTGTTGCTTGTAACCCTCTGTGGAAGAATATACAGATTACCCTTAAGCAGGTACAGTTGCTTTTTTCCAGGTAAAGACAATCACAACACAGTAGTGCCATGCTGATGTGCAGTCAAGCTGTAAAACCTTACTTCTTCATGGCAATGCTGACATGAAGAGTCGGCAGCACAAAATGTATATTCTTGCTAGAGTCAATTGCTAATACAGTAGTTAGACCAGCTTTTGTTTTTAATAGACTTTCTCTGTGTTTCAGGGTTGAGTAATTCCTTGGAGTGAAAACTGCCACTTATTCCAATGTGGTTTTCTTTATTACCCAGTAGTACTGGCATGCCCATCTGTCCTCAACGCAGTTTGAGATTAGGACTTTTTTTGCCTCACAGCTTCTGCATTTGGGGTTTGGGGTCTTTGACAGGTGAGGTTTTGGGAGCAGGAAAGTAATCAAATAAGGAGTATGTTTGTTACCAATCAGAACTTTATGAAAGGAAAAAAAATGTGTCAACTTATTTCAGAGAAAAGAAGCAGACATGGAAGGTTATTCCCTATAGCACTGAGTATCCATGACATTTGTCCCAAGTAAAGGTGTCTCAGTGCTCGGCTGTGGCAAAATACTCTTTTTGAATAGGTATTGTCTACACTTCTTTCTGACTGGCATTACTTCCTTTCAGTTCTATCTATTGGCACAGCCTTTCATGACATGAAAGAAATCCCTGTTTTAGTTTGGGTTTTTTGCTTCCTTCAAGTTATTTTGGTGTGTATTTCCTCACCCTTGTCTCTATGTGACACAGTAATTTTCATTCCTAGCTATTTAAGTCTGGAAGCACAGAAAAATATTGTCATGAAAATAGAAATTGTTAAGTAACCAAAGTTTTTTTAAATCCCCCTGGCTTTCTTTCATTCAAGTCCCCTAAAATCTTGTTCACACCACCACTCATCAACATCACCTACTGGGATTCCTAAAGTTGACGCCTTTCCACCATGATCCAGGATGTAGGCAAATACTTATATGCAGTATATATCCACAAGAGCAGAGGGTCAAAGATGCTGACCACACAGGCAAGGTGAAGGAGGGCACTCAATGAACCTGGACCTGGCACCAGCCTTCAATCCACTGAGTAATTGAAAGGAGCATAAAAAATACAATGTTCCCAGCAGAGCAGACTGAGAACCTACTTCACATGCCTTATAACCTTATACCTTATACCTTGCTCTCTCAAGAGGTGTTGAAATGTAGATTTGGATTCCATCAGCCAACAGAGACCTCTGAAGAACATTTCCCAAATCAGCAATAAGCAGTTTAACCTCTTGGCTGTCACCAAAAAGAGGGATGGAGAGCGAAAGCCTGTGTTTAGTTGCTTAATTTTCTAAAAGAAAATAGGTAAACCAAAAAACCCCTAAGCTGGGACAGCTGTGGGAAAACAGTGGAGACTTGAAAATGTGATGTGTAATTCCTCTCCCATCATATTTTATCCAGGCATATTGAGGCAGCTCTCTACCCAGGTGTCTGCCCTTCCAAACCCCAGCCTTTGCTACCTCATGCTCCCCACGTGCTCACGTTTTCAGCCTAATTTTTTGACTGCAACCTCCGCTTGGCAGCATGTGCCTCAGTGAGATAGGGCAATTCCGTCTCCAAAGCAGCTCAGGTATGGGAGACTTCAAGGTACTTGCTAACAGTTCGGTGTGGTACATCATTATGTACCCAGGTGCTGTTGTTTTCTGCTAAAGCATCCCAAAAGGTCTGCCCTTTAACTTTGGGTTGTTTGGGGTGTTCTGTATTCTGTACTTCTGCTTCTCTCTTCACTCTTCTGCCTGTTGTTATTCTGCAGTCCATGTGTATTCCCCTTTCCCTCCTCCCCAGTTCGCTTGAGGACAGTCTTTTGAACTCTCTAAGCCTGTGTATTATCTTCTGGTATTTTCAGTGCCACCAATTTAGTAAATAAAAATTTCATTTTTTTTTCCCCTCTATATCATCAAAAAGCATTACATAAATTCTAACTCAGCAGTCTGCTGGAATTTGCTGTCTGAGGTGTTGCCAGTTTGCTTTGGTTTCAGTCTGGATTCCTGTACTGGAGTCTGCCTGTATCAGCAGCCCAAATTAATACCTCCCCACCATTTGATATAAATGCCTCTTTCATCTTACTTGCTATTGCATTCTTTCTATTTGTATACAAGCTTGACGTTACAATAAGCTTTTCTATTTCTTTATTTGTTAACTAAGATTGCAGGTGCCTTTCTCCAATATGTTCAAGTTTTAAAATGCCATGCTGTCTCTCCTTCTCCTAACTACATTAAGCTTCCTGAGCAGTCAGTTCCTCC
The DNA here is from genome assembly GCA_013396755.1 of Sclerurus mexicanus. Lineage (NCBI taxonomy): Eukaryota > Metazoa > Chordata > Aves > Passeriformes > Furnariidae > Sclerurus > Sclerurus mexicanus. Next base: position 247,620 of record VWZF01001877.1, on the reverse strand, counting down.
CCTTTTGGTGCAAATGCAGGGGAACAAGTTTTACTGCTTGGATGCATGTAGTTTCCATGTAATCACACTTACAAGGTGCTTGGACGAGTTGCTTTGCTTTTCCACAAGAGTATTCTGTGTTTACCCACAGCCAAAACTCAAGGTGCATTTTCCTGTTGGTTCAACCCCATTACATGCAATTTATAAAACTGTTTGTTTTGCCTGTATGTAACTGTGCTGAAATGAACCCCTTGAATACAAGAGACAGATCAGCTGCCCTTGCTCTGGCAGTAAACTTAATCATAAGCTCATAAGCACTAATTTGTGCTGGTTTTAAATAAGAATTTTGGCCTTTTTTTTTTTTCCAATTTTCTGCTACTTTCCCCATCTGGCACTATAACATTTGTTGTTATGTTCCAGTTGGAAGCGCTGTGGGTGGAATTGCAGACTCAAGAGCTGGCTGAATAACCCTTGGGCCACTGTGAACTGTTTCTTTTTCCAGTGTTAGCTCTGCATGTTGAACAACCTCAGTTTGGGATTTTTGGGTGAGGGAATCATTAGCTGGCTGTCGGTTTTACAGCACCTCCTTCTTCCCAAAGCTCCCTGGTTCTCTGAATTCGGTATTTCAATAGCAACTTGAGGTTCATCTAACTGCATACCAGTGAAGAGTTGTTGTTTTGAGACTACTCTGCTACACTATCCCATTTAACTCTTTTCATTATAGGCAGGCTATTGTTAGTTTTTATAAATAGCAACCCCTGCCTCCCCACTATAAATGGATTCCTGAACTCCATTATTGCTATGGAAATCTGTCTAATGTTATTGAATGTGAAATTACAAATGTTTTCATTTATAAATTACCCAGTCTTACAACATCTTCTTTTGAAGATGCTGATGAGAATATGTAATCCAAAGTCATCTGTCTTGTTACGCTATGACATACAACATGAGCACGAAAGGGCCCGATGGGAGTATGCTTTGTGTGTGTGCTGTGTCTGGAGCAGTCCACCCCTGGGGCGCAAACAGGCATTAGCAAGTGTAATACAAGTCTTTTGAACTCAACTGTTCGCAGCTATCATGGCCATTCTGACAGCCCATCTGACTGTAGTTTCTCAACTCCGTTCACAGCCAGTACCCTCCTGGGTGGTATTGGGAGAATCTCCCAGGCACACCACTCCATCCTCAGCCCCCTTAGTAAAAGTGATTTTAAAATGTGTTTTGTAGGACTGGCATAGATGCTGCACAGCAAATACTGTCAGCTACCCACCTCTCCCTTGTATTGATAAAGTACTGGCTACAGCTAAAGACTTGGCCCATAACATCAAGTAATCTGCAGCCTGTGGGGTTATGGCAACTATGCTGAGAGTTGCTGAATATCAACACTAGCTGAGAATTGGACATTATGTAGTAAATAAGTTTTCAAAAAACAAACAGACAAAAAAACAACAATCTAATTTTTAAGGAAATCTGATAGGGAAAAAACCTCACAAACCATATATTTTATACCAAGAGAACTATTTCTAATGAGAGTGTTTTCCAGTATTTCTCTAGAGACATCAGCTGCTCCCTAAAAATAATGTCCCAACTTTAATTTGCTCATTTGTAGAGGAAGGTGGAAGGACCAAGAGCTTGTGTCAATAAATATAAACTATAACTTTTATGCAATGTAGAAGGTACCATAGCACTTGTACTCCTTCTTAGTCATTTTACCATATGTTGTTTCTTCCCCAGATAATGTATTTTCCCCCTCTGGCTTTTCTTTCTATTCAAAGCTTTCTGTTCGTCTGAAGAATACTAGTTTAGACAATCCAGGCACAATATCACTCTAAACTCATTATTTCAGAGACTTTAATTAACCCCTCTAATCCAAGCATGAATAAACAGAAGGAAAAAAGTCAGGGGAAATTATCTATGGCCTGGACGCCACAGGCATCATGTGGACCATGTCCCATGATTCTTGGGAAAAATCAGCAAATCTGTGGAAACTCCCAGGAAAGTTCTTCCTGGTTTGTTTTGCCCCTAGAGCCCTGCTGCTTTCCATAGCACAGTTCTGGCATATGTTGCTATTACTCTCCGAAGGCAGAAGCGTGCAGGTATTGCTGATTCGGTCAGCCTTCATCCCATGTACAGTCTCTATAGAAAGTAAGTTGTTTGCTGTATTAAATGGCTGTTCTCCCCACTGCCCGCCAAGAATGCTTCACCTGAAGCCTATTTGCACAGAATTGGAATAGGTGAGGGGTGCAGTATTGAATCCAGCCCTGCTCCAGCTCTGCTCTAAGGCCCTGCTCTAAGGTCTTTCCTTGGTTTTCCATCCCGCTGCTCTGTTGTAGGATAAGGGTGATTATGGGTCTTTAGCACGGAACTGATAATCCACCCTGGAAGTCTCCTCTGTCCTAACTTCGTTTTCACAGCTCTCTCTCAAGCTGCATTTCCAAACTTGATTTTCTTTACTTCGTCAATCAATTTCCAAACTCTTCAGGAATTCATTCTGCTTCCCGGAATGGTAGCCCTGTCTGCTGACACCTTTGCTCTAAATGTCAGTGATGTATACTTTGGCATGGGTTGGGCATAAGTTTTCTCCTGATGGGGAAAAAGCAAGTGCTAACAAGCACCTGGTTATCTCCAACATTTTGAAGACAAAAGTATAGCTGGAGGCAATTCTGGTACCGTATTTCTTCTCTGTTTCTACATTTTACTTGAGAACATCTCATTACATTTTGTTGTATGAAACTATTCAGCTGTATCTATAACTAGTTTCTTCTAGCTTGTTTGGTTTTTTTCCTGTTAATCATGTTAGGCTTATAGAGGGTTGTAGAGGGTTTTCTGTGATCCCACTGCATAGAGCTGCATGGATTTTTTGCTTTAAACCATTAAGCACCCCACACACAGCGTCTCAGAACTTTAATTGGACACCCAATCAATTCCAGTGTTATCCCTATAGCATTTTTCAAATGTATCAACTTCTAGGTGCTTTCTTTTCATATTATCAATCTGATAATCTTTTCTGAATCTTTTCATATTATCAATCTGATTAGATTATAGAAGCCTTAAAATTATTTTTAAAAAGATGGGCACTATCCTTCTGTTTTCATTGAGAATAAACCATTGTAATAAAACATTCCAACCCAAGCATATTGTTGATGCTTTTTTGCTGAAGATCCATACAAATGGAAAATTATGTGCTAAATTCTCTCCTGCCTATCTGGAAAATGATTTTTCATTGATTACTGATCCCTATAACATTTTTTTTCATCTTAAAACACACTGATAAACAATCATTCTCAAGTTCCACCTTTTCCTCAGATATAGTCATTTGCCATGATTTTCTTTGAGTTGTAATATTTCTTCCATTTTAAAGTTTGTGTTTGTAAAATCTCTAACAATGAAGCGCATCTTGTTTACAACATGTCTGTAACTAACCATTATAATAAGAGGGTTCCAATTGTGTATATATAGCCTCGTGGTCCAAATGACTAGAAGTTTTAATACTACATACCACTTCAATTACCTTTTAAATAATGTATTGGCATCTTCCTACAAATTTCAGGAAAACAAAATGTGTCAGCTGGTTCCCCAGTGCTTTAAAAGCTGTTCAGCTATCCTCCATTGAAACATTACTATAAAATCTACAATGCGCAATTAGTTATGAATTTTACATCTTTTTTAGCATTCATGGGTAGACTGTTAATGAGGGAATAAATAGCACATTTTTATTGAATCCTGCACACTGGTTAAAATTAATTATTAAGCAAAGGACAGACAACCATTCTGTCCCCTTTGGCACAGGGACATCTGGATGCAAGATCCTTTCTTCCAGATAGATGGGTGAGGTCCATCCACAGGTACCTGTGGATGTAATGTGGTTCTGAATCCCTTTTTACTTGAAAGGAATAAAACCGTAGGTTGAAAAAACAGTGATGTCCACCCACGGAGAGAAATTAATATTTTGAGGTACAGTTTATTTGACTAAAGATAGATCTTTACTGTGGAATAACTATCCAGAGTACATAAAGAGATGCTTATTTATTGTCATTGGCATCAGATGTAGACATTTCTACTTGGTCAGAAGAATTCTGCCCTTTATGCCCAGGCTAGGCACTTAACAGATGATTTGTCATTGCGGGGCTGTAATATCAGTTTTGTCATCCTTACTAGTCTCAGTTATTCAGTGAGTCTGTTTATATATTAAAGTATTACTCAGCATGAGTAGTGGTGCCAGCACTGAGGTTATGTTGCAAGTAGAGAGGAGAGATGTTTCCATTAGCACTAAACCTTATCTCACAAAAATCACTGGAGACTGGCACTTCCCAAAGGTTCTGCTTTCTTTTGATTATCATCCCTTCTTCCAATAATTGACTCCAAGCAGTTCTGCTTCTGTTATTTGGTGGAAGAGAATCTCGCTTTTTCAGAGATTTATTCACGAAGTCACAAGAAAGTCTGTGCTTAGGTATCAGGGTTTCTGTATATAGAGTGCAGCAAATAGATTACTGGGGAGTTGAGGGAGTTAGAGATAATATCATGGAATATGGGAGAGTGTATCTGAAGATAATGCAGTGGCAGAGGGGCTCACATGTGGGACACAGAAGAATGAGGAGAGGGGAGAATTAGGCAAGACCAGGATGCTTCAAAAATTAGGAAGTGGATATACAATCTGAGGATAAACTCAGCCAAAATCTCTAATGGCCCATCCATTTACTTGAGCTGGACACCCTGTTATGATTTGAAATATTTGTGACAAGTCAACATGTTTAATACTTTCCTCTGAAACAAAAAAAGAAGGAACGTGGTTTCAATTGTGATCAAATTTGTATCTGGATTAGCATGACAATTTTATCCTCAGATGAAAAAAATTAGAATATTTTATCATACGTTATGCCCCCTTCTGTGCTCCATTTGGTAGCTCTGCCACTGACAGTTCTGCACTACAGTGGTACCATTTGAATCTTTCCTACTAAACAGCTGGCATTTGACTGAGCCTAATTCAAATCCCCAGATGACAAACAGAAGAAACTGATCAGGACATGAAAAATAAACTGCAGAAAGCTATCTTCTGGGTCTTGTCCCATGGCCATGAGTTATCTGGGGTCAGGTTTTGCTCTAATACCAGCATGAAGACAAAAACTGTAGAAAGTCAATAGGAGCATATCATTTAAAGTAAATATACATGTAGACATACAAGCATTCACGTACACTGATTTATAGGTTAAAAATATTTTTCTTCAAAATATGGATTATTTATCAAGCTAGGAATATTTCTGCATCAATTTATAAATCATTACTGTACAGTTCCTTATGGGCATATGAGTAATCATCAAATCTGTGTATATTGTCTGTGCACAGGTACAGATCAGTAAAGGATTTGTTTATATTGCATGCATTTAATAGAATTATTCCGTTCTAATCCTCTTAATAATGTATTACTGTACTGTTTAGCCAGCTTACTCTAGTTACTCAGCTTATATTTGGACAGCATCTTACCTCATTTTCATATCTTAACACTGTACCATTGACTCCTTGACTACTGAACTTTCTTAGTATATGTTACCTACACCTAAACCATCATTTTCATGTTAACACAATTTTGCATTCTGCATGGAGCCTCAGCAAAAGTGATGAGCTTTTCTCAACTATCAACTGATGTTGAAGGAGTCCAGATTTCTGTGTTTATCATCTTCGGACCCTATATGTAGTGATGTTGAACTGAGTATTAAAACAGAAATAGACCTCTGTTGGCTTTTTGCTAGCATTTTGCTCTTCACATGATACTCCTTAATTCATACATTGTGCAGCCACAAGGAACTCTTACAATCCCCTGTCTTGCCTCAAGCATAAACCTACCCAGATTTAATTTCCGTTGGAACTTGAGTCTTTTGAGGGAGGAGTCTTAAGCCTCTCTTACAGAGAGTTCACCACAGACACTGAGAAGCTGTTCCAGCTGATACAGTCTAACTGCTAAAATATCTGCCTATTTCTAAGTTAGAATTTGTCTGGGTTCTTTTCACAGCCATTGGATTTTATTGAAGAGTCCAGTACCAAAATTACGCTCCCTTTAGAAGAACTGTAGACTGTGATCAAATCACTCCATAACTTAACTGTCCTGAACATCTGGGTCTTCCACAGAAAGGCATATTTTGACTGTAGAAGAGTGCAATTACTCATTAATTGAAACATTAATTTCATTGCAGAGTCACAAAGCATGGTTTGATCATACTAAGTGCAGGGTTCATTTGTCATTCTTCTGTAGCCCCAGCCTTTTCTCAGGAGGGAAGGGAGAAGCCCTCTCCTTTGATAGTTGGCATTCAGACCCTCTTTATGACTTGTGGCTGGCAGGCACTTTATATAGCCCCTATCAGCTCACTCAGGGGAAGGCTTGCCTTGATCTGCATCACAGTTCAGCTGCCTAAAGACAAAGAGGAACCTACCCAAATTTTGGTGACAGTACCATACAGGTTGTTAAAAGCATGAACTTGAGATGCTTCAAGTGGTGCTTTGTGGTGAGCCTAAACAGAAAAATAACTGAGCTCGGTGAAGGTACTGCTAATTAACGCCACGAGGGAAGAATGATAGTTTATTCTCTAAACAGGAACATGGCTGTTGTAACAGTTTGAGGACTGACAGCACTATTCTTCTAAGCAGGCAAAATTTCCATTGAAATTATAATCACCGAGATATTTCTTCACCACTGTAATGTCTGTGAGTTTTGCTTGCACAAGGAATACCTGATTAGGTACCAAATGAGTTCTGTTACTTCACCACCAGAAGTCATTCAAAATAACAAAGGGAATTCAGTAAAGAGTGGCAAAACTGCTATGTAAACTACGCTGATACCATGTTCTCCACCTTACACTAAGGTAGGGGGCTGGTATCTTAGGGGCAGAGTCCCTTCCTGCTGTGTAATGTGCTGTGTGCCAGACCCACGGACCCTGCTGTATCAGTCGCAGCTCATTAGGGAGGTCAGAGGGGGTGGAAACCACAGTGCAGCACTTACCCAAGGAGTGATGGGAATAGTTACCAGGTGGTTGTAGAGCATCCAGCCACCCCAGCCCTGTATCCGCTGTGTGTGCATTGGGCAGCACTCATCGGTCTTGGGAAAACCACCCCACAACCCATGGCTAAGAAATGCTTGCAGTAAATAAATAATGTTAAAGTGAAAACATTTCCAGGATGGTTAATGAGCTACGGAACAAAGTTAGATGGAAATTATCTCACCTTCATGATGTTAAGGAGGTAATGCAATAATTATTTTGTACCTTTTGCCATACAGGAGTTTTTCCATGGTAGAAATTAACTTTGTTTAAATACAAGCTGTAATGGTTTTCTTTTTTTTTTTCATCTACTCTTATGTGTGTGGAATTAAAATTTGTATAAAACACACAGAACTATCCTTCTTAGCTCTACTTCTTCTCTTGAATGCTTAGATCCCTATGTGAAGATCCATCTGATGCAGAACGGCAAGAGGCTGAAGAAGAAAAAGACTACAATTAAAAAGAACACTCTGAATCCCTACTACAATGAGTCTTTCAGCTTTGAAGTACCATTCGAGCAAATTCAGGTAATGTCAAACAGTGTTTTGCCTTCCCTCTTCATTCCATTTCTCAGCCCTTATAAATATTTAACAGGAATCTTGTTAATTATCACGTGTGCATGCCTTCATTAGCACCTAGGTGCCAGCCCTGTGCTACATTAGATGAGTGTGACTGCTTCAAGAGGGAAATGATAAAATGTAAAGTACTTATGAAGCTTTGATTCATCAGTGAGAAATGGATAACTGACGTTTTCTGTCAACAGAAATGGCTTTTGGAAAAAAAAATCCACAGGGAGATAGTGAAGGGATGTGCCAGCAAAAAGTATAGGGATAAAAGAAAAGGCACATGAAGCATTTTCCCCCAAATTATTTGAAATAATAAATTGGCATTGTCTGTTGTGTTCCTTATGCATTTATTGGCCCTGTTCTTTGAAAGCACTCAGCATCCCTCTTAAGTAAAACACCTAATTCACCCACAATATTTTTTTTCACTTGTTTGCTACACTATGACAACTTTTTCAATGATTCCTGTGTCCCTTGGAAAAAGGCATTTGAGGATCTCAAAGGTCAATACTGCAGTACTGTTCTCTTGGCACTTCAGGAGAGCTCCAGCAGTTGTCCAGTGCCTAAAATTAAGGGTCTCAGAAATCAGCACAGTGAGCTAGAAATCACCTACATTAGCAGTGGGAAATACCAGGACAAGACATCATGTAATTTTTTTTCAGGGACTGTTACCTACCTTTGGACTACTGGGAGGCAAATAATCTCTAATGAGGGAGGTTGAACTTCTTTTGATGTTAACTGGTCTTCTATCACAAGAGAGAAGTTCTTCTTAACTATCTCAGGAGGCATGTGGGAGAAGAACTGCATGCTGGCTTCCCACACACTCATAGAGCCCCAGAACCATGGAAATGTTAAGCAATGCAAGTTTTTCTGGCTGGAGCTGAGTGGGGAAAGTGTCCTTTCAGGGGCCTCCCAGTTTGAATGGCCATAATTAAAATACATCCTTTCATGGCTTGTAAGAGAGGTCTAGGTATGAGTTAGGTGCCAAAAGTTTAAATGGGTTTAACTGGCTTGGAAAAAATTGGGAGTACCCTCTGGATTAGATGAGACCATGGTTTGGGTTTTCATACTCTGTGTCTTGGATTTTGATAGTAACTGTACTGGAAAGAAGCCCAGGAGCTAAGGCCTACATTTTAAGTAGAACTGTGGTCTTGCATTTTATTGAGTGGTACTGACAAAGATAATAAAATTAGACAAGGTGAGGCCTCACAGGATTGAGGAACTGAAAGGGACACCTCCAGATAACCAGATCAGAGCTTTAGCATGGTTAGGGGCATTCTGTAGGTGCTTGACCATTTTGCCTTCAAATCTTAAGTAATTTTTTTTAAGGTGGATATAGGTCCTTTAAAAAGTATTATGGTTTAGATGTTTAAATTTTTGCCTGTTTTTAATATAAGTTTATTAGAATGACATTATAGCCATGTACTTGAGTATAGAGCCCCAATTTTAAATCTGCAATTATGGACTTCGGTCATACGCCAGTGTATTTAGGAGTTAGTTATAAAAGACTATATTTAGAAGTTATTTCATTATGGATACTGAACTGATTTCATCATTAGAAAAACACTTTTGAAATTATATTTAGACTTAATATGGTAAAAATCACTGTGACTTTTGGGTAATTCAAGTAAAAGTCATTAAGCAAACTTTCACAGTCAAATTAAAAATAATGGTTATACAAGTTTGTTCCTTGTTGGAGAACAAAGAGAAGGGAGGTCATGAAGGGAAAGCAGCTCAATAGCAGTACCTCTGTGTAATTTTAAATAAGCCAAACATTAACATTTTCAACAGTTTAGTAGTGACTATGGATTCTAGTTCTTAAGGGAAAGTGAAGTCTTTAAGGGTAATGGGAGAACAGCACTGGGAAGTCAAATCCCGTTGCTACAGGCAGATCAGGCATGTGTTTTGGCACAGCAAAACAGACTGCCTCTGTAGGCAGCAATGTCTCCAGGCCCTGTCAGTCCAAAGGGTTTAATCACATCATGGAAACTGCTAATCCAAGGGTTTATGAGGAGAGGCAGTGCTTCTACTAGTACCTCTTGGGTTTTGCAGTGCAGCTGCTCCTTTAATATATGGTACAAAGGCGAACAGATGCTTGCATTTCTCTGTAGGTTTAGGCCAGAGACCACAAGATGAGAATCGTCTCAGAATTATTCATCTGAACTAACTGTTCTTACATCTTTATAGACTAAGGAAAAGGGTCTTTCATTTACAGTGCTCATTTTTGTCTTACGATTAACGCTAAAAAAAATCCAACAGTAAACTACCCCTAAGCTTCTAGGCACAGTAGGCAAGCAGTTTTTGTCCTGGAAAAAAATAGTCTCATGCTTACTTTTTATATCTGTGATTGTACCATGCATCTAAAACATAAGTGTTCGTTTGGGGAGGTACCATTAAAAGTGAGTGCATTGCAAACACCGACATTGAAACATGATTTTGGCATCTAGAAATACTTGCTTCAGGATATTGCATTTTATCCTGAGTGCTCTGGGGAGGGAGAGTCTTGAGTTTGATGTACACTTTTGTCATCAGCAACTATATAAATACTTTAGTGCCTGTTGGAATCATCTCTTTCTCTGGCTCAGTGATTTGTACAATCCTATAAGGGAATGGACTTTATAAAATTAACCTCAAGAGCCTCGTCTTGCTACTTTTAAAAGATAATCCTATTACAAGCACTGAAATTAATCATTCTAGTAAGAAGTCCAGATTGTAGATATATTTAAAGCCTTGAATTTAAAAACCTGATTCTTGAGAATAAAAGATTTTTCTGGAAGAAATGTGTTTCAGGGCATTTCTACCTCCTGTTCAGGAAACTCACACTGTAATAAGCAATCAGGAAAAGAACTGTATGTTCATCTTTAAAAACAAAGCTCTATAAGGAGAATTGTTTACAATTTAGTAAAATCAGCCCAAGGCTGTAAACATCTTAGATATTGTTGGGGAAGAACAACACTCCACTGAAGGAATAGCTGTTTATGCTCTTTTGACAAATATTAAATACCTGAAGGAGAGGAATGTGTGCATGTGCACACAAATGCATACCCAAAGCTTGGCTTGAGTATCTCCCACTGTGCCCCAGTCTAAATGAATGGAAAATTGTCAGTGAGCTGTGACAGATGGACTCACACAGACTGCGTGGGACTGGTTCAGCTGTGTTTGCCAGAGGTCACTATTCCTCCAGAAGTGGCACTCAAACATCAGCTCAGTCATAGGCATTGCCAGTGTGTCAGGGCCCCGAGACAGTGGGGCTTTGTACTTCTTGTCCAACTCCCCTGAGCATGCAGCCTGTTTTCCAGACTTCTTCATAAATATACAGAATATGCACAGGATACACACCTACTTACATGTGTGCACATGCACGCAGGCACACACACACACTGAGATGAGTACATGTATGTATGTGTGTGGGTGTGGGGGTGTGTGTAGTAACCATAAGGGCTATCTTCTGAATTTGTCTGAAAATACCTGAATAGTATGCTGGATGGATGGCTAAGAGCTGTTTAGAAGCAGAAAAGCAACTGACAGAATACAGTACAACATTGCAAACATTAATTTGGGGTAGAGCCATTTCTGAGCTTTAGCTACTAACTTATTACTTAAACAATAACGGTGTGTTAAATCGCACAACTCTTGAATTAGCTTACCTGTATGTTGCTAATCTGTTAAAGGAAAAACAATCAACCTCGATTTCCATACGAAGCTCTTTGATGCAAGGGGGCAAGTTTCAAGTTAACAGGGAGGTTGTTATTTCAAAGGCTCACAAGAAGCGAAGACAAAAGTTTGAATTTGCTCCTCGCTAGAGGATCTGCTCTGGCTGTCATGCACCCCCTTCATGGCTTCTCCACGGCGCTTGTCTCTCCCCACATTCATGCCTGCTCACCTTCCCTTTATGGTCATGCTCACCACTCTTTCTCTGTCTCATTGTAGAAAGTGCAAATTGTTGTGACTGTTTTGGACTATGACAAGATTGGCAAGAACGATGCCATCGGGAAAGTCTTTGTGGGCTACAACAGCACCGGAGCGGAGCTGCGGCATTGGTCAGACATGTTGGCCAACCCCCGGCGGCCCATCGCACAGTGGCACACCTTACAGCCCGAGGAGGAGGTGGATGCCATGCTGGCAGTCAAGAAGTAAATTCAATTAAATTAAATTATGAAGAAGAAAAAGAAGAAGAAGCCTTTCTGCATTTGCCCACATAGTGCTCTTTAGCCAGTATCTGTAAATACCTCAGTAATATGGGTCCTTTCATTTCCAGCCATGTGTTCCTGACACAGATCAGTTGTACTTTTAAATTTCCATTTTAATTTGCACAAATCTAAATGTAGAGAGCCTTCTAAAGGCGCTTCATTTCACCACTGCCCCCCCAGATCTACTCTTCTTTTAAGCAATATGATGTGTAGATAGAGCATGACAGAAATTATTTATTGTATCACACAGTTGTATATATACACCAGTATGCTGAGAATTTATTTCTAGTTTGTGTATTTGTATGTTGTAAGCGTTTCCTAATCTGTGTATATCTAGATGTTTTTAATAAGATGTTCTATTTTAAATTATGTAAATTGACTGAGATATAGGAGAGCTGATAATATATTATAGGGTAACTATTGTATCGTCTGCATTCCAGAAAAAAACAAAAAATCCAACTTGTAAGGCACTAGTAGTGTTACACTGACATCTTAAAGGACAACTTAAATCTGAGCTTTCAACTGGACCATCCTAATAACACGCTTCACATCCACAGCGCATCTTGGAGGGGCAAATCCAATCCGGTAGACTTCTTTCACAGGCAACTTAGCATGATCTGAGCAGTTCCATGGCTGACCTCAAGGAGATGTAGCCAGAAGCCAGGATAGAATTTTTTTGTATATACTCCAAAGCAAACACATAACAGACTGAAATGACTTTAGATTGAAAGCTGAAGAAGCAGTTCCATAAGAGGCAACAATTTCATCTAACATAAAAAGACCATTGCAGAGGTTGTGCAGGGAGGGGGAGGAGGGAGATGCAGCAGTAGTGAAATGCTGCCATGAAAACAAGAGTAGCTCTCCATTATCACCTTTATACAAAATTTGCATACTGTGAATTCCATCCACGATTTCACATTATAATGAGTTTGCACATTAGACTTTGTAACAAAATATTTTATTATACTAACTCAGATTAGAAGGAATGCAGAATATTTTTTAGACACAGCCGTGTGAGTTTATTATACAAAATAGTTTCATGGTAAACAGACAGTATTGTAATCCCATCAGAAGATGACAAAATTTAGCCATAGTTCTAAATGCACTTCAAAGTAAGCCAAAAGAGAACAGCTAGTGACCTTTTATATACTATTTATACTTAAGTTTTAATTTGTCCTTTAAAAAAAAGTGAAAACAAAGAACAAGTTCTAGAAAACTGAACCTCTTCTGTATACTAGATGCTCGTTTCAGGAGGAGTTTTTAAATGTTTTAAATGTTATTATGTAGTAAATGGCACTATTATGAAGCTATTAGTCATTCCATAAGAGTCTTGAAAGACTGCTCTGTGTATCACTGTGACTGCCGTGTGTGCTTAGAAATGTAGTTTTCTCAGTGGATAGCAATCAATTTATTCCGTAGTGATATTGTAATAATACTGCCATTCCCTTCTACTGCACTGCCGAAGGAACGCGTAGCACAAGCAGTTCTAGTTATTACGGACCAATTTAGAACTGGAGAGCTATGCGGGGGACAAGGATGCTATATTGAATGGGTTGACCACGCAGCATTTTGTCAAGCCCTGTGCAATACTCTACATTTCAGCTGCCCTCAACCCCTGCTGCTTTATGTAGACAGTCATCTTACAGCTACCCAGCATGTCATCTCTGCTCGTACCATCTCATCAAGTCATTTAGGGCATCACTTCTATCTCATGTACCGTCCTTTGAGGCCCCTCGCTTATCTTTCCAAGCTGTGAATATATTTACAATGCTTTAAAGAGTTCATTATTTTCAACAAAGCAAACTACCCCAGAGATGTGGAAATGCTATTGCTTTTGGAGGGAGGCACGAGAATTAACCATTAATGTTCTTATCAGTCTTCTGTATCTAACAGAGACCACTGAAACAACAAATGCGAATGTAGTCAGAGAACCGTGCACTGAAAACAAAATTCCACAGCCTCCCTCAAGGCTCTGCTTGTGGGAAAGGTGTGACAGTCTGAGGGGTCAGTGCAGCGATGGCCGAGCACCACTGTTTTTCCATACTTTTGAGGGCAAAAGCAGCAGCAAAGACTTGGGAGGAGAATAAAAGCCTGGATCTCTCACCACCTCCAAAAGTGAGAATAGCAAGATCCATTTTCTTTCCTTTTTTACATGAAACACAGAAAAGACACAAGCGAGACATTTTTTGATAGAAACAGGCACATACATGCAAAGCATCAAGCTGGAATATTTTAAAATCTTATCCTTAAGGACCAAACCCCACCAAAGAGAAGAAGTAAACAGTCAGCTTTCCAGCCTATGAGCTTCATGGTCTCCAGCTTTCAGTTGTTCATTCAGGATAGCTGCAGGTTCGACATGCCAGGACTGACTCATTGTGTTAAGGTATTCTTAATGCTTTCTCTTCCTACACTGCCAGACTGAATGTCACCCTAGAACTGGTTTGTAAGGTACAATGATTCTCAGAGACTGAACCTGCCATGTGACCAAGATGACATTTTCATCCTCAAAGAAGCCACATGTACCTTTCTGACAAAGCTGTGTGAAGTATTAGAATCTGATGCTGTAGAAAGATCCTAGTTGCCTTTGTGTATATTTACTGCCTGCTTGAGTGTTTCTCTGTGTGGGTTTTCTCTGTATCTTGTAGAAATGTTTGGGGTGTTTTATCCTGCCATATCGCTCGTGGCCCGCGAGCTGACAACTTTAGCTGTATTTTACCTTCATTTTTGATGAGGTGGTTTATATTTTGTTTCACTTTGTGTAGTGACTTCCCACAGTAGAGTTTTCCAATTGTCGTTAAAATAACATACATATTACACAGATATTCAATAAAAATGTTTTATTTCCTGTTGATGTTCTGACGTTTCTCTTTTGATCTAAAATTTTGAAAGGACATATCACTCCAGGACTTTCACATAATCATACACTTTGAAATATCAAAAGTGAAATAGCACAGTGCTTTTTGAGGGGCTGTGAAAAGCTGCTTTCATCAGTAAGACTCACAGCCAGTAGTGTTCCCGTAGATGAATTCTTCAGCTCTATTGTAGATGAAGCACTATTACCTTGTTTACCCAAGAGCCTGATTATTTGCCTTCAAAACCATCATTCTCTATCCAAACATGGACTAGTTTCTATACCATGATAAAAACTGCCAAGTAGTTACCAATGCATCACTGTTCTTCCAGACAGTTGTCCTAGAGCTATGGTTGAAGTTTGCATTTGGAGACCGATGGTATATTTTAACCTACATCCAGGCATGACTTCTAAGCCGATCACAAAATTAAGTTGCTTATAGACTAAAGAACATTAAATAACAGCTTAAACTGGGGGGAGGGGCAGCAGGGAGAAGGTGTGGGAGAAAGTGAATAGAGAGGGACTTTCTACAACAGCATGTAGTGAGTGATAGGACAGGGGGGCAACATATTTAAACTGAAGGAGGATAGGTTTAGATTAGATATTAAGAAGAAATTCTTGGCTGTGAGAGTGGTGAGGCACTGGAAGAGGTTGCCCAAAGAAGCTGTGGATACCCCATCCCTGGAAGTGTTCAAGGCAAGGTTGGATGGGGCTTTGAGCAACCTGGTCTAGCGGAAGGTGTCTCTGCCCACAGTGGACCTGGTGTTGTGAAGAGCAGTTACTCTTCCAAAACTGTGAATGACTGATGGTCTCTGGCTTTACAGAACTGCTGCAAGGTAATTGTAAGACCCCAAGTTCAAGCTACAAGCTCAGTCAAGGGGTTTTACTTTAAAAATATACAAGACTCCAAAGTCCACTCACCACATTTATTAAAAGAGCCTTGAGAAAGTGCATGGGATAAGATGCTGCACATGTTTCTCAAGAGGCCAAATAAAACGCTTTTATGGCAAACTTTGGAAAATATGGGAACTTGGCAAAAGTTTAAAGGGCAACATTCAACCCAAATAAAGCATTCTACAAAGCATTGACTTAGCTCATACTAACCCATACGACATGGCAAAATCCAACTCATGCAGCTTTATGTGACCCAAAATACCAAGAAAGAGACTAGGAGAAGAAGCAAAGAGAGAGAAAAAGAGATAATTATAGCTACCACCCCAGGTCCAGCATAGATCCAGCTACCAAGAGCCCAGGAGATGGCAGGGCTGTGACACCGAGGTTGGTCTCGTGGCGCTGATTTTATCTGCTCTGGCCACTGTGACCACATCCCCCCGAGGTGGAACTTCTGTGTGCCAGCTGATCTGAGGCTGGACTGGGGATCCAGGGGGTGTGGTGTGGGGCAGTGCTGGCATCCAGTGACTGAGGCTGCTCCAGGGCTGCCGAAGGGGCTCCAAGGGGCTGGGTTGGGGCAGGGCACCACCTCACCTTTGTGAAACTTGACCTGTCCCTTCCCCCCCACAAACACTTGAGTTGGTCTGAGCCAATAGTGACCCTAATAATCCGGTGTCTCACAGTGATGCCTGCTTGCTCTGCGGGAGCCGAGGTAACACTCCTGTGGTGCAAAGTAATTCCCTGTAGATAGAGGCAGGTGCCACATTATGGAGGTATGAGATGATGCTGCTCCCTTCTTCACCATCTAAACTGTTGCATGGTCAGACCTAGTACACACTTCCCTAAGAGAAGCAATTTGCTTAAGAGCAGACCCAAATCTATCAAAGACAACAAATAAAAACACTTTGATGCAGGTTCTATAGGCACAAACCATTTTTGCAGACAAAATTACAATACCAAGAAGGCATCTTTGTCAATCAAAACCAGTCCTTTCAACAGGGTAATCAGTTAAAGTCAGTCATTTCAACTAATGTAAGGAAAAATGCTAAAAAAGCTTCATGTAATAGCTGTTATACTAAGTGGGGAAAGCAGCAAAAATTACCAATTTTATTCAGCTCATTTAACCCCTAATCAACTGTCAAGAAAAACATTCTTCCCAACTGTCAGAGTGTTACCAAAGCAAAATAATCTCTCTCGATCACTTTTCACATCATGAGTCAATGAAAGTTAATTGCCTGTTAGTTATGCAAAGCAAAAATTAAAACATCATATTTTTTGATTAACAGTCAGTTCCCTTATTTATTCATTTCTGCTTTAACATTTTCACTGCAGGCTGCCATTTCAGTTTGTTATACACATCCTGACTTGCTTTTCAGAACAGAAACCTACCAAATTCATGTCTAGCCCCTCTTTTCAATGTTAGCTCAAGTGCTGCTGTTCATCTGGGTACTGAAGTATGGAAAAGGATTTTTCTTGACGCACCACAGAAAGTTTTATGCAGCCTTCATTACATTTATCTTATATGCATTATATCTTTATCTTCAAGAGAGAATACTTTTAATGCTGCTTGAAAAAGTAGTTCCAAAAGCATGTGGCAAACTGGTACAGAGAACACTTTTTGTGGTACTTTGTGACTGATACCTCCAGCAACATTTTCAGACAAAAGAGGCGTACAAAGAGATCTACATCAAGATTATGCTGTATTCAAAATAAAAAAGAAAGTTCTACAAATCAGTGGATGATACAGATGTCCTTAATGGAGCTTATAGAAACCAAATAGCTTGGGGAAGTAAGTCAGCTCCTCCAGGTTTCTGGGCTGAAGGTGGAGAGTACGGCCAGTACAGTATTTTTGGTCTATCACTGTGTGATAACATGCTGAGATTTTGAACAGCCATTTAGACAAAAAATCCCCAACCATAGCAAACAAAGAGTTTCATCTTCTGACAGAACCAATCTCATCAGTTTGACAGCCCACATTTAATTTCAGTCAACCATTTCATATCTTTGTACACTGTCTTATTACTTATAACAAGGAGAGTACACCGTGGGCGATGATGCACTGATGTTATACACCAAATGGAGCCAACATCAGTTTTCCTCATAAACAAAAGACCAGTGCACAAAAGTGGCAAAATATTCTCTGCTCCAGTAATCAACACACAGTCCTGGAGAGACCTAATTTTGCTGGCCTTCTCCCTGAGCCCAGGAAGAGTTCTTTTATCGGTTGTGTTCACAAACACGTACCTTAGCCTAGATTTCTCCTAAGATGCAGCAGTGCCCACTGGCACCAAGGAATTGTTCCAAAAACCCTGACATGCATCTGTCATTGAAGAGTTCCACACTGAGCTCAGGCTATATTTATCTTCTCCTTTGGACCATTCATCACAAGGAGGAGGATTCCTGGCTGTAAATCCAGACTGAAAGACTGACAGGTTGGAACCCAGAATGCTACGCTGAAGTCAATTATTTTGCACTTAGTCAGAAACATTCTCATCCACTTGTTCTGGTGAAAGACAGACTGAAACTCAGTAATCTGCATCCTGCTCAAGATGGGTTTTTTTCCTTCATGGAACTGGCAATATTATTAAACGTTTGTTGTTTTTTTTTTCAGATAGTTCCTATGACATTCAGATTCAAAGCAGGGTTCATATATTTTCTTCTTTCAAATATAAGGTTGCCTCTATTGTTTAACTCAGTTTTAAGAATTTTAAAGTCAACTCACCAAAGAAAGTAAGTGGCTAAATTGTTTAATTGGCTTTAACTCCCCACTTCACCAAACTTCTTAGAGTTTCACTCACTCCTCTCCAGCCATACACCATGATCGGACACTAATAGACAAAAGTTCTGATGGAAGGCTATCGAGGAAATTAAGTAATCAGAGTCACTTACAGAATCCTTTTCATAGGTTAAATAAAGATTAAATGGTCAAATTTCAACATAGTGTAGGATTAAGGGTGAGGTGCTAAAGAGGTTCATTGTTGCAGATGAACATTTATTAATGATCTAGAAAACCGATGAATAGGTTGACAAAATTTACCTGTGCTGTAAAATTGTTTCAGCTGGAACAGATCTAAATTATGAGACCATCTCTAATTTCATATATTGAGAATCCAGTACCCAGACAAGCACTTCAACTCAAAGGATACTGATCCCTCAGATATTTTGAAGATATTTGGGAACAGTACTACAAAAAATGTCTCTGAAGATGATCTCAAATGAAAATAGAAGATAAGCGACCCGCTACAGAAAATGAAGGCAGAACCTCTTTTTTTTGTACAGGAATTGCTTACAGAAAAATATATTTGTCTTCTCAGTAGTCTGTAAGAATGTAATGAAAGCTTATGATGAACTGGGAGTACACAAAGGATATTCACATTAAAATCCTCATATATATACATATATTTAGCCTTCATTTACATTATTTAGAATATGTTTATTTGTAGACTAACTTCACACTCCCACAGAACATGCTCTGTGTCCTGGCAGAGCACATGTACAGATGCCAGGATGCTTCCTGACTTCAGCATGGCCATTTGTCCATTACGGTTACTGCTCCACTGAGACATGGCACCCTCCATGCAAATGTCACAAAGAACTTTTCAAAGATCAAACTAAACCTTGGAAAATACCTACTGGAAAAATGGAAAACACTGCCCCATTAAGAGCTGTCATATGGTTTGGTATAGAGTAAAAGCCTTCCAGAGCAGCTGAATCAGGTAAGTCTTTGTAGTTGAAACACAGGGTATAAAAAGGATTTGAGAGAGTCCTTGGCAGGAAGAAGTTCTGAAAAGTAAATCTAAAAAGATCCAGTCTTGAGGGAAACAAAGGCATTTATGGAAACTATAAAAATGACAGTAAAAAAAATGTAAGGCAGATGACTAAATATGTATCCTAGCTATAGAGACTTCTACTATACTACAGGAAAAGTACAGATTCCTACTGGAGTGAAGATGAGTCCTACCTAAGTCACATATCACCTTGTATTTGAGCCTTCCAAGTCTCCAGAATGAAAATCTGAGAAGATCTGGGTTGTCACTGTTGCCTTGCTCCAGGGTTCCAAAAAGTGCCTTTTTCCCAACACAAAAAATTACCTCTCCGACTCCAGCCCAGTGAGGAGGGGAATTGGTTAATGTTCTCACTCCTTGGATTTAACACAAACAAATAGCTGCCTGAAAGGTTTGAACACCATGACCATAATTAAATCTGCAGTAATTAGTAATGCAACAACAGCAAGCAAAAAAGCAGACAAGCTTTTCAACTGACATTTTCTGAAGTGCAGATAACACAAAGGAATAAAGTGGCAAAAATGCAGGAAAAGGAAGAAATTGCTTTCAGATCAGGGGTCCAAATCTCTATCTCTTGCCATACAGCCCCAGTCCACATGGTTGTACCTGTTTTAATTTCCCTGCGTCACTGTTGTGTCAACAGAGCCACGAGATCTCTTCTAACTGAACTTCTGATCCCATATTTGCTACTGTTTATGTTGTATTTACTGTGTTCCCGAATCCAGCTGAGTACAAGCTGTTCCATTGTTGACTCTTCTCATGATTCCCTTGCTCCACTTCTGCCTAGCCCACTTTCTAAAGTTTATTCAACCCCTCTGCAGCAATTGGTGCCTAACAATCTTTTTGGAACATGGGTTCAGGGAAAAACACCTAGTTACAAAAGCCTTTGCAACCAGTTAATACTTGTTTCAGAATATAAAACTACAAAGATGCTACATTGTTAAATCACTTCCCACAGCATAATACCACTCTGTACCCGTGATGTGTAATTTTTTCATGATCTTATTCTATAACTTATTAGCAACGATGAGTCACTCCAGCACTTCCAAGAAGTGTAGTAGCACTTTTAATGGAGAAGAAATGTGATGGACTGGAAAAACCAAGGGCTTTTTTTTTTCCCCTGCTCCAGAAATTCTAAATCTGTTCCCACCATGACTTTCATCATCTCAAGTGCCTTCATCAAACCTCCTGTAACCTTTTCCCTAAGACAGAGAGAATACTTTCCCTGCCTAGCACCATAATGCAAGCCCATTGCATTATAACTAAGGCAGCTGAACAATCAATATGGACTGCACATAAGCCTCACCAGCCCTTTTTGAAGCTGGCAGCACAAATACTTCTTTGATCACATGCTAAGAAGACTGTCTCTGCTCTTGACCTGACTTAGGCTGGTTTGACTTTCTTTCTCTTTTTAAGGCATCTCATGAGGAACAAACACAGTCAGAGCACTATCTCATACCCACTCTAAGTTATCTTAAAGAAAAATATACATGATATGGAGTAGACGGCAAACATCAAACAGAACGTCAATATAGGTGACATAGAAGTGAACTTCTCTGGCATCTAGATTTTAAAATGCATTGAAAAGATAAGCAAGTTAAAAGCATTACTGGGGAACTCCTTCATTCTCCTGCCAGCCAGGCTAACAGTTTTATAGTGTCTTCACTCTTTTGTATCTGTGTGCATTCATTATCTCCCCAGTGACAGCTCCATAAATCCTCTTGGACTCTTGATATGTTCAAGGATAGATGAGGAGCTTCTTCATGACAAAATATTTCACATCCCCACACAATTACACAGCATGTTGCTTGACTAGCAGCTATTAAACACAAGTATGCACTGGCACACCATATTCCTCAGCACCTCAAACAGGGTAAGTCTCCTCCACATGTAAGCAGTAACACACCATTTTTTGATGAGTGTATTACACGGCAATTACCATTAAAAAAAAAAAAAAAAGAGATTAATGCCATTTCCTTATCATCTCATTAACAATATGTTTCCCATATAGTAGAACAGCCACTTACAGTGACAGTTTGTAGAGGTAGATAATTTTTAAAATCCTGCAAGAATTGTATCCTTTTCATCTGAAGCACTTGGAACATAATGAAAATATTTGATCCTGTTAATTATCTAAAACAGTTATCCATGGAGTGGATTTGGTCTTATTAGCAGCAACATGGTCTCTTCCTTGTCATGCAGTATGATTCAACACATGTCTGGTAACACAGCCACGGGGTACTCATCAAGGGGAAAAAAAAAAAATCCCTGCACTGGAAATTACTGATCTGGATAATACCAAGAAATAACTGATTCCTAACACATGGCTCCTAGAGACTCCCTGGAGAATACTGTCCAGACTTAGCTCAAGGTGTAATCACAGAAACCAAGGACTTCGTAAGACGCAGTGAGCTATCTCCTTAGTTTGCAGATACAGGCAAGCAGTTTTCCTGGGTTTAAAAAGTACAGTGTGCAGCAAAGACACAAGGTCAGGTTTCCCCCTGCACTAGAACTGCAGAATGAAACAAGGAAGGTCCTGACAAGGAGCAGCTGACTTCAGCTTGTGCAGAACTAGGTTTTGCACCAGCCCATTTTGCAACCCCTTCCTTCCCACTTGGGCTAAAAGGCATACAAGTGAGTGAGATAAGAAGTTTACTGGTAAACATAACAGCAAAAAGCCAGGGTATCTGTACTGCAGACATGTCCAGCATCCTTCTCTCTAAACTGAAGAGATAGAGATTTGAGGGATAGTCTGTTAGGTGGATGAGGAATTGGTTGTATGCAGAGGGTAGAGGTCAACTGCCTCAATATCCAGATGGAGATCAGTGACAAAGACAGTGGATTAAGTGCACCTTCAACAAGTTTGCAGATGACACCAAGCTGAGTGGTGTGCTTGACACAACCAGAGGATGGGATGCCACCCAGAGGGATCTGGACAAGCTCAAAGAGTGGAGCCATGGGCACCTCATGAGGTTCAACAAGGCCAAGTACAAGGTCCTTCACCTGGGTTAGGGCAACTCCTAGTATCAATACAGGCTGGGGGATGGAGGGATTGAGAACAGCCCTGCCAAGGACATGGGGATATTTGTGGATGAGAAGCTGGACATGAGCTGGTAATGAATGCTCACAGCTCATAAAGCCAAACATATCCTGGGCTGCATCACAAGCAGCATGGTCAGCAGATCAAGGAAAGTGATTCTGCCCCTCCACTCTTGTGAGAGACCCCATCTGTATACTGCATCCATCTCTGAGGTCCTCAATACAGGAAGGACATGAACCTGTTGGAGTGAGTCCAGGCCATGAAAATGATTAGAGGGATGCAGCACCTCTTCTATGAGGAAAGGCTGAGAGAATTGGGATTGTTCTGCCTGGAAAAGAGAACAACTATGGGGTGACCTAATCTTAACTTTTCAACACTTGGAGGGGGCTATAAGAAAGATGAGGACTCAGAGCCTGTTGAGATAGGACTGGTTGTCCAGGGAGGTGATAGATGCCCCATCCCAGTGAACATTCAAGGTCAGGTTGAATGGAGCTCTGAGTAACCTGATCTAGTTGAAGATGTTCCTGCTCACTGTGGGGCAGTCAGATCAGATGACCTTTGAAGGTCCCTTCCAACACAAACTATTCTATGATTCTCTGATCAGTCCCATCAGTCCTCTGATCCCATCAGCCATCGTCTTTCACTCCCCAAGCTTCTCCCCTTCATATCAATGAGAATCAGTTCATACAAAGATAGCCAGTCCATCTTCTGCGTTGTTTCTGCCAATAAAACCTGGGGGAAACACTGCCTTTGTCTGTACCCCACAGCTGGATGTACCCTGTATTGTCTCTTTTGCTTTACAGTCCATGGTTGCATTTCCCAAACCTTCTCTGATTCCAGCCACAGCTGCAGCTGGTTTTTGGTCAAGTTTACCATCCTAGTTAATTGAACTCCTTGTGTGCCTAGGAGATATTACATACTTGATGGCCTGACTGGCAGAAAGCTACATTGTGATGATCACATTTTACTTCTGACTGGCTTTTTTTCATGGAATCTTACGTAACTTACTTCACATCTGCTCCCTCTGATCCCATGTATGTAACTAGGAAACTAAAATCTTTCACTCTTTGAAAATTTGAAGAATAAAGTTTTGTAGCTAGTATGTAACTGAGTTATATATTAACAATTCCATGAATTCAGAAATTAGAAACTTATATATAACTCCTTTTCAATGTGCTATATAAACCTTGTCCATCACATCTAAAGAATTATTTCAGTAATACGTTGGTAAGCATCTTCTGTAGGCAGCAACTGAATGCCACTTATCTGACCTTAGGTCACATAGGGCTGCAGCAGGATTAGTTTTGGTCCTGACAGAGATCAAACCTCAATATCTGGACTCAGCTCAGCTGTAAACCATCATTGAGGCATTTTCAGAGATTGCACAAAGCTGCCTGCACAGTATCTTGTGGCTAGTTAAGAGTAGAAACTAGTCACTACTATTCAGTGTTGTGGTACATGCCACAACACGTTTCTACCTGTACATGAAACCACAGTTTTGAAAACTAACCATTTTCTCCCACAAGAAACACATCCTGCCACTCCCCAGTAAGGTATGTACCAAAGTAAAGAAAGGGTATGCCATGTGCAAGCTGTACACGCACTTCATTGCTCACTCAAGATGGATTAAGATGAAAAGCCTCTATGATTTCTGGATCTAGAGCACTGCAAAGCTAGATTGATGAATTATCTCTCCTTCACTTTCAGCCGTCAAGCTTCAACTTTTTTTTCACTGCAGAATATTATTTCTTTATGCTTAAACTGTTTTTCCACATTCCCTTCTCTTAGTGCAGCTGTAGCTCCACTTTGTGGAAGATGAGGAAAGCAGAGAGCAACCCAGGTGTGTTTAGTGCAGCACTGGGCAGAGGTTTTGAACCTAGCAAGTGCATAAAACATGTGGTCTTTGCAACCAGCTGATTACAATTAGTGAGGACTAAGACCATTTCTCATTCAGCTCAGAAGTCACTCAACACCTTGCCGTATTTCTCTCTCCTACCTAGTAGTAAATATATAAAAAACAACTGTAAAATATAGCATTCAAAAAACTGAAGGGAAATGCATTTCCTGTATTACATATGCA
Source organism: Sclerurus mexicanus (assembly GCA_013396755.1). Classification (NCBI taxonomy): domain Eukaryota; kingdom Metazoa; phylum Chordata; class Aves; order Passeriformes; family Furnariidae; genus Sclerurus; species Sclerurus mexicanus. The sequence goes on along the minus strand of VWZF01001877.1, from coordinate 223,216 downwards.
GCCATGGAAACTGCCTGACCACAGACTCATTTTTCATAAAGAAGATGGAAATTTTTTCTACCTGTTCACAATGATGTTGAATATTTTGAGAGAAATTAATGCATTACGACTCTCAGGAAATTCTGCAGTCCTATGAACTAGTTCATGCTGGAGCTGAATTGACATGGCTTTGAGCGTTCAGAAGCTACAGTTATGAATGTTTTAAAGGTATTAAATAATTATTAAAATACTTCAATTATATGTGCAAATTCTTTTTTAAATCTGTTTTTCATACAATGGAAAGGGAATGGATTTCTGACAGGGCTATCTACTGACAGTGCAGAACTAAAATGATTTCTCAAGGAAGGTGATTTGCAACAGAATTTCTTTAGAAAATGCTTTTACTTCTGGATGCTGCAAAATGAAGATCACTTTGTAATGAGGGTAGAGATTTGGCTTAAGACATCTGACTACAGTTATCCACCTACAGTTATGTACAAATGTAGCTGCTGCTTAATTCCAAGTACAGGCAGCAAAAATTTTGTCAGTGAAACAGAAATTCCATGCACAAGGCAGTGAGTTCGTGCATTAGGGAGCAGCACCATTCTCTAAATGAGCTCCAGTGACTATACTGGAGTTCAGGCATGAGACACTTCTAAGTGGGCACCTCAGTTTAATGCCAGTTTCAAAATAAATCTCTCCCAAACCATTCAGAGCTGCCCTCTGACAAGTTACCTCTGCACAGGACAAAACATTACTCTGGCACTTAGCTCTGAAGTGACTGTGAACGGGTTTAGGAACCTCTCTCAGTGCTGGCCATGTTCTGCACTTCAACACAGCATGTTCTCTTAATTTCAAGTTCACATAATGTCAGACTTTGGCAAGAGCTGTGAAGTCTCACTAAGTGCTGGTCACATCAATCTGATCAAAACCACATCAGAATAACACAAAGAGAGAGGAGATGGATTATCCTTTTAGTAGGTGAAGACATTATCTCAGCTTTGGATTTTAGGGCCAATGCTTTTAATGCTTTGTAGGTTGTACTCAAACCAGACCTAGCATAAAAGAAGTGAAAGCAGCCAAGGTTATTTAATATACTTACTCAAGACACTGTCGTCTCAGTAAATTAATTTCATTTCAGAGAAGACCTCCTCTGAGGAGAAAGCCTCAAGTTTCTCTGAGGAGCAGAAGATAGGCATGTCCTGAACAGTCTTCACAAGGCATTTGAGGACTTTCAGGAAGGAAAATAGTAAGGGAAGAAAGGAAGATTTTTAATAGGACATGAAAAGGGCCAAAAAGGGTATTTCAACTTCTACTGTGTACAGGGCTCTGAAGACTACACGTAACATCAAGGGATGGACACCTTGCAGCACTGTAACAGGCAGCTGCCCCCGCTGAGGCTAATGCATGCAGGGAGAGCACTCACAAATGAATGCTGGCCCGAAGGAAGAACATGAGGTTGAATACCTCATTTACAGTCATAAGGAAGTTCTTGCAGGACAGTGCCAGCAAGCCTGAAACTTCCTCATACTGCAGGATAGCAGTGGCACTGATGCAAACAGGGAACCACACAAAGCTCTGCTTGGGACTGCCTGCTCAAGAAGTCTGAGTTGGGAGAAGAAAGTGTTCTAGAAGATTTTGTTTACTTTAAAGAAATTCAAGGAATGAACACAGCTAGTAAGTGGCTATGGCATGTCCCAGGCCCAAGGACACCATATCCTCAACCACATTAAGAAGCAATCAATCATCTGGAGCCCGAGCAACAGCCCTTTTTTCAGGACTGCTGCCAAACACCCCACACTAATGCTGGCAGTCTCAAGCTTTAAATTCCCACCAGCTCTTCACATAGACCATTCATCCAGGGGTGGGGGTGGGGGGCTTCCCATGCAGACCCCTCTAGAGAAATCATCTTTCTTTCCAGGGTTGAGCATAATGCCAGGGAAGCAGACCATGTAAACAGTCTGAGTTCCTGAATGAAAGGAATGCAGAGGGGAATGGAGATGAAGGACTAGAATGTAATTCTTGTAAACAAAACCATCAGCTTCTTTTAAATGAAACACATACCTATCTTCCCACTGCATGCATAGATGCACAGAAGCCCAGTAAATTCCTGGGAACTATCAGAGGCAGTGGTTTAGCATCCAAGACACTGCTTTAAGCTTTACTTAAGGAAATTAAATTTGAGATGCTAAAGTGTGTGCTCTTATGAGGCTTTGCTGTTACATGACAGAAGTCACAAAGCTGCAAGTTAGATGCCGAATGCACTTCAGAAGTTTATTAGACTTCACAATACAATTAAAATGCATCTCATCTACTTGATGCTTACTTTTAAAAATGCACCCTTCCCCTCTTTTTTTAGTGTCATCAAGCTCAAGAATTCTGCATAGGAAACCTAGAGGAATAACTGCAAACACAGAATTTGTGTGAATCTTTCCATATGTAAATAAGGTGATGAAGCAGAACAAAATGACAGTGATTCTGAGGGTTATGAAACAAACCTTTCCTGACAATTTCACGAAAGCAGTTATGGGGTTTTTTTAAGCTCTAAGGCCCTATAACATTCCTCATTAATGGCCATACAGGCTACTGTGCAGTACAGAAATGCCACCAGAAGATGTCAGCCGTGGACTGTGAGCAGGGTGAGGGGGGGTTGCAGGGGAGATGTCCGAGGACGCCAAATCCACAGAAATAAACACTCACCTGAAAACCACTGGCCAGGCACAGATGTCATTGCTAATACTGTGTCATTACTTCATACTTAAGGAAAATGCAAATTTGGGAGGAGTAGAAACCAAATTTTCTGATGTTGTTCTATCTCAAAATTAAAAATAAGTTTCTTACCTATTCTTGCTAGTTCTTTTAATACTTCAGAAAAGCAATTCCACTGAGACCTGGATGTTGGTTCAAATGGACACACCTGCACACACACCTGTGTATACCCATGCATGCATGCACAAACCCACTCACAACTCTGGGATCAAGGATGACATGTTTGTCATGTGCTACAACAGTGTCCTGAAGCTAAAATTTGTGTACTAGATATTACAACAACTGAAAAGGTTTTAATGCAATACATTACAATCCAAGAAACATGGAGCAAACTCTGAGTGTTGCAGGCTTTATGTCAGCAGATTCCATTTAAAGTGCTCAAGAGAAGATCCAATTACTAAGAAGAGAACTGAGTTCAGTATATTGCAAACCTAAAATTTATTACTACAGTGCTTATCTACTCTTTGCCTTTTGCTCTTGCTACAAAACATTATAATTCCATTAGAATTTTATGACTTCTTTTCTATTTCTTTATACCCATCCATAATCTTTACTGAGTACTGGGATGACAAATGGCGCAGTAACAACACACTGGTGTGGATTCTTTTCTGCCCAGTGTCTAGCACTAGGCAGGCAGCAACCAGAAGTCTGTGTGAAGACATTCTGAGCAAATGTAATCTGTCAACTTTCAAATATCAGACAGCAAGTCACTTTTTTTTTTTAATTTTACATCATAATTGGCCCTGCAGAAACAGCAGGTTTAGCCCCCTATAGATTCGAGGACATGTGATGGGATGGACTCTCTTGCCTTCTAGCTGGCAATCCACAAATGGTTCTAGTTCACATAAAACCAAGAAACAGAGCAGTCTGGATTTCATATGAAGAGCCACTGTTCTTTTTCAGTTCCACAGCACAGAAAAGTTTTGCTGTCCCAGCCTTCAGCAAAACGCACAGTGTGGTGGAATAGATTTTTGATTCAACTGTTCATTATGAACGTAGATCTGGAGGCCTCTACCTGCAGCATTAAAAACACAAAGTGTACTGTAAAAAAGTACTACCTTTAAAATGTTCACAACCTTAGAAATAAGCCACAGGTACTGTTTAGTAATGAGTTAGGAAAATTATTTACAAAAGTATGCTAATTCAACTATCTTGGAAATTGCCTAAAGATCAAGAACAGATCCAGCTCCAAGACTGAAATTCCATTAATGTTTTAGTTTCCTGTAACCGTAAGTTTGGCACTGACTGTCCATACCTCACTGAAGTTGATTACAATTATATTACAGTATTTTCCCTGTCATTTGTTTTATTTCAACTGAGTAAAATCAAGATAAACCACACCTAATTGAGACTGATTCAATTACACACCCCTATCTACCCCCACACCAAACCAGCCTGGAATTACTTAAAACCTCTATGCCACCTACTGACCTGCAGTACTGGAATTTGTAATGGAGTTCATAAACTAACAGTGCAGGTCAAGAGAAGAATGTTGAAAATGGGAGACAGTAAACAGATCGGTCAAAAGACGTGACTTAACCAAACTCTGGCTCCTAAGGAATTCAGAGGCTGGGAGAGCAGCACGGCGTCCTGGGACACCTTCAGGACTCTGCCTCTAAGACCTGGAAGAACTGTTCAACTCCTATTTTATAAAACACACTCTGTGAAATGAAGTTACATTAAAATGTTCTGTATAGGAGGAAAGACGGACAATTAATTTTTATTTCCCTTTGAATTAAACTGGCATGTGAGTCATCATCTGGGCAAAACAAGGCGAGTCCCACCTCTTCCTTCTGAGAAAAACTTGCAAGTGCCTCAATTAAAAAGCAGTCTGCTACCTTTAAATGAAGGTAGGGCTAGGCTCCTTTAGATTTGGGGCTTTTTTTGGTTGTTGTTTTGCTTTTTTTTTGCTTTTTTTACTTAGCTCTAGTAGTGCTATGTATCTGATGCAAAAATTAGAGTAGCTCTTATGACTGCAAAAATACAGATGAGAGATACAACAAATTATCTTGAACAGCAATTTCAAGAAGACACTGCAATATATATAAAATGTATGAAAGTAACCTTCTGACACCTAGTGCCACCACAAAGGAGTTTTCAATCAGAATGTTTTGGTCTCTTCAGGCCTTGTGAAATGGCCTGGCCTCCAGCCAAAGAAATCTTTATTTTCCATTTCAGAATGAGAACACAAATCGAAACTGTCACTACAAATAGAGCCTCTTGCTATATCAAGGTAGGGAGGCCCTTTACACTCAGCATACAGCTCTCCTGTTACCTCACCTTGTAGCACAAACAGTCACAAGGGTCTTCCATTAGATCCCTTCTTCCTCACTTAGGGACAGGGCTTTTCACACCAACTCCATTTAGGTGTGTCCCCCTTCAGCCTCAGCAGGGGAGGAAGAAAGCCTGGGACCTTACATGCAGGCAGCAGTTTGCCACCAAGTTTTCTTCCTTTTCCTTGCCCTGGCCTCTGCTTTGGCTTCTGCAGAAAGCTCTCAGCTGGTTCACTTGCTTTCTTTTGAAAAAGTGTATTGCTGAACTGGCTTGATTTCAGTCCCCAGCTGGCTATTTCGCACACTCAAATTCTTTGATCCCAGCCTTTCCATGCATTTATCAGCATGTGCTGCCCAGCAGTATTTCAGCCCTCGGCAAGGCTCAGAGTCCCAGCAGCCCCACCCCAGCCCCATCCTGCACCTTGAAGAAGGTACAGATAAGGTCTGTGAGGAGCAGTTGCCTCCAGGAAAACAGCTGATGGAAACATCTTGATTGAGAGACCTAAATATCTCTATCTAACAAGTAACCAGGCTACTGAAAACAGAAATGCTTGTTCAAAATTAAGTTCATATTACCTGTTCATATAATGCAGCAGGTATATAATCTAGCAATAAACTGCACAGAGATCCTGTTTTCTCAGCAGCAAGTCGGAGAGCAGGGCAAAGAGTTATCAGAGAGAGTCTATGATTAATTGTCCAGGGAGATCAGCATTTCAACCAAAGTTTGAACGATTCAAGCAGCCTATGGTCAAGCAAGCTATACAATTTCTCTCCCTCAACTCCTTAGCACTGCATTCAGCCTGAAGGCTCACATCCTCACATCCTTCTCTATTCATCATGCTGTTGAGACAAATTTCATGAACAACCTAATACCAGTGGTTTCCCAACTATGGGCCACAAATCACATGCCCTTGATCTACAGAAAGCTGGCTAGCCTGTAAAGCTGACTCCACACCCATTTCACTTAGGAAGAGAAACAACAAATAAGAAAATGAGAAAAAAATGTACTGAAGAGAAAAATGAATTGTACAGTGGTATCTGTATTAGATTAACAGAAAAGGAAAGAAAACCTTACAGAAAGACAAGCTAGAAACACAAATGCTTTCCTACTGTTGCTTTTCCATGCAGGCATTTTCTGTAACTCTTACAGAAGTAGTTACATAATCCTGAAAAGATCCTCTATGTAATGTGGTTATATTTGTGAAGAAACCTGGGAATTAGGTTTTGGTCTTGTAAAATGAAATTGCTTGTAGTGAGACTGCCATCTTCCTGGCTTTCTGGCATACAGGTCTCATAGGAGGACTGCATGGTGACAAGGGAAAATACATGAAAGCCAATTAATCTTGTGCTGCATCTGGTTTTAATTCCTAATTTTGGAATATATTAAAAACAGATTCTAGAATGGCCATCCAAAGTAGGGGCCTCCAAAATATTGAGCTCTTCAGTAACACCAAAACCCATTAAACCATAGTCCTAGTCATGATCACCAAAACCAACCTCTCCCATTCTAAGAAATAACTATTTCAAATTTTTTCTCTACCATTTTACCCTAATTGAAAGGGGAAGGAATGAGAAGTGTTTACCATATCTAGATAGCTAAAACATTAGTTCTCTTGAATACTAAACATGAGTTAAAAACCACCAAAAATTGCTGACTTGGGGAGTTCTTTTGGAAAAACTTAACTAGCAGATCTGTCCCCTTTACAAGAAAAAAAGTCCTTCTTAAATAAAATCAAAATCCTTCTTCATCAGACCAGAGATGAGAAAGGTAAGCTCCACTTCCTTCAAATGCACCTGGCTCTATGAGTGACACAAGGGCATTTCTCCTTCCTTTTGAAAGATCTTTTCAAAGACTAGATGCTGCCCAGGTGTTCAGGATTTGTTTGGGGTTTTTTTTACACTGAGCACAGAAACCACTCCATGCTAAGATCACTCTGTGTTGCTTGTTAGTTTCTTACTCTTATTTTGCCATGATTCAAAGAGGTTATTGCTGTCAGTAACACTAGTATGTACAGCTCACAGTGCTCCTACTGATGCTTGTTGTCAAATTCCTCCTTTCGTCAGTGAAGAAAGTTCCATCACAGGCATCTCTGGTATCTATTCATGAACTTCTAAATTCTATTTGGTTCTTGCAGAGCTTGCAAATTCCCACTTTTTTTGAAGCTTCACAGAACCAACCTTGCAGTCAACCAGTATCAGAGACTCACCCACATGGCAACTCAACAAAAGGCCTATCAGAGCACACAGTGCACACACGCAGACAGCTCTTGCTCTGAATTATATATATATAAATATATAAAGTATATAAATACTGCTTCTGCTGAGCCACCTCCACAGCCTGCAGATACCTTCTCATTTTTTTTACTGCATATCACCGAAACAATTGTAAAAACCACGTGCCAAATACACTTTCAAAATACATTTGAAAATACATAGTAAGTTTTAAACCTTTTTCTGTGATGTTTCCTGAAGATCATATAGGCTTAATAATAGCACATAGATTTCTTTATCAGCTGAAAATTGACAAAAGTGGTAGCTTTTAAAACTTATCCGCCTAAAAAGGAAGAACCTCACAGCTCTCACCTTTCACAGCCCACAGTCTGGATGCCTTTCTGGTTGACTGCTATTATTTTGCTGAGTGCTGGGACAGTCTGTCTGCTGGCAAGAGGACTCCAGCCACCCTACTCTCATATTTGACTTACTGTGCCTGTTTTGTTTTAAAGCCTTTTTGCAATGTCCTGTTCTTTTGCACTCTGACCTCTCTTCTGTCCCTTTCTACTTCCTCTGCACCTCATGGTTACTCTCCTCTATTGCACTAAAAAAATAAAAGGAAAAACAGAATCAGTTTGCATGAGGACTTATCTGTAAATAATACCATTTTCCACAGGTTCAGCACAGCCTAGCTACTGTGATAATTATTTCATGTCAACATACGAACTAAAGAATACTGTCTTTTCCCCTCCCAAGACACATATCATCATCTCATACAAATACATACTCCTTGCAGCGTGCTTACTAGTGTCACAATCCCCACCTGCCATCCAGCCTGACCTTTGCTCACATTATGACACACTCCAAATTCTCGCTGTGATACACAAACACTGTAGCAGATCTCTAATGATGTCAAGTTTCATAAAAAGTGTAGTTAGAGGAAGAAAAGACTAACACAGCCAGCCATTTCCCCCTGACACCGAATCTGAAGCAGAGGCTTGCCCTCCTTGGCCGCGCAGTTTCCCATCCTGGGCCTGGGATCCTAGAGCTGTGTTAGTGAGAAGTGCAGCGGCACACACGGATTCGGTCTTTGCAACCCACCAGGTAGAACATGACTCCCTCAAGAACTTGTGCTAAATAGAAGTGTTTCCTAGTCTATTTTGGAAAAGGGCCTAATATTTAGTTATATTCTATTCTCACTGGGATAGTATTTTATAGAGATCTGATTTCTTAAGTACTAAAAGAAATACTCCTTATGCCATGTCATCTCTTCCAAGTACCAAGAATGCATAACAAACTAAATAATGTAACATTACGCTAGGGACAAAATGGGGGGGAAAGTTCCTCCTATAATTTCAAATCTGGATGCTTTATTCAAAGTGATTTAATTATTGCTTTACTTAAGAGACTATTAAAGTCCCTTAAAATTCAAAGAAACCCTTGCCAAGATCTCAAAACAGTTTATTATTTTAATTCTTGTATACTGATGAGGAAAAATATGTTTTGCTTCAATCTCTTTAGTGAGAAGATAGGGCACTTTGCCAGATTAGGAGGAAAATTCTCCTTGGTGCCAACGCCTAGTAAACTGCATCCTGTGTCACACCACCTCGGTGCCCAACAAGGCAGCTGACAAATCCATTGGCGACTTGCTTTAAAACCTTCCTGTTTCTGAATATGGGGGACACTTATTTGCAAAAGAGCAGTGGGAAAGATGGGTAAAAGTTTCATAGAGGAAGAGCAGAGGAAGAACATGACATTTTGCCAATCTGCAAATAAATGGAAGCTGATTCATCCTGTCCAGTGGGTTTTCATATCAGCACTCAGTTAATGATACTACCCTGAAATATGTTGATTCAGCTGTCTAGCTGCAGCAGCTTAATGGACAGCACAGTATATCTGGTGCATGGCCTGAGAGAGGAAAAAACCAAACAGAAAGTGCTTACCTATAACTCTTGTTCCCTGCATAGGTACTTCAGTTGTTTACTTTCCGCAATCACACAGCTCTGACTGCAGCACAGGGCCAGAAAAACTGTTAACCCATTGTTACGTAATGGGTATTGGCAGCATCGATACAGGCATTTCCTGAACCCTTCAGATAAGTGCTTTTGCCTCCATGGTATTAAAAAATGAGTAAAAAACCATAGAACTCTCCAGTTGCAATGGTAAATAGTAATCTGCTGAGATAACCCTCCTTAGATTTAGAATGTAAACTGAACCACATTGCAGCTTAAGCACTGAAAATCTGAAGAGGTATCAATAAGGCAAAAGATAACAGAAGAAAATTAAACCAAGGAAAAGGACCACTGCAATAATCTACTGTAGAATCCTCAAGTAGCCAAATGAGATATACTTACCTTCATTTAAAGTATCATAAAAAATAATTCAGTTGTGTCGAAGAAAAAAAAAGATAGTGAAGTGACAGACTTGAAAAGTTTGAATCTTTCTTTACCTATAGATTAGACAGATGCACCAAAGCAAAACACCTTCACTTAGCTACAGAAGAGAGAGACCAAAGACATCCAGCTTTATTCATCCATCCATTTCAGTAACACACTTCTGGATACAGGAGTTAGTTTTTACTTTGAATACTTTGACCACTCATCTGAGGTCAATTTACCACATTATGGGTGGATCCCTTAACAAAACTCAGAAGGGTGTATTGCTCAGTGTTACAGAGGCAGCCCTGTGAACACCTGCCAGGCACTGCTGCCTTTGAATCAGTGAGCATTTCCACTTCTCCACTTCTACCAGTGGAGTAAGTTATACAGATACTGCCAGGAACAGCTTCCAAGTATTGGAATACACCAAGAAGAAAGCCAGTGCAATTCTTTCTGCTCAGCTACAATATTAACAGTATTCAAAAAGCCATGTAAACTCAATGCATAAGGTGCCAAATAAAAAGGATGTGATTCCTACACAGAGAATTTCTCAGTGGAGACAGCTGACAGCTGCTTAAAAGAGCTCTAAATGAAGAGCATGTTTACAGAGCCGCATGAACCATTTGATTCAAAAAAAGAACCTTTCTTGACATCCATATCTAGTTCTGGGATTTTACAATGCAGTGCACCCAGCAGAGTATCTTCCCCCTGAGGCCATGCAGATGAACCAAAAAACAGACATACGAAATCTCAGTGAAACAGAAAAAGTTAAGAAAGTGAGTAATGAATGTTACTGAATAGTAAAGAAAGTAGGAAAATGTAAATAATCCTTTATTTTACCTCACTTTTAAGTAGTCTTAGGTATTACTTATAATACAGTTAGTAATCATTGCAGTTCTTGCAGGAACATGACTTTCAAGCCATCAGTTTTTGGATTAAAACGTTTACTATTAAAAAATGATAGATCATTGCATCAGCAACAAACTTCTAATTCTAATTAACATTTCTTGTAACAAAGCATTCATTTTTTTAAAAACAAGTACAGCTATTCAAATGAATGCAAAGTAGGCACCTGAACACACAGTTTTTCAGTTACAGGAGATATCATTCTACCTTTACGGATATAAATCTATGATACATATATTTATAATTATTCTAAGCTATTTTTAAAAATTCACACAAGCACCGCTACTTTAGAGAGGCACAGTGAATTACATTAAAATGTACTAAATTACTTCACCCACTAACATTATATTCAATGTGCTTTTTAAAAGACTTTTTAAATCACTTTCTTCCACAACATTTGCATACACCTATCTGGTATACTGCAAAAGCAGGGACTATTTTGTTGTAGGGTTTTTTTCTTTTTCATAAATCCCTCAGCAATTGTTGAAGAAGACTTTTTTATACTTAAATCTACAGGATGCAGCAGGAGGGCTCTCAGATACAGGCAAATCAGAAGTCCTCCATACAGTCCTGGCACTTTAGCAAGGGGCTTTCACCTTATCCTGAGAACCAGCTCTATTACATTTCTACTACACCTAAATGTCTAGAGCGGACCTTACACATACCCCAAAACATCAACCATACTAATCAATATTACTGTAGTAGTACCACAAATTATGAAATATTTGAAAAACAATGTCCAACAATCTGCCCACTCATCTACAGTCTAGCATAGTCTAGGAAAGGCATGATCACAGCTCTGAGTTTAGACAGTTATTTGCATTTCTTCAAGGGTAGAAAGTAATATTCTTCTCAAGTATTTGTGCAAAGGTGAGCAAATGAAAAGCTGGAGATGTTGTTTTTCTCATAAAAACACTTAACTATACTGCAGTGATAACCAGAACCACTTTAACATCTTTATAAAATATCCAGTTTGTCATCCTTTCCTTGTTGAAAACTATGTGAAAAAAGTTTTGGAGAACACCTAGGTTTTCTTCATCCTTACACACCGATTTCCTCTCCCTAGTATTCCATCCTGCACAGTCTCAACCCATATACTTTCTTCCTGCTTTAAAGCATCTTTATAAATCCTAGAATCTTGAGAGTGAAAATTGAAAATGACTAGTCATTTTTAAATGTTGCTTCTCATACAAATCCAAAGCAACACAATTGCAGGAGGGTTTAAGTGGTATTTTATTACAAACCATAGCAAGCAGAAGCAGTTAAATGCTAAGAAAGAGTGATTCAGTTGGGAACAATTAGCATTTTCTTTATAATTGCTTCACAGAGAAATATGAGAGTTATTTCTAGAGAGTCTCAACTTGCAAAGCTTCAGTGGTTTTATTGTCCCCACCCATTAAATATATTTGGTAGCTGGCTGTAAACACACATACACTGTTGCAATCAAATTTTAAACTCTCTAAAATACATCATTGTTAAAATGAGCCTTCAGGCAAAAGCAGAGATTAACATTTCTGAGAGAAAAACCAACGATTTCATTCCACAGGCTATCAGTCTACAAAATCTGATTTCCATACATAAATACTAATGGAGAAAGTGTCAAGATGCCAATTATCAAGCTCCAGATTTTTAAAATATAATCTTGTGCAAGAGAACATCATTATTTTTCTTTTAAATTTTGTTCAGGGTTCTTACAAAATACTTTGATACAATTAGGTAATGCTACTTTGTTGCATGAGATTACACAATAACTTGTTGAATGAGCCTGTAATACCTAAATATCTTCAGGTCATTTCATCAAGGAAAACCCATAAAAATTGCTTGAGTTCCCATTCTAAAATACTAAAAGGAGATCAGGTTCTCATTTTTGCTGCTGCCACATTTTAAGTGCATCCTTCTGATATTTCAGAAAGCAAGGATTTTATTACCCGTAACACCTAAAGTGGCCAACAATGAGACAATCAATTATAAAGTCTGTTCATTTGCAACAGCATTTCTGTTTAGCAGAAAAAGAGGCAGAGCATTAGCACCAAATAGGCATTTCATTACCTTATTAAAGAAACTCCAGAACTGAAAACAAAATTTGATTCCTCTATTATTTAATATTAACATTTACAGCATATTGATTAAAAATCAGTGTAGACTTGGATTACCTCTGCAGTACACACAAGGCTTTTATATTCTGTTACCTGTAACAGAGCTTTACCACAAATCAAATACCTAAAGAGTCAAAGATACCAAAGGTGGCACCTTTTACTTCAAAGTTTCTTTCTAAAACTTACACAACCATTGCCAAAGTTCACTGTTTAACCTCTCAACAATTATAATCACAGAAAGATTTCTTGACAAAAGCCTAAAATACAGATAAAAAAGTAAGATTTTTCCTCCTCTTTCATTAGCAACATCCACGACAATCTCATCACTAATTACTCACCGTATTTTACACCATTTGGCCCAAACTACTAGAAAAGGCAAGTAAGACATTATTCTTTGCTATATTAAGGTACTTGCAGGACTTCAATGTGCAGGGCCAATTGTGTTCCCTAAGAAGCCCATCAATGACTACCAAGGTAGTCACTCAAACACTGCTGGATGTTGTCTTCTTATCCGCATTTTCTTCAATGAAGTATCATAGAACGGTTTGTGTTGGAGGGGACCTTAAAGATGATCTAGTTCTACCCTCCCTTGTCGTGCAGAGGGATGCCTTCCACTAGACCAGGATTCTCAAAGCCCAAAAGAAAATAAGGACTTACAGTCTTCTTTTAAAGTGCTTAACCTTCAAATCTGCTCCTAGAACTCTTCCAAAGACACCTTAACTTAGAGTGCTTGTTAAAAGAAGGCCTGGAGGTTTTGGGTTGGCTGAGGTGAGCACCCCCATCAGACTATAAAATGAGCCCAATTTAAAAGTGTGGAAAAACATCTTCTCTGGAGGCAGCAACTTTCACAAGAAAAGGCCTGGGGGACTTAAGAAAATGAAGCATTTAAAGATGTCGCCCATTTCCTAATCAATTACTAAAACATGTCAAATGCATAATATTACTTCAAATGTCTTGAATTAATCCAAAAATTGCAAGTCAATTTTGCTTAAACAGAAATCCCTACTGAGATACCAGAGAGACTATGGCTGTTGGCTGTGAATTAGACCTTCCTGCTCAAGAAATGCGAAGTGAAATGTATTCATCAGTTTCCATATGTGAAGGTGGGTCAGCTGCTAGACAGGAAGCTTCCAGCTGCAAACCTGTAGATTTAGGTGAAAATCTACTAGACCTTCATCAAGAACCCTGCTATTTTGAGACTATTAGATACATATCAGAAGGACGGGTATCCTGTTGTTGGCTCCTGTCCAAATGCTTTCCATACACCAGCATTACTCTTATACATGATATTCCTACAAGGGTTCACTTTTAACAGCTGGAGACCAACAGAACTTTTTATGGTACAACAACAGCATCAGATTGACTCAATATCCTTACCAATAGTCAATCTCTCTTAAAACCTTGGTATGCTCTTGGTGTCCCCCAAACGAACTTTCAGCAGCACTACGTTCCACTGTGTAATTCTTCACTGAATGAGAAAAATTTTTCCTATAAATATTTGAGGTCTGTATAATAAAGGAAAAAAATCCAGCAAATAGATTTATGGATATTGTTACACTCACAGATACCACTTTAGGTCTCCAGAGGAACAAGGGAAAAAATAAGACACCAAAATTACAAAAAAAGAACAGGAGATGGGCTGTCAGAGAAAAATTAGAACATCCACAGGAAAACATACCAAGTGCTAAGATCAGGTAGCTTTTGTATGGCAAATCCAGTGACTAAAGGAGGAGCATGGAACAGACACTTGTGCACTTGGAGATAAAATTTCCCAGCAAGACTGAGGAATTTAAAATGCCAAAGGCAAAAACTGAGGAAGGACATACTTTCGTATTTTAAAACAAAATCTAAAAGCCAATGGGATTTCAGAAAGTCAACTGCAGGAAAATTGATCCTTAACCAAATTAACCTAACATTTTAAATTTAAGAAGTGCAAATGCTCATAATGTCTTATCCATAAAGTAACCATAGTGTTGAATGCATGCTTGCTTGTGGCATTTCTGTTTCAAGTTGTTTTAAAACATTATAAACTTTATCATAAACTGTGATGTATTTACTATCTCCCTGGTGTTTACTGATTATTCACTTGTTCTCCTTACATGTACTCTGCAGCTATGAATGAAAAGGAGGTTTTCTTTAAGAATTCTGCTTGTGCGGGAGAAGAGAACATGTATTTATATAGAACTTTCAGAAGTTAAATCAAATTAAATCAGTTCACTTCATTTGTGTAGAAATAGCACTGTAACATCCTTCCTTTTCCTGGGAAGGGTTATACTTCTACTATGAAGTCGGGGAAAATATCATTTCCATATAATTGATGGAAAGATATTCACTACATTCCTGAAGCAGAAAATCAGTACAGTGTAAATATGCAGACTCCTCTCACAGGACTGCAAACACATCCACACTTGAAAACTCGAATGTGAAAGCAAATCTAGCAGTTCAGGCTGGGAGTGTCCCAGTATGGGTGACAAATCCAGTTAGAATTTTAGACAGGCAATATTAATTCTCCTTTAAAGACAGTAAGTAGTCAGCCTGGATTAAAAAGGATTGTTTTATTTGGACAAAGGCACAGAGTCTTTATTATTGAACACGTATCTTTTACCTGCAATACTAAGAATCTCAACATCATTTTTAATCTGATACCACAACTATCATCACAGCTAGTCAATGTTCAAAACTCAAATGAATATTCAGTTATTTATAGTTCAATGATACTTCAACTTTCCAAATGCATAAAAAGGATATTTAAAAAAAAATTACTCTGCACTATGAGACTATTTTCAGAGGAAAACTCAACTATCACAAGCTTTTCAGAATACAGAAAACACAACTAGCCCTGAATAAGGACAATTACATTAGAACTCCAGAAATAAAAGCGAAAGGATTAAATTAACAAGGTAATGAATATCTGCCACAGTACAAGGAGAAAAAATGGTTGACAGAGATTTGCTACAGTAAGGCAACATACTTGGAAGATTATCAATTATACTAAAATACACATCAATGCCCTTTTTGTCCTGAATATATTTAAGTAGTCCTAAAGAAATGTTTCATAACAGAAGTAGAAATGCTTTTAGAATTTCTGGTGTCAATACCTTTTGCAGGTACTTATGCCAGACTGACTGTCATGGAACAGATCTGTAGTGAACTTCTAAATCAAACTAACTTACAAGATCAAGAATTCATTTGCTTCCATTTTAACAAAACTTCTAAGTATAATCCTTACCCCTCTAGTCTCAGCAGCTGTAAGTACTTACAAACTAAGTCATGGCTTGCAATGGTAATTTCTCCAACTAGAATGGTTGTTTCTTATTAAAAATATTAGATGTTTATGATCGTTAATACTGATGCAACTGAAGTGACTCAACCAACATCTTTCTAACGGGTCTGCGGTCCAAGAAAAACTAACACCCAGTAACAGTATCCAGTTGCGTTTTCCAGTAATTAATTATCTTTATTTTTGGCTACTAATATTGGTTTGTTCCAATTCAAGCTGAAAACAGCCATAGAGAATTTACAGAAAACCATAAAAAAATCTGGAGTCAGTGTAATTCTGCTCTCCTAGCAAAATGGTAAAAAGTAATTTGATCTCCAGTACTCCTTTTGGTATCTCTTATGGTAGCAAGTTTCCAAGCTGTAATGATACAAGTTGAAAAGAGCTTTGATGTAGGTTAATCAGTTGTTTTTGACATACTAAAACCTCTATATCTTTTGTAGTGCTTCTGCCAGTCACAAGTCTTTGCACAGCTAATTCTCAGTACAGTTGAATTAAAAAAAATAAATCATGAGGTTGTACTTCCCACTTCAGACATCACTGATTTTTCTCACTCTCTCCCTCAAAGTCAGAGCCGATCTACCACACAAGAATTAATCTCCAATTGTGTCAATACAAACCTGGCAATTACCCATGAAAAGTTTTGGTTTAAAGATGGAAAGAACACTAATTTGTAAATACAGACCATATTCTTTCAGTTAATATACACACCAAGAAACACTAAACTTAAACATGGCCACTATTTAAAAAATGCAAAGAGAGACATTTTAAATTTCATTGTAAAAATCGCTTTTATATGTGGTTGAAATTCTTTTTTAGGGCATAAATCCTTCACACCTTAGTGCATATTATCAATGATAAAAATATTTCTGCACAATTTTAACCTTCAGTCCTGCATGTAGTTCTATGTTTTACTACACAAAAGTACATGACCATAACAGAAGAACCATTGTGCATTACCAAAAGAGGAATTATGTGATGTTCGTTACTAAAGTATCATGAAAAAAATTTCTCTTATTTGCTTTAGTCAATGGGAATACTTTTCTGTTTAGGCTTCCTAGATGACCCTAGTTACCAAGAAATACCGATGGTTGACCTAAGTAGTTTGGTATGAATTTTAAGACATGAAAGTTTAGAAATCTTCAACAGGCTTACCCGTTCATTTAATACTGCATAGTATCACCCCCCTCCCCCAAAAAAGAGCCCTAGTAAATTAATTTAGCCTAGGCATGTTAATACCCAGAGTCATTCAGGAATCATATAACCTTCCCAAGAGAGGTGGGTTCCCACTTCCCTCAGTCTCGCTCCTTTTAAATCACATAATTGAGAACAACTGAGATGTTGGAGTAGTTGGTTAGTGAATTGCTAGTAAGATAGTAGTTCAACACCTTTAAATCACCTGATTTCAGAACGTATTCCGTGTTTGAGCTTGACTATAAAAGCACCCTATGGAAATAAAAAGATAATAGCAAGTAATGAGTAGACAATTATTAACTTTCTATGTAATACATACTTTTTCCCAGAATCTACTAGGCTTCTCCCAAGAGCCTGATAATGAAAGTGATAATGAATTGTTATTGACATACTTTTTTCCAAAAAGCCCTCTAAATCTTCCAAACTGTCAGCAGAAATGTTATGCTTCAAGATACAATTTGTGGGAACTTTTAATACGATGATGAGTTTTATACTTGTATAATAGTGCACAACAACAAGATCCTGAGGCATGTTAGATATGAGTTTACAACAGTTCTTTTGTTCAACGTTCTGCCTGAGCATTACTGGTTTCAAATATGTGCAAACTTCCCTTGCCAGTATTTCCTCAAGGCAGGTATCAGAAGCATTTCTGCTGAATACTTGTTAGTCATATGTCCAAGTTAAAAAAAAATAATTCTAATTTTGGCATTACTGCTGCTAATTTTTACTCAATACACATGCAAACCAAGAAGAGGCAATATGAAGACAAGTAACTCTTGTTTATGCTTTGTTGTTATTTTTCTTTGGTTTAAAATGTATGTGAAACAGTTTATGGAATATCTCGTTTACAACTTCATATTGGTATGTGTGTGTTCTGCAGTAAATCCTAAATGATGATGCTTCAGTATGTTTGACATCTTCTACTGTACATCAGTGTGTGTATTTCCTACCTAGTACACAGAGAAGGAAATGAAATGTTCTTCCAGAGAAAGTTTCATATTTATTCAAAAGGCATACATCTCAACTGACTTTTTCATTACTAGAAATTTTTAATTTCATGAAACTTATAAATTAAGGAACTTCTTACTGTTTCAGTAATATTACAAGCAATACTCATTGGTGTATATTGTAGGGCCTATACAAACCCCCCCATAGCATTTAATCCCAAGTAAAGTCAAATGGTGTCCCATGGGATTTCATCCACTGTGAAGGAAAACATCAAGGCATCATGGACTGTAAGTGTCTTGAAAAATATTTTAAAGCTTTGAAAAGTTCTTCCTCATCAGAATGCACAAATGCAAAATTACCTATCCTATATCCAAAACAATTCAAGGTAAAATAATAACTGGATTTTAAATTTAAGAAACACAGTCACTAAATACACAGTATGAAAACAATTGGCAAATCTGAAAAAGTGATTGTTATATATATTATATATATAAAAATATAACAACATTGCTATATTGTTATATTTTAAAGTTGCCTTTAAGCTTAAAGGTAACAAGAAGTAAATTCTTGCAACTTTCTGACACCAAACTTCAGTATTGTCAAGAAAAAACCTGGATTCTTTGAAAAGTTTTTATTTCTAGTATCCTGACTCAAAGGACATGTACATTTAATCTGATCCAGATTGCAAAATGTGCTGTATTAAGATGAAATAAAGTACAAAAAAAATTTCAGTCTAAGAAGAATTTTAAGAAGAGAGTTGTTAACTGAGGTCTGTGCTTAAAGTCTAATGAAAATTTTGTCTACTACCATGTTATAGAAGAAACAGTACAGAGTCATAACTGGATTGTAACATCTAATCAGGCACTTTTTAAACACCTTGTTAGTTTAAAATCAATGATAAAAAGGGGTCTTTATACCATTTGATGTTTCAGAAAGGCATGTACAAAAATTTTCACTCAGCTTAAAAAAAAAAATCAAAAAACTCATATTGGTTATGATCACTACAAAGTTTAAGATGACAGCTTTAAGCAGAAGAGTATTGCAAAAGTGTCTGCTAAAATAAAAGCTCCAGATTTTTTTTGAATTCTCAACACAGCAAACAAACTGACTGCAAACTTGCATTTCATTGCTAAAGCAAAAAGCTATAAAATAAACTGCAGTGCACAACTTCAATATGATTCTAAGAACTTATTAATGCTGATACCAGAGGTGATTTATTTGGCTTTTTGGTGTTCTGCATTTGCTTTTTTTTTTAACAAAACCTTCCTTTCCTGACAGAATACTGTTAAACACAGAAAAAAAATTGCTACTCTCTACCACTGTCAGTCTTTCAGATACAATAAAAAAAACCTCAACATAGGAGAGTTCTAGAGCAGGTCATCAATCTGCAAAATGTTATACATCAGTAATAAGGCATCCACTTTACAGCTGTTAAAACAAAAAAGGAAGCTTTTCCCAAAATATATATTTTGGATCTCTGTAAACAAAGCTTATATGTATTGCTTCCATTCATTTCAAAAATATACACCCACATGGACTGAAAGTGATCTTGGTGCTATGACTTTTAAATGACTGTAATTTATGCGGTATAATCTGAAGATACAAAACCCAAATATTTTTGAACTTAGTATTTTGAAATACATCAAAAAATTTATGCTCATGTGAAAAGAAGGCTAAAAATATACTCCAAATTTTAAGTCATTTCATTGAACAGAAAAAGTACTATGAAAATAAACATTCATCTGGTTTGCTAACAATAAATATAAAGACAGTTATTATAACATACTGCAACACACAGGAAGTATTACTATATTGACCTTTATGTTCCATCAGTAGTTTTTAAACCTTTCCTCATTGAGGCCTGAATCTTCTACCTTGTCAGCTGTCCAACAACTTTTAAGAGGGTTTTATTTTCTTGTTTCAATTGTTCATTTTCATCTTCTATATCATCTAGGTCCTGTGCAAGAAAAAAACATAAATATTTCTCAGGACATAAATACAAATGCTCAATTAGTAGCAGTAGGAATTTAGCATCTTAGCTCTGAAGTGAAGAAGTTGGGGTAGGGATTCAAGAATTAGTGTCACAGCAGGTACCCCTAGAACTGTTGAACTGGCCTGTTTCCAAGTGTCACTGTAATTACAAAATATTAACATTATGTTGCCACATACAAGCATTTTTAAATAGAAACGTATTCAAAGCAAAGCTACAGCAGGAATTAATGCATAAAGAAACCAATTTAGGATGGGTGTGATTATTTTTCTGGCATATACAGAGAGTGTATTAGTCAGCTCTTACCCCTGCTACCCCAGACTCTGCTTGTCTGCAACTATCCCACTCACATACACACATTACTAGTTATTACTGCAAGAAGACCTCCTTTGTGTTTTAAATTCAGTATCAATATTTTCAGAAACAGATCTGCCTGTGCATTTTTTTTCTGTTTTCTGTGAAAAAAATTAAAATGGATTTTGTAACTTCTGTATAAACTGCTGAAAGACCCAACAGCTCACACAGTAATAATGGGTGCTCAAAATATATTACTTTCACCCCAAATGTTTGTCTCTTTTCCACCAATTACCATTTTTATCCAGTTCCCATTTCCCTTCTTCACTTCCTACAAGTCTTTCCAAGTCTTTAAAATGAAAACCAGTGAAAATGGCTGCCTGCTGCAAGCATTGCTTCAGTAAAAGTAATTTTACTGTATTAAAAAAAATACATGGAAGAAACAGAACATGAATGAAAAAAAAGAATGAAAAAACAGAAGACTGGTGTCAAGAACAGCACTTTAAGGAGGAAAATGAAAGGTGACAAAGGAAAAAGAACCAAAATTCTCATTGGAAATCTTAGATGTCTCTTGATTCAAGTCTGCAAAACCAAAACGCTCCTGTTGCCTTAAGTAGTAAAGAAAAGATACCCTTTCTCTCATCCCTTTAAGTTGTTAAGCAGCATTTGACACATGAAGCCTAGTTTCTTATTTCTTTTTAGTGAGGTCATTCCAAAAGTGCATGCTAGAGATGATGTGTTTAATTGGTGTAATAATTTTTAAAAGCCCTTTCAGTTTGCCAAGCCAAAATCCGTGCCACAACACCTCTGCAATTACTTTATTGTTTTTCTAATGTGGAATCAAGAAATTACTAGTAGAAACTCCTCTTTGCTTCACAGAAATAATACTGCATCACAGTATGAGTGACTTCCAGGGAAAGCATTTGACTGCTTCAACATGAGATACAAGTGACTTAAACATCTCAATATGGAAAAGTTTGATGAATACAGTTTAATATAAAGAAACACACTTTTATATTCTCTTTTGTTCAATTCAGATGAATGATCAGATGGAAGGGACTATACATTTTCAAGAAAATGGTATTTTTTTAATTTGGTATATAGAATACTTGATTTGAACTTGTTAACCTAGCCACTGGATGCTTCAATTAAAACTTACCTAAAGACCTTCTGTTTAAAATACCACAATTGACTCAAAATAAAATATTAAAAGTTTGTGAAATGCTTATGCTGCAAAAATAACATTCCAAAGATTACTACAAGTAAGAGTCTCTTGAATATGAGCCAGGAAAAATAACTGTTGCAGTTTAAAGATCTACAGAAACAATAGGCTGAGAGATGCAAGGGATTTTGCCAGTATGAAATTTAAAGTTTCTTATTCAAAGTTACAACACTAATTTATGCTTATTAGCAAAAAAAGATGTAATAGCCGGAAAGCTTGAACTTCACATACCAAAGGAATCAATAACCACACAACTGACACTAATTGGACTGTAAATCCTCACTGACGGACTCTCTCCAAACACACTTTTAACTACAATGACATCTTAGTGAGGTCAGAGATGACTAAGTGTAAACTAGTCGACAGTTGAACTTTGCCTACAAATATTTAAGTATTTTGAGATGCCTTTCCCTTCAGACACTTGAGGGTTTTATGAAGCAATTACCCCTTTCTTACGAAGAACATGGCAGGCATACTTTTAATGTCTCATGTAATGGAATGAGGAAATACCATTTATGGCAGAAAGCCCTTTCTGTTCCTCAATATAAATGCAGTTCATGTTAAGTATCTCTGTGATGTACTGACTGATGTCAGTAAAATTATACTGTTACATTAAATAAATATATTTACTTAAAATGAGAAGAAGTCTGCCAAGAAGTTTTCAGGATTCTTGGAAAAACAGTTTTTCAAATGCAACACAGGGTCTTAGCCAATCAAGGATGCATCCATGGTTATGAACTGACTGAAACTTCTAGAAAGAGCATTTCTTTAAATATGGGTTGAGCAGTCAGAAAGCTATGCAGTAAAACGGCTTCTTAAGAAGTTATTTAGAGTCGTTGACATGAAATTCTTTCCATACCCATGCATCTGAACATGCAATAACTATGTATTTGGATGAACAGAAAAGCTGGAGAAACATCATGAATGTGTAGACGTTCAAATTTAAAGACTCCTATTTAGGTTGCCTACCAGCAAAATTTTTTAAAAAGATCTCTGCATAAGTTCCCTAAATAAAGTTTAGTCCTTTGGACATCCTTTTATCCAAACAGAAGGCTGAAGATCACAACTGTTCTGCCATGCAAAGCATCCAGTCCTGGTGCTAGCCCTACAGAATAACACTCCATGCAGAACATACGGATGTCCAAGACATTCTCAGTTATGAAGCACAATATAACTGCCCTATTAAGTTCCATAACCTTCTAGCATCAGAACGATGTGGTAGTTATGCAGCTTTTCTCTTTCTAAATCCACATGGATAGCCAATATTGAAGCAATCATAAATCCAGGAGCTAGTAAACAAGAAAGTAAAACTGTGTCTGTTTTAATGGAAGCATCACTTGAGACGTGGGTTCAAACTTTTCTAAGAAGACAAATTACACCAGTCATAAATTCAAAAGGCAGCATTTTCATCATTAAGAAAAGCCCAAGAGACAAAGACATAAATAACCTGCATTCAATTAAGCAAAGAGGCAGTGTTAAAGCTATGAAGAATGCTGACCTCACAGAGAAAAAAAATCCATCCTCTTCTGCTTTTGAAGTATGTACCTAGGAAGTACCAAGAAGATGCCTTGTAGATCACATGGACAGGTAAAATTTTAGTCATTATATAATGAAGTGGTTTTGGAAAGGACTATATTCTGTTTAATGTTTACTTCCATGTAACAAACAGAAATTGCCATTGTACTTAACACAGGCATGGCACAGACACTGCCTGACTTTACTAAAAATGTTCAAAGATGGTTTCTAGTTAGACACTTCATGGACTTAATTTAGGGCATCATACTTCAAATATAGTGAAAAAAATAACATTGTTTCTGGAATAGTAAACCTCTCAGTCATGGTCCTAAACCACAAGATTTCAGTGATTTAGGTTATTTTGATTTTTCTTTCTGACCTTTGAGGCAGGAAGTCAGATGTGACTAACAGTATTAAATAGCTTTGCCATCCATTATGCAGAAGGAATGAACACCTGCCTTGACTGTAATAAGATTATCAGCTTAGAAGTGACAGATTCTTTGCAGAATGAAAGAATGAATGAAGACCAATGCCACAGTTAAAACAGAAATCTCTCCAAAACAGGCAATACCTCATTTACCCTACAGACTAACTTGCAAGACAGTCATAAAAAAACAATATACGTTTCAGAAAAATCTCCTCTCATTCTTAGATTAGTTTGCAAACTTGTGAATGCTGTCCTTCTTTGCTACAGATGAAGAGTTGCAAAATGAAATTCTGACACTATTCATGCAGAGTTATTGGCTCCCTTCACTGCTGGATTGACCACAGCCATACCTGCACTGGACTAGAAGTATATACCCCTAATGCATCCAGGCTCCACATCTCAGCCAGGAAGTGCAAGATGAGGTCACTAATCCACTCTATGAAAGAATTCCTGTTTGTCCTTAAAGCTTAAAGGGCAGCTTTTTTCTATCAACTTTTAAACTTCTCATCCTGCCCCATTTCCAAGGATGTCTCACTCCTGTAATCAGCCTCTTTTCCTGCCTTCACACCTTGCCTGAGTGATGCTACATCAGGTGTCCTGTGTTCTGTCTTGTTCTGCCTCTACTTGGGATCAACCATAGAGAGTATGAGAATATGTGTCAGAATATAAAGAGAGTGCTCCCAAATCTTTATAAGATAATCTTAATTATTATGAGTAATTAAAAGCTGATTAAAATGAAATTAATTTTCTAATAACTTTGAAAAAGTCCTGGATAACAATTTCTTGAGAAAATTGTCAAAACTCCAACTTCATTATTTTCTGGTATTCTCCATACTGAATTTGGAAAGAAGAAACAGTCAAGTGGTTTTGCTTTTATAATCTTGCTCTATGCACACTTAGAGCAACAATAAAATCAGGTACTCCAGTAACTGAGAACTTACAGAAGTTAATCACAAACACAAATCACCTGGAAAAAAAACCTTATTGACATGCCTCTTGAGAGCTATACAATACAAAAGACCCCTCACATTTAATTCTCTTGTGACCTTGCCCAGTGGATGCAGGTGCCTGAAGAACAGAACAGAGAACACACAGACTTTTATCCCCTCTTTATAAAGAGCCACATAAGTATTTGCTTACTCTGTTTAATAAATCAATTTCTTCCTTCAGCTTTCCAATTAGTTCCTCTTTGTCCTGCGTCATCTTCATTAATCTTGCATTTTCCTGTCTTTCCTTTGCAAGTTCCTAAAACCAGAATACCCAATAAAGGGGTTTTTTTAAGAGACGATTTAAAGTTTATTACTATTCAAAACAAAGAAAGAAAAACACACATTTACCTAAAATTCCTTTTCTACAGCAAGTCAAACCCACATCTCCAAGTCCTTTTACATTTCAAACAGCTAACATTTTACCCACAGCAAATCTGTGTGATATCTGACTCAAGTGATAATGTTTTAATTAATATTTTAACTTAAGAATGAACCCAAAATTGGATAGGGGCCCAAAAGAGAAGAAGTAAATGTAAAGTATCAGCTTCCAAATTTCTTATATTGGGAGGATTAGTCTTTGCTGTTACTTGGTTTTTGCTTTGTTCTGTTTCCTTTTTTTTTTTTCCTTTTTTTTGTACTGCCATTAGCAAGGAATGAAGACTCCCTGTTAGATCTGTGGGCCTGAAGGTGAGCAAAAATGAAAATGTCCATTAGGGATTCAGTAAGTCAGGATACAAGATACTGAAAGACAGCCCTTAAATCCTCTGCTATTTTTTGTGTTAGTGGTAATTAAAATATTCCAGAAAGAAGCTGATTTAGAAGGGAAGATTATGGTGTACTTCACTCAAATCAAGGTTCAAATCTTAAAAAAAAAATAATAATTTCTACAGAATACACTTTATTTTCACCCCTTCCAAAAAAGATTTATTCAAATTCGTGTTTAGTTAGTAATCTTGATCCATATGATTCAAGAATATTTGGCAAGTTACCCACAAAAAATCTACTTCAGAAGAAGACAGAGAAGCCAGTAATAAATTACCCAGATGACATTATATAGCAAAATATTGGATTATGTATAAACCTCAGCTTTAACATTATTACATTTTCCTAAAACTGTATGAAGTCAATCTGAAATAATGAAAACTGTTTTAAATATGCATTTTAAATGTTTAAAACTTTAGCAAAAAACTGGATAGCAATTAAATTTTCTAATATTTCGGTACATTAAAAAAATCCAAAACAGTAAGTAGATCAGAAACAGGCTTGCTAATTCTCTGAACAGCCAGTGAGCCCCTTCTTCCCCCAAGATATTTGCTCTTTGTTGGTGTGTCATGAGGTACCTAAGAGAAATATGCAGAGCACTGCTGGCTCTCTAAGTGTGTTATCTTTACCTCAACTATTTCTCACTTATATACCAAAAGAAAACTAAACGTCCATGATTTGAAAGTTCACATTCTTCTCAGTCAGCCTCTTTATCCACTTCTATAGACATAACTGTCTGTACTTCAAGCATTTAGCATCATTTCTATGTATTTTACTTGTAAATTTCCCCAGGAGTTTCAAAAGGACTTTATTTCAGAGGTATGCCATGGAGAGGTTGGTTGGCACTTACCCTTTCAAGTTCCTCAATCCTCTTTTCCAAAGCGTTACTTGGTAGAGAACTGCCAGAAGAATTTGCATCCCTGCTGTATCTGCTGTAAGTTGTTCTCTCTGTTCGGGAATACCTATTTGGAGCATCATCCTCTGGTGCATTAGCTGTGCTACAAAAGGCAAAGAGCAAAGCAGACACCTATTTATACATTTAACAAAAGGGAAATGATAGCAGTAACAAAACTGATTTCCAAAGCACTCAACAGATCGGTCTAACAAACTGCAGGGAATGTGTGACTGAGAACTCACTAAATTCACTGCCTCAGGGATTGGAATCCTTGGATAACACAGCTCTCATCACATGGTAATTGACACATACTTATTCTATCTTATTTTTAAAATTTCATGAACTGAGCACATTAAAAACCAAACTACATAACTTCATCTCATAAAATAAAGTGCCACTACTTTTAAACCAAGTTCCATAAAGGATGAAAAACAAGTAGATGTCCAAAACATAAGAAGAATATAGACTGACTTTTCAGGAACTATGGATTTGGTCTGTTCTCCACTATGTACACTATGTACGAAACCAGTGCTAATTTAAAAATATGTATAAGAAGTCAAGCATTTTTACTCACAAAACTAACAGTGCTCTTCCCACAGCTATTTTCTTCCTAACAGTAATACTACTTACCTTCAATGCAGAATCTAACAGAAAATGAACAACACAACAGACTGCTCTGGGAGCAGGCAGAGATACTGATCTTTCCCCCTCCAACTCACCAAAAGTACACTTCTTAGACTTTGAAAATAACAGCCAAACTGTCAAAGACAAAAAAAAAAAAAAAAAAAAAAACCCAAAAACACAACAAACTCAACAAACCAACAAAAAAAACACCAAAGCAAAACAAAAAAAGCAACCAATGCCTTCTGTCTTCACCAGGGAACTCAAAAGCCACCTGGAGATGGTCTTCAAAAAACAGCTGTAGGTGTCCCTGCTTGAGGACACAGACAAGATTCCCCCAGACACCCCTTCCACCCTCAGCCTGTGATTACGCAAAATCACACACCTGAGGTATGTATACAATGGCTTTCTAGAGCACTTAGGAAAAGCATGAAAAGTACTATAAGCATCCCTATAACATCTCCTTTAAAACAGAGAATAGCATATGATTAATGCATTCATTTAAGTTTTGCATTTCATTATTCTAGAAAACCCCTGCTGACCATGTGCAGATTTAGATGGATACAGTGCAAATCAAAAGCAGGAGTATCTGGCAAAGGAATGTCTTTTCATGGATATAAATATTCTTTTGCTCTAGTATGTGTGAAGTTTCCAAGGCACACTGACACAATTGTAAGGAATTTTGTAGCTTAATGTTATTACCATATTTAGCACTGTTTATTCTTCATCCAGGAGATTTTTCAAAAAACATTTCTAGGACCGGATACGCATGTTGCAACACAACATAAGACAAATATTTTAGCTTAACTCTATAAATTCTAGGTTATTTAGCTTTCTAAAAGATGTGTAGTGGCATGCTGTTAATGTCTCAAGAATAGAACACACAAAAAAAGGCTCAATTTTCTATCACTCAAAAATTAACACTATTGCCAATATACTAAAGTATCTCAACTCGGCTCCAGCAAGTAATATTGGCAGAAGCTCCTACATGAAGATTAGAAGAAAGAATATCTAGACTGGATGGGTTTCATTAATACAGAAAATGCCTTATTTTTAAGTATTTACCCTGAAACTCACACCCAAAAATTTCCTCACCTATTCCACTGGGCAGCAGAATCTACTGAACACATTCTTTTTCACTGTCAGAAAGTACAAATGATATATCATGAAGACTTCTAAGAAATGGGATTTAAGAAAACATTTAAGGAGGCATCGGTCCATAATCTAACATAAGGAATGTAACAAATAAAAAGTTAATTATTTGGGCTGTTATAATCAATGTCTAGTATGCAGCAGTGGCAAAAAAAAGTACCATCCAGGAAACAACAGGTGTATCTTTCATAAGGAATGGAATTTTAGTCACTTTATGAGCATGAAATGAGAAAGAATCATAAAATCATAGAATATCCTGAGTTGGAAGGGACCCATCAGAATCATTGAATCCAACTCCTGGCTCTGTGCAGGACACCCCAAGAGTCACATCATGTGCCTGAGAGCATTGTCCAAGTGCCTGCTGAACTCTGTCAGGCTTGAGATTGTGACCACTTCCCTGGGGAGCCTGTTCCAGTGCGCATCCACTCTCTGAGTGAAAAACCTTCTCCCACTATACAACCTAAACCTTCCCTGACACAATTTCAGGCCATTCCCTTGAGTCCTGTCACTGGTCATCCCAGAGAAGAGATCAGTGGCTGCTCCTCTTTTTCCTCTCATAGGAACGTTGAAGACCACAGTGAGGTCTCCCCTCAGTCTCCTTTTCTCAAGGCTGAACTGACCAAGAGACTTCAGGTGCTCCTCACATGGCTTCCCCTCCAGACCCTTCAGCGTCTTTGTTGCCCTCCTTTGGACACTCTCTAATGTCTTTCTTACACTGTGGCTACCAAAACTGCCCACAATATCCAAGCTGAGGCTGCCCCAGTGCAGAGCAGAGCAGGACAATCCCCTCCCTCAACCAGCTGGCAATGCTTTGCCTGATGCCCCCCCAGGACATGGTTGGCCCTCCTGGCTGCCAGGGCACTGCTGACTAGAATGATAGTATCACTGTCCATGGAAGTATACCTGTAGATTAAATATATCAATACATTTTTTAAAGGGTGTCTTCTGGCCATATTTAAATAAAAGCTGTGTATCAAAATCAACTCACACTGTGGTTTGACTGCTCTTACAGAGAAACAGGAATTTTGTTTTGGAACAAAGTCCCTGGTTATTTCCTTTACAATAAAATCAGTTATTCACATAGAGGCAGGTTTTAAAGCATTATTACAGAAAGGTAGAATAAATCTTGCTCCCTTCAATTACTCTTGATTCTCTCAATGCCTGAAACCCTGTCTAATTTGCCATTTCATCTGATTAAAATCACCCTGTCAAAACTGTATTTACAGTACAACATGTTCAACTACTACAAGTTTATTTTTATTGCCAGAATCTTGTAACTATACCTGATTTGGAAACTCCTAATTATTTATGTCACTTCAATCCAGTTAGTTGCTAACAGCTTCTTTGGAAGGAGGAGCAAAGAACAATTATTTATAAATAGGCCACCATGGACCTCTGTTACTGCTTAAGCCAAATTTGCGGCTTTCAGAGTTGACTGAGGAAAGGGAAGTCACATTTTCTCTACAGCTGCACGGTCCTAGCCTCCTCTATTTTTCCAGTCTCTGGCCTTCAGGTGAGTGTCAAACTTCTCAAGGAGCTGATGCAGCAGTCCAGCAGCCAAGCAAAAGGAAGCCATCAACTTTCAGCCACAGTGACTTCCTGAAGCAGTACCTTGTCCAGCTGCATGAGCACTGGCATGAGGGGCAGTGAAGAAGTTCAGCCAATTCAACTGAGACCATCACAACCTTCCGCAGAAATAAAACCTAAATCTTTCTGCCTTCTCATAACATCAGCATTGGCTCAAGAGGGGCTAGAAAAGTCAAGAAAACCATGCTGAGTGACCCCTGTCTAAAATACAGTGTTCATATCTGCATAGTAGTAGTCCTAATGTAACAAGCTAGATGAGACAATGCTTCCACAGCCTGCTCTCACTGCAAAACTCCCAAACACAGGCAAGCAGGCAAGTCCGGGCATACTTTTATGAAACAGTATTTTGCAGCTGTGTTTTTTTTGAATTAGTGAGACCAAGGTTAGTGTGATGGAATGTAAATTGTTACAGTTTAAGTTTTATAGTTACCTAAAAACACTGACTGAGATAATTCCTGCAGCGTTCAAACATTTCCTTCAGAGCCCCTTTGATGAATGCGCTGAAGCACTAGCTTCTTCTCTTGTGGTCTCTACTTCCCCATTTATTTTTCAACTCTTGCATGAATGCTGAACTCGAGTATGATGTAGTCTTTTCAAATTAGTGCTAAACAGTCTCTGCATCTAGAGTTTCATATTCATGTGCTATACTATCCTATACTATCCTAGAGGAGGAGGCAAAAATCCTGACATTTTGACAGGAAGCCATAAAAACCATACCATAATATATTCATTTCCACTAATAAACAAACACACCCCTGAAGACTACGAGATTTTAATCTAACTCTTTCTGTAAACTGATCCAGCTGATCTGTCTGATCCATGAACCATGCAAAAATCTTCTGAGTTATTTTAAATCCTGATCTGCAAGGTTTTCTTTACAATTTTTTAAAAAGAAACTAAACTAGTTAAAAAGCTGGTAGAGAGTCTTAAAAGTAAGCTGCTAAAATAAATTTTCTGTGCTTATAAAAATATTCTTATGTACACATACATATCTTGATTTACTGCTACTTGCAAACAAGCTTTTTCGTTCACAGAATGCAACAAAACATAATTCATGTTTACATGTAGATTACATTCAAATATTTCAATAAACAGAATACACTTTGTCCTTCTCTTATTTCAAAAATCAGTGATAACCCCAACTGTGCTGACAGCACTAGACCTATATAAGAAAACCATTCTTACTAATGGCAATGTGCTTGGTGCTTTAAAATAACTACTCTCAAAGTAGAGTAAAAACTGGCAGACCTAATTTCAGTAACAGCAGTTTGGAATGGCCAAAATGAGGCATATCTCACCAAAAAAACCTTAGAGAAAAATGAAACATTAGGAAGCTGATATGGGCTATTGCAACTGAAGTATACCTACACATTTTAAATACACAAAGCTCACAGTTAGGACACATGGCTGATCATAGTTGCCAAATACTCCTGTGGCCTTCATGTCAGCACGACCTTACAGATTCTGGTAATCCTTTTAATAGATCTTACAGTACCACTCCAGATCACAACCAAACCATCACTTTCTTTTGAAAATATTTTATGTGCTTAATCATGCAACTACAAAGGAACCTTGCCACAAACTTTTGGGGGGTATGAAAATTTCTGAACTAAACTCAAAAGACAGACTACAACTATAGACCAAGATCTCATCACAACTTTTATTTACTTTACTGCATGAGGGGATAAGCCCAGTTTGTCCAAGTCAGCCAGAACAGAAGAAGAATAACACACAGCAGCCAGCAGAGTTCATTTGTAAACACATCTTCCAGTCAATGGACACTCAGTGAAATCAGTTTCTCAGCAATGTCATATAAACGTTCAACCATGGATTGTTGCATCCATATAGGGCAAAGCAGCTAGTGTGCCTGATTAAATAGGTAATGTAAAATCTGTGCAACTCCTTGAGTCCTGGAACAGATTGAGGAAACTAATCCCATGAGAACACACATCACAGACCCTTCTCTGCTCTGAGGTCACTCTTCTCTTGTTAGGTACAGGAGGCTGGGTATCTCAATGTAGACACAGAACCATAAAATTGTTGAGATCAAAAAAAAAAATCTCTAAGACTATCAAGTTCAATTGTAAAAAACGGAAACAGCTATATGGTAAGGAAAAAGAAAGGTAGTGGAAGCTAGGAATAGTATCAGTAACTCAAGACTAGAAGTCAGAATAGGACAGACAAAATGGGAAAACAACATCCAAGTAATCAGAAAAATAACAAAGAGAAGACTAGGACCTCAGTGATTAAATATATGGATGAAAGAGAAAAGGGAGAGAGAAAGGAAAGGGTGCCTAACTGGGCTAGAAAATAGAAACCAGCAAAGTGAAGAAAAATGCTGAGATGAAGAAATGTCATGTTTGACGAGGAACAAGTGGGGAAGAGGGAGAAGGCAAAAATGAAGAAGCAGCAGTAAAGATGGAAAAAAACAACCTAAAAATTTCTGGTAAATAGTTCATTCTTTCAATGGGAAAGAGAGTCTACAAGAGAGGACAAAATTTTAGGAAAACATTTTTACTTTTGCTATCATATGTCTATGAAGTCTACCAACAAACTCTCTCCCACAAAGTACTGACCACCTGTTGTCAGAGTAATGCAATTAACAGTTTCAAATGGGATCCAAAAGTGGTTGTCTCTGAGAAAATGCTATGCTCTCAGTTTGCTTTGAAAACCTAAGGAAGTACACCCAAAACTGTTAAAAGCACAGTAAGCTGAACATATGTCCCTTGAAGCAGCTTCAGATCTCAGTTCAGCCTTTAGGCACTAACATTCCAGTTCTAAGTGTAATCACAGAACGGCATTTTCTGTTTCAAAAGGACTTCTACTGTATCTGAGACTTCAGTGAGGTCTGAGTGATTTGGACAAGAATGACTGTAGAGTAGGCTGCTTTATGTAAGACCTTCACTTACTGCAGATGTTGGAAGGGGCAAACAAGCCAGAACAGCTCTGATCCTGACTCCTTCAACATTCATACTGGAAAGTGAAGCCACTGGGAGACACACTTTAAGTACTGTTAAGTGAAGAATTACTTCAGGGGAAGTAGAAATTTTCAAATATAGAAGAAAATTAATAGATACTATTAAATTTAATCACAGTGGGTACTATACAGCTCAAGGAGGTACAATTAGAATAAAACCCACTGAGTATTTGTGAGCACTGAGCACTTCGCTGACAGTGGAAAATAATCCCTTGCTTTCAACATGAAGTTTCAGGACTATGCAATGAGTAAGACAGACGGCAACATACATAAAATATTGAACAGCAGCACACAGCAAGTCAGATTCCTCCTGAATGTGATGCCAGTCCTGATGGGGAATGTTGACAAAGACCCACATATAACTAAAGCTGACTGAGGGAAGACTGCACAATCACGTCTTACTTAGCATTTTCTAGCATTGGCATTTCCTATTTTTGCAGTACTAATCACAAGAACTAGCTTATTTTCAAATAAGCTATGAATGTGGTTGTGCAAACTTCTATTTATTACCACCCCACGCACAACCAAGATTTTGCAAGTGAGTGAGTATATACAGCATGTGAACACAGATAAGGTTTATGAAAAGCCACAAAAGTATGACACACACCACTAAGTATTCAGCAGATATAAACAACAATAAAATTCTGCACGGGGACCAAAGAGGAAATGAAGACTGAAATAAAATGTGCTCGATTAATAGGAAATGAATCATGAAATCATATAGTTATTAAGGTTGTGACAATAAGTCCACCCATTCTGCAATGACAAAGTGATTTTTTAAAAAACTCTACAGCAATAGAAAACATCACTCAACCAGGTTTACGAGAACTTCTAAAAGATAGCAGCACCATGCTAGAAAAGCTAAAGCATAACAGGATAGATTATTATTTTTTACAATGAGTGAGGTGAGACTCTGGAACAGGTTGCCCAGAGAAGCTGAGGATACTCCCTCCCTCTAAATGTTCAAGGCCAGACTGGAAGGGGCTGTGAGCAACCTAATAAAATGATGTGTCCTTGCCCATGGCAGGGGGGCTGGACAAGATGCTCCTCAATGTTCCTTCCAATCCAAACCATTCTATAATTCTACAGGTGAACAAGTTTGAGGGTGGAAAATACACCAGTGAACACCTGAAAGGTGCTCTTGGCACCTTCTTCTACAGCCATGATATATATATCTACACAGGTGAATTAACCAGCTGCACATTTTACCTGAGTGAAGGATACCTGGAAGAGAATGCATTCACGTACCAAATAAAAATATGTTTACACAAATGTCTTAGCTTCAGTTGATGTGCTTTAGACCCCATGTTACCATAACATTTTCCTAATAGTTGTGGTAGTTGTGTTGATATTAATTCCACATTGGCAAAAATTTCACACTGTTCAGGTGCATCAAGAGCTTCTGAAATAATTTTTCTGACTACAGAACTGGAGCAATGATCAGGGTAACACTTGACTCAAAGACAAACAAACAATAAACAGGACAAGCTATATGTGGGCAGCATGTGCTAAAACTGAGACAGTAATATGACAAAACCATAGAAATTTCTTTCAGTATTATTGTGCAGAGCAACAAAATTAGTTTCCTTTATTAAACTTCAAAATAGAGTGGTTCATAAATTAACTGTGAAAATACTGGCTTCTAGGCAACGCATCAAATTAGACATTTGCTTGGGAAAGAATTCTGCACTAGTAGGACCCAGCAAAATACTAGCTGAATTTATTAGAAAATAGTACCATAACAGAGGGGTTTGGATAAGTCTGACACATCTTTCAGGTCCTTAGCCCGAAATCAGGCTATGTATCTACAACAGCAGTATGATGGCCTCTCCTACAAAGATCCAGCTATTCAGCTTTATTTCGGGCAGAACTATATATGTAAAGAAATTTGTTGTGTACAAACATCTCATACCTTTTATACCTGCTTGAAACCATCCTGGAGGAGTCCTAAAAGAAACAAACAGGAGAAACTAATTAATATTAATTTTTCTTGTATTTATACTGTTAAAATACTTCATCACTCCATAGAAAACTAAGTCTACATTTAAGCACAGTCCTATGCCGCTGTACAACTCAGTGTTCCTTCCAATCGCTGCCAGGAATAGGCAATACCAGGATTACTGTCACCATGTTACTGCTTCTGAACAGCAGCTCAGAAGCCTTAAATGTCTGCCTCTGGTAGCTGCATCTGCACACTGGATACATCCACTCCATCCCCCAGCACACACAACAGCACACACCCTGCTATCAGCACACCTTTGCTACCACCAACTAGTACAGAAACACCTGAGCACTTCAGTAACTCTTCCTCTGCTTGTCCAAGAGCAGCAAGGCAAAATTGTTCCCATTTCCCAGCACCGGTGCTGTCCTCGATGGGAACAAAAACTGAAGCCGACAAGTAGAAAAATTAAGACATGTAAATTAAGACTAGTAAACAATAGCTCAGATTTGACAGAGTAAGTCCACAAATATTTTTTAGGATGTTGTAAGAAGAACATGAACCAATTATTTTATTAGTCATAAACAAAACACTCCCCAGCAAATAATATGCAAAAAGTCTGTAAAAATATTTAAGGAGTTAATGAACTGAACAACTGCCTTTACCAGAAAAAAATACAGGCAAAGTATGGAATTCTGTCTATTAAGGACACCAGCTATAGGCAAGGGAATAAATGAGTTCTCAAAACAAGATGCAAGAGAAATTCCATCCCCTCTGAAAATTCTACAAAACATTACACTGTCTTCACTGATCAGCACATCAGTGACTCTTTAAGTAAATAAAGAAGCTAAAAATTGGGATACAAAGAATATTTATTATTTTACCATAGAAAATGAAATTGACAAAAAAATTTATATTACAGAATAAAAACTTGATTTGAAAGTGCATTTTGTTTTATGAAGCATTTGCAACTTCTGTCATGTGTGCTATACTTTCCCTAATACAAAGAGAAGAACAAAAAACAAAGTTATGGCAACTATTTAAAGAAATACACAAAGTGATACAAAACCGCTTTTTCAACACTGATAACCGTTTTATCACTGATGACAGGGTCTGAAAATTGGCATTTCACAGCTGTAAAACAGCAACCTAAACTAACCTCTAAAAGGGCACGGAAACATAATTTTAAATGGTGCCACTGTTATTTTTGAAGTTTACTAAGGGTAGGTTATCTTTGGAAGTTCATGGCAGCAGGGGGAGTTTTCTGAGGACTGGGAGGAATAAATGTCACTCCTTTCTTCAAGAAGGATCAGCCAGGGAACTACAGGACAGTCCTTAGCTCAGGCCCTGAGTAGGTAATGGATCCTCAAGGACAGGAAAGTGAAATCAGCATGAATATACAAACGGTAAATCATACCTGACTGATCTGACAGCTTTCTACGATGAGATGACTGGCTTGGTGAATGAAGGGAAAGCAGACAATGTTTATCTTGATTTTAGCAAAAATTTTAACACCTTCCCACATAACATATGTGTAGGCAAACTGCTGAAATATGGACCAGGTAAGTAGACTGTGAGGTGCAATGAAAAGTGACTTGACTACT
Source organism: Sclerurus mexicanus (assembly GCA_013396755.1). Taxonomy (NCBI): domain Eukaryota; kingdom Metazoa; phylum Chordata; class Aves; order Passeriformes; family Furnariidae; genus Sclerurus; species Sclerurus mexicanus. The sequence continues at coordinate 187,211 of VWZF01001877.1, read as the reverse complement.
GGGGCCAAGGCTAGATGCCAGTCACTTAGAAGGGTTAATAGAGGGCCAATATTGGTTAATGACCTCATTAATAACCTGAATGATGGGACAAAGTGCATCACCAGCAAGTTTGCACGCTACACAGAAGTCAGAGAAGTTAACAATACATCAGGCGGCTGTGTTGCCATGGAGGAAGACACTGATAGTCTAGAAAATGGTCTTACAGAGACTCCATGAAGTTCAAAAAAAGGAAAATGCAAAGTCCTGCACCTAGGGCTACAAAGAAATAATCCCAAGTGCGAGTGTATGCTGTGGACTGGTTGGGAAGCTGCTGTGCAGAAAAAGATCCTGGCTGATATCAAGTTGAGCATGAGCCATCACTGTGCCCTGCAGCAAAGAAGGCCAGTGGTATCCTCAAAATGAATGGCCAGAATGTTGAGAGACAGCATTCAAAGGAGAGCTATGGAGATAGTGGAGAGTAGAGAGGAAGCCGTATGAGGAGCAACTGAAGTCAATTGGCTTGTTCAGCCTGAAGAAGAAGAGACTGAGGGGAGACCTCCTAGCAGTCTAAAGCTTCCTCAAGAGGGGAAGCAGAGGGGCAGGCACTGATCTCTTCTCTGTGGCGACCAGTGAGAGGACCCAAGGGAATGGCCTGAAGTTGTGTCAGGGGAGGTTTAGGTTGGGTATCAGGAGGTTCTTCACCCAGAGGGTTGGGCACTGGAGCAGGCTCCCCAGGGAAGTGGTCACAGTACCAAGCACCAAGTCTGACAGAGTTCAAGAAATGTCTGGACAATGCTCTCAGGCACATGATGTGACTCTTGGGGATGGTCCTGTGCAGAGCCAGGAGTTGGATTCAATGAATATTATGGGTCTCTTCCAACTCAGGATATTCTATCATTCCCCTCTGCTCTGCCCTGGTGAAACCACAGCTGGCGTGCTTGGGCCAGTTCTGGGCTTCTCAGTATGAGAAAGATATACTGGAGAGACTCCAGCCAAGGGCCACACACATGATTAAAGGTCTGGAGCATCTGAGACATGAGGGAAAGCTGAAAGTGCTGGAAATGTTCAGCCTGGAGAAGAGAATGCTCAGGAGATATCTTGCCAATTTGTATAAACAACTGATGGGGTAAAGAAGATCAAGACATTTCTATCCATGGAGATAATAAAAACCCAACTAGCTACAGTGCTGAACAATTTGCTATAATTTTGTTATAAATTTGCAATTTGCTTTGTCTGCAAGGCTTGCACTAGAGACTTCCCAATATCCCTTCCAGCCTTAACGATTTTTAGCTTTAAGACAGTCAGCAATGACTGACCAGGTGATTTGACTCTGATATATGTGAAAAGGTTCAAATTGTTTCATCTAATACATTAAGATGTATGTTCACTGTATATGAAAGCGAAATGCCAGATCAGTGGTATCAGACATAGGTCTTGGTGGTGATGGTCTCAGAAACATCCCCGTTGTCCCATTAGCCATGGACAAGTGATTTAATTCTCTTTTTAAGCTTGGATGGAGGGAATTACATAGATTACTGGGTCAAAATTTTGTCAAACTGTCTGCAGATACAACAAAGCAGGAACTCTGGGCTCTAAGCTTCCGCAGTTCTTATATTCTTAACAACTTCTTTTTCAGGAAAATACTGAAGCCTTGAGGTTATGTCTATGCTTTGTAGTGAACATAAACCTCTGTTTACAGTGAAAGGCAGAAATTGCATGTGACATTGCAGTCTAATGAAGCACACATACCCTTGTACAAAGAAATATTTGGATCTTGGATGCTTGTTTTGTACTCTAGACACTAAAGGGATGCAATGAATGCACCATATAAGCTCAGATTTGCTAAGACCTTTTCATACAGTAATGGCAAATATAAACTGCAAAGCAATTTATATACAGACACTTGTACATTTAACTCAACAGGACACTTCTAAAAGTTTGGCAGTATTACTCAGAAAAGCCAGTTCTTCAGAAAAAGCTGGGAAAGCAAACAAACGCTCAGAGACAAAGTGCATGGCAAATACACTCATTTGCTACAAATTACAGCTGTTAAAACAAAAAACCCCAAACCATGGACCAATTAAGTAGCCCTCTGTAACAGATACTTCTACAGCAAGTATTAGTGGGTTTTATTTTTGTAGCTAAAACTAACCACAAACAAAAAGTTAAAAATGCATATCTGATGTATAAAAAATAAATTTCTCTGACCACCAAATCAATACTGGAGATTTGGAAAATTATGATTTCTTTTACTTTGAAATCTCTAATGTAAATGAAAACCAATCATTCTTTAGGGTGATGATGCAAGCACTAGGAAAATACATTATCTCTGTTCTTGTCTTATGAAATGCATTTTGTGTGTCCTATTTGTCAGAAAGCTGACGGCAACATGAATATAAGTAGCTACACTGTAAACAACGTGTCTGTTAACCCATAATTAATCTAAGCTTTCAAACTATGCAAAATACCTGAAAATGGGGCAACCATCTATAATTTAAGACCTTGTCCCCTCCACTTTTGGAGAAGTGAAGGTTGGCAGAAAATGAAGAACAGGAAGGAGAAAGGAGGGACATCCCTGTTCTGCAGAGAAGCTGAAAGCAGATGATTAGTCTTGTATATAAATACTAGTTTAAAAATCTTGTTTATAGTCTTAATATTTTGCAACTTTGAGTTTTAACCCATGTTTAAAATATCTAGTAATTACTATAGAAATTAATTATTTATTACGTGAAATTAAGGGATCGATTTACTTGAATTCTCTTTAAAATGGAATTTTTTTACTGCTTGTGAAAATCCTGAATGGAAAAACAATCAATAAAGAAGTAATCCATAACAATTACACTAATGGTTTCTTTCATATTGGTGAAAAATATTGCTGCCAAAGACATCTACCAACATCAGTTCTTCATCCAAGGTTAAAACCAAACACTCGTTTCAATGCAGTATTCCAAACACAGCTTTAAAATTATTTTTACTTCTTGCACATGATCTCAGGCAGCTTGCATTACTTTTAACAGTATATACTTTGCTAGTAATCTAATTATTATGTTCAAAAACACTGTAGACTGACATACATCAGCAGTGCTACAGAAAAATGGTCATGCTCCCTTTTCGTCTTGTCTACAAAAGTGATTGTGTGGACTGGCATTAATGCAGGACAGGGCATGATCTATGTGAAAATATCCAAGATAAAAGCAAAGATATCTTACTCCACATGAGCCCCTTCATGCCATTCATGCAAAGACTAACACACAGACACATCACCTGCTGCACAAGACAATGTGTAAGGGCAGAAAAAGCAGCTGAGACCATTTCAATTAATGCAACCATTTACTGACAAATTTATGTCAAACTAGGACGCAAAGAACTTGGCTAATTCCCCTCTTTGCTCCTGACTCATCTTGGTACTTCATCTGGCCAAGAGAGAAATTACATAAACAAGCTGGTCATCAGGCTTTAAATAAACAGAGTTGTCTGTATCTACAAGTGTCTGACAAAGATTTCCAGATGTTAAACCAACCCTATAATTACAAATTTGCCAGTTAAAATGCACTAAGAAACATTGTTTTCAAACAAGTACAAACTCTGGGGTCAGCTGGACTATGAAAATGGTTAACTGGGATCCCTTGAAACACTGCTTGAAAGTTTTTCAAACAATTAAAGCAAAGGCCCTGGATCAAATCCAGCTGGTAGGTTGTGCTGATAAATATACTGTCATGTACAATATGTGCACTGTTTTGAAATTTGACTATGAACTAGTCAAATTATGACTGCATAATGATATTCCTGCAACACGCAAGGTTAAATTTTGACTGAAAACAGGCCATCAAAACAATTTGGGTTTTTTCAATATTTAAATCAAATATGGGTTTCCTACAAAGTTTCCCATACGTTCTTAAAGATGTGAGCAAATACAACTTCACTACATGGAGAACAGAGGTCTGTTGCTGGGTTTCTTGCTGTTTTACATATCAAGGAACATGCAGATTCTACCTACATCTAGGAAGTCCACTTCATAAGTCACATCTTGATTAACTACAGCTGCTTCTCACATTCGGTACAACTTCTGTTGAGTTTTTTTTGAAAATGGCAGTTACATTATCTTCTGCAACACATACATGTGCTCAGCTGAGAGTGTTGTTCAAATGCTTCTTGAACTCTGTCAGGCTTGGTGCCATGACCACTTTCCTGGGGAACCTGTTGTTCCAGTGCCCAACCACCCTCTGAGTGAAAAACCCTCCTGATATCCAAACTAAACCTCCTCTGACTCAGCTTTATGCAGTTTCCTCAAGTCCTGTCACCAGTCATAAGAGTGAAGAGATTGGAATCTTTCCCCTGTACCCCAAGGAGGACATCGAAGACCGCAATGAGGTCTCTTCTCTGTCTCCTCATCTCCAGAATGAACAGACCAAGTGACCTCAGCCGCTCCTACATGGTTTCCCCTCCATACCCTTCACCATCTTTGTTGCTCTCTTTTGGACACTTTCTTAGAGATTAATGTCTGTTTTACATTGTGGTGCCCAAACCTGCACACAATATCCAAGGTGAGGCTGCCCCACTGCAGAGCAGAGCAGGACAATCCCCTCCCTCGACCAGCTGGCGATGCTTTGCCTGATGTCCCCCAGGACAGGGTTGGCCCTCCTGGCTGCCAGGGCCCTGCTGACTCAGATTCAACTTGCCATCCACCAGCACCCCCAGGTCCCTTTCTGTGGCACTGCTTTCCAGCATCTCATTCCCCAGTCAGTACGTACATCCAGGGTTGTCCCATCCCAGATTCAGAATCCGGCACTTTCCCTTGTTGAAGTTCATATGGTTGGTGATTGCCCAGTCCTCTGATTTGTCCAGGTCTCTCTGCAGGGCCTCTCTGCCTTCAAGGGAGTCAACAGCTCGTTCCAATTTAGTGTTGTCCCTTTGAAAGTTTCTAGAGATGTTTCTCATGGAATGCAACACAAATTCAACTTTGAATGAAAATGCTTTCACCACGGAGGAGGGGGGAAAATCTCCACTCTTTCCTTCCAGAAGCCCTCAAAGGTGCTTTCAATAAGCTTCAAGCAGCAATTTTATCACACAACTACTTGCACGTCTTGTAGCTGTGCGCTTTCTGGATCTCTTCTTTAACACTTGTACATACAAAACCACTGCAGGCTCTTTCCCCTCTTATTTTCCTAGCTGCCAAGATTTTACATCTATTTCAAAGACTCATTATATTTTGGGTTTTTTCCTGGTGTGGATTTTCTCGGGATGACCTTAAACACTCTTTACTCACCCAATAAATCTCTTTTATAAGCAGACATTCTAAAAACGAGGGGTTTATTTCTAAAACTGTTAAGAAAGCATAAAGTTATCACCACCTATTCATCAGTTACAAAATAAACTGAAATAGGAACCTGGTAAGATTAAACAAAAACAGAAGCCGACTTACTGTTTTTAAATAGCTTTATAACATTTTTCATATTTTGATCTTCCTTTGATTTGTACTCTGGCAAGTTGGAACAACCATATTTTAAAAGAGCCTTGTTTAATTTACATCCAACAGATCTTTTTAAAATATGCCATAACAAGTAACATGTAACAGAATAGAACTTTAAGCAGGAAAAAGACATTCCTGTATTCTGGAGATTAAAATTCAACTCCCAAAACTGGTTTCATATCTTGGCACTCAGATACTTAATTTCAGATCAACAATACAGAACAACGTATTTACCTGTGCTAAAAGGAGAAAATTTAAGGTTAATATAACCTCTGTTCATATATTTCTGACATACTGGGTGATTGATTCAGGCAGGCATTTGTAAGAGTGGAAGGACAATGGCATTACAGTCTATAAAAGGATGATGATTTCTTTAGGAAGGAAGATGTAAGCAAAAAATATAAAGGTAAATTCAATAAGTAATTAATCTGTTAGAGCATCTGACAAGACAGAGACAGCAAAAGAGACACTAAATCAAAGATCCTTCTAAAAAGAGGAGAAACCTCTCTCTCCAGACAGAAAGTAACTTAAAAATAAATTAGGACAAGTGACCAGTTTCCTGCTTCCCAGGCCCTTCCACTGCAGCCCATATGAAATCCATGCGTCTTCAACAGGTTCCAGTTAGTCTCTTCAAGAGTGTGACTATGTAACCCTTTGGAAAGAAAAGCTATTCAATTTCTTTTTTTAAATGGGAAATTTGAAAACATGCCATTCTCTGTGATATGTGTGTTTCTGGACTGTGGATGAGTGATGCCCTAGCTGAAAACACTGTAGTTCTCTTTACCTGCCAGAGCAGAGCCTCAATGAAGTACTACTGCACACGCAATGTACACATGCATGGACTGCTCATAGGCTGGGTTTGCTTTTCGAGAAATCAGAGCATGCAAAGATTGCCTCTTTCCCAAATGTACCAGGATCCAAGGGTACCTATAAAGTCTGGCTCAGTAATGGCCTCATCCAGCTCCTACAGAGTGATTTAAATGTTCTTACCCAGAGTCTGCCTGGGCACCACACCAAGCAGGCACCAGCACACCCCATCCGAGCCCAGCCAGGCAGGACACGTGGTGCAAAGGCACTCCAACGCCTCAGAGAGGAGCCAGCCAGGCTGCAGGATGGGCAGCAACATCCAAGTCTGATGCAAAGCTTGAATTCTACCCTGACCTACTGAAATGTATTTGTACCGCATTCCCAAAAGTATTCGACAGTGCACACGTTATCTGTCTCTAATTACTTCACAAGATGAAATCCAGATTTTCCAACTATTTATTACCTGGCCAATTGTGAAGAAATAAGTAAAACATATTAATATACCCATAATTAAACTGTGGCACAAATTAAGGTCAGAAGTATTTTATATAAGAACATTATAATTTTAAAAATCTTAAAATAAGGGCTTTTATGTGCTCTTACATAATTCCGTAGTTGCAAGGGTATAAATGTTTTTTTATGAAGGAAAAACTCATTAGAATATGTAAATTCATGGTGATTCTTTGCCTAAAAACTAGTAGCAGCTAGATCTAATACCTAACGTTTTGGGCTACTTCTTGGCCAGTATGGCTTATAAACCTATCTATATTTTTGTATAAACAAAATAATAAAATTTAAACTATTTAAATTTTATTATTTTTTATAATTCACCACTATCTTTTAATCAGCCTTAAAACAGAAGCCAGTAAGACAGAATCACAGAATGGTTATAAGGGAGGCACATTATATTTATATTACATGTTACATACTTATGTACCTACATCTAAGTATTTCTATGTATTTTCTCCTGTTAAATTGTAGCATACTGTTTTTATGTTGATTGATAAACACAGACATATGATTTAAGTAAGATTATAGTATGCTTACAATGTCCCAGAGGTTTCAAAATTATTACCTATAACTCATAAAGAAATATAAACCACATTATTACGTACAGATGAAAAAAGGAGACAAGAACACAGAAGAAAATGAACAAAATGGTGCAAATACTATTTCCAGATAGTTATCAGCTTGTGTAGTGAGCTAAACCCCAGATAGTTATCAGTCTGTGCAGTGAGCTAAACCCCAAAAGCAGAAGCGCACAGAGTGAGAATGACTGGAAAATTAAAGAAAACCAGATTAGAAAAACGTAATTCAGTCAGGGAAAAGCTCAGTATCCTTGATTCAGTCCACTTATTTAAATGAACTTTATTTTTTACAGCCTCATCTACTACTGTTAATTAATATGTAATTAACAGGACTTCAAACAAGAACTAACAGACGTGCTAAATTGCCTGCGTTCAAGCGATATATGTTATTCCTGTGAAGCGAAGGGCGTTATGACTCATCTGCCTGATTTTACAGAGCCAGGAGGCCACTGAGAAACACTGCATGAACACCAAGGGAATCAAACTTCTAACAGAAAGGTAAATATCCTCAACTCCTACCTATGAAGAAATCTATTAATGACATAATTAAAGAAATACCTGCAAGCAACACAAGTAACTCCCAGGAGAATCAAGCATCATCCATAAGAAAACAGCTCCCAAACATAAGGAAAACGGAAACAATTACTAAAACTTATGAACAGAGCTTTTCCTTTATTCGTTATTTTCCATTTCTATACCCAAGCAATATTCAACACCAAAGAGACAGAAAAAGAGTTCGGGACAAACAGTTAGGCACTCAGAACAAAAGCTGTGAAGGACCTAATTAGATGAGGCTGACAAAACCTGACTAGATCTCATATGACTCATAGAAAAGCAGAGCTGGAAAAATTATCAGAAAGACGATTATATCCAATATATGACCTTCAAGGATCAGTGTTCAATAGTCATAAACTGAAAAGGCAGGCTTTCTAAAACTCATGGACAAAAACTAGAACTTGGAAATACTTGGACAAAGGTCCCAATGTATCAGTCAGTATAAAAAATTAGAGAATCAATATGTTACCAGAAACCTATGCAACACCTCCAACACCTAAGCAAACAGCACGGAATCTAAAATACACAACTTGATGCTGAAACAGGAAGGTATTTCAAAAGAATACAGAAATCAGGTGGCCATAAACCTTTATGGCTCAGAGAAATTAAGAGAGTTGTGTCAGTCCTTAAGGGTCTTTTTCAACCTAAATGATTCTATGATTCTAGGATCTCAAGTCACAGAAGAGCTAAGTTCCAATATGAAACCCACAGCAGAGATGCTGACAGTGAAAACACAATAGAATTTGCAGAAGTAATTTATAGTGTAAACAGAAAATCCTGTATGGAGATACGTGCATAGTTCCTTCACAAAACACTACTCTGTTTCCAGCCATACAAACTAAATACAATTTCCCCAAATTCATTTAAATGACATTTGTCTCACATTTTACAGAGCATTATAACTTTTTCAATCTCATTTTAGAGTGCCAACCTCCTTGTTGACTTGTAGATACAGCGCTTTGCGCGCTATGTACCAGAAACACAACTAGTGATACAACCCGCTCCTTCAATGGAAAAACAAACCATCCTGCCCCACTGCTGCTAGGTGCTGGTTCTCAAAAAAGGAAAAAGAGGGTCTTATCAGTGAGTTTACCAGCAAAATCGACCTGACAGCTCCTACTACCAAATCAGTAAATGGAGGTAGACAAGGCATAGGCTACCCCATGGCTTCAAAGGCAAGTGAGAGTTGCCACATCCATACTCCAAAGCAATTGATGGTGGGGCTCTTTCATGTCCCATGGGGTGTACCTAAGAAATAAGAATCTGTAGGTTCCCCCCAGTCAAAAGTACTTGAAATAACACAAGGGCTGAACTACAGCCCAAAGCAGTGTTTTCAGAGCATGAAACCTAGGTTTGTGCTGCACACCCACATGTGTTGATTAAGGGTGTACAGCTGTTTCTGAGCTAGCAAAGGCTAGTAATGTCCTTGTAGCACTAACAGGCAGCCAAGACTGGTGCTGTGATGTTCACACTATATGTGAGGACTGATTCCTAGCACATTATTCCCCAAACAGTCCCCAGGATATGGTAGAGGAAAGCACTAGGTAGCATGAATGAAAACCATGCCAGAAAACGTTGCTAATAATTAAGCCACAGGCTCTATCAGCAGCACAGAAGTTGAGCTCACACCCAGGTCTTGCACTTTTTAACAGTGTAAACATAGTCAGACTGTCTCCACCAAACAACTCTGAATTACAGACTCCTCCTCTCTCCTGAGCCATCACATTAATTACACCAGACTACAAGAGACACAGAAACAGACTCCCCCCATCCCTGCCATCCTCACACCACTATAGAATTGGAATCTGCAGCTTCCAAATGCACAAGCACATCTGAGCAATTACCTCTATGACATTCTATAACTTGGTATTAATAATATGAATGTATGATCCATGTTATAAAATTGCTATGTGCATTTGTGCAGAGTTCTACACATTAGTGAGCAAGTCATCTCCCCTCTCCACCTTGCACAATGACAAGCTCAGTCCAAGCTGAGAAGTGTCCTCCCTCTCTGTACACACATCCAGCAGGTACTCATAACTGTTATACAGCCTTCAGATTTGTTCCTGGCATGAAAGCAGTATTAATTAAGATTCTCTCTCTGGAGTAGAATATCAGAAAAGTGGAGGAGTCAGGAGTACTACCATACTTTACAGAAGCTTTTGATATCAGTCAGGCTGTGTCATCTATTTGCACAAGTAGGTATGTCAGGAAAATCTTCCTTTTTCAATAAATATGCATATGCCTGAGGACTCTTCCCAAAGAAACCTCAGCTACAGTGTATCATTATCCTTCCAGGATCACTTTTTTCCCACGAAAAAAAATTTCAGACTGGGAGGAGATATCCACTGTAACCCAGCTGAGTTAGAAAGTGATGCCAGTCCAAAACAGAAAACATGTGGGAAAGAAAATAAATTCCTTAACATGAGGCCCCTTTAGACTGCTCAAAACATTAACTGGGAAATTGAGAAACTGCTTCCTATTCCTTACAGCTGTATAAAGGCTCCAAACCAGTGTAACAGCAGCTACTGCACCAGCTTATGCAATTCTGGAGCACAGCTTTAATGAACTCCACAGTGAAAGAAACAAACAGGGCAACAAGAAAATAAATGTACGTTCATACAGGCTGAGTAGGTAGCAGCACCATATGTAGACAAGAAAAACTATAATGAAGTAAACAAAGACACCAAAAAATGAAATCTTAGTCAAAGGATGACAACGAACCAGAAACTACAAGGAAGAAATTGTAACTTGGACACTTTGCTTCACGCTTGCTCTGCACAATGATTTAGAAAGCACTGGAAGGGCAAGCTGTGCTGAAAACCCTGCAGTTCCTAGGCACAACTGTGAATCTAATGTAGGAACAAGAAGCCTTCACATCACCTTGCCTCCACAGAAACAGACTTGATTCAGTTTCAGTTTTCATGCAGGTCCAGTTGTGATGAATAGTTGTGCACAGGCACACAAAACTGAATATTCGATTTTAAAAAAATTCATGGATATGCTTAACTATATTTACTGGAAGCAAAATGCATTCCTGAAACAAAATTTTAAGCTAAAACCACTTATCCACAAAATTAAACTTTACTGAACACAGAAGTTTAAAATGTTAATAATTTTGTATTTCTTTCTAAGCAAAGTTTGCTTGTTAAAGGTAATCAAATTTATGCTGACAATGATCAAGCACTGAACACAAATGATGCCTTCCACCAACAAATGGAAAGATTTCTTTTTGATCAGTTGTTAATGAAGACAGATCTTGATATTCATGTATCAGTATTTCCCTCCAAGAGCAGAAGTCAGATGACTCAAAGTAAGGACACCCAAGCTGCATTCTCAAGGCTACACATCACTGGCCAAGCAATCTGGCTCATAGGCCATCTACAGTCACCCATTTTCCCTTTGGTCTCGTGTTAGAGAGTGCTAGTCCTCAGCTTCCTGATTTCTTAGGGGCAAAAGGGACCGTAATTCCACTTGTCAGCACGTTCCGAAAGCAGTACTATTGGATAGTGCACGCACAGTAAAGTTGAATCAGATTTGCTGAGCATGTGCAGATCCTTTGGGAAAGTAAAACCCACCGAACATGCATGGATCAGCAGCACTATACCATGGGCACATATTTACTAAATTTGCTCATATATGAGAAGAAGAGGATGATTTTGGAAGAGAAACCTATGCTGCTACAACAATATCTTATTACAAATAGCCCGTTCGGGTGAGAAATAGAGACTCCACTGTTTTAAAGCTGATATTCTATTAAAACTACACATACATACAATATAAGTAAAGACTAGCAACTTCAGGTATTTTTCAAAGCAAATCATTAGGTGTAGTTCAAGCCTCCAGTTATACCAGAGAAGACCACCATGCAACAGCAATCAGAAGTTACTTGCAGGTAAATTAAACAGTTATTACATGGAATTTTTTTCCCAGCCTCTAAGAACACTCACAAAAAGCACTGAAAAAAAATTAAGACTGCAATGTCAACCAATTCAGAACATCTTTACTTTTGCAACTTTCATTCAAACTCATGATACTGCCTTTCTTGACATCACCTCTTTTTCCACAAGATCTCTTAGGTGGAACACAAAGAACAGTACTCTGTGAGTATTGCTCAGTATTTGGCATTTGCTTGTTCGTCACAAAGTGGCAACCGGTGCCTAAATTACTGCTATTAATATACTCAGACTACTCTGAATACAGGTCCATATTACTAGAAATTACTTGATTGATAGCCTGATCATATATGATCATGAAAAGATGGAATCCCTGTGTTTCTGTTTTCCTTACACATATCACAGAAATAATCTGGGTCTCCCAAGCCATAGAAACCACAGCAGATGTTTATCTGAAGCAGCTGGTTCATGTCATGAACTGTACAGGGCAGCAAATTCCCTGAAACTAGTGTCATTTATTTTAGAAACACTGCACACACAAGACTGACTTAAGGTGCAAATATATTTTTGAAAAATAGTGATCTTTTAATACTTAAACAACACTGAATTGAAATATTTTTAAGACTTTTTATGGGAACATTTTTAGACATACAGTAAGATTTCCATGAGTCTTTTTACTGCACTCACTATTGTTGCTTAAGTGCTTTGTGGATACTAATGACTGCTTTCATATAATCTCTGTGGAGTGCATCACACTCCAAATTGGCAAATAGAAAACCCAAGCTGAATACTATCTGGTAGTTAACTCAAATATTTGAGTCCCACAACCTGATTTGGCAGAATTACTTGCAATCACATACTCAAACACATTTTCTTCTAACTTACATATTTCTATATTTTAATCACATTTTAACTCACCTTTTAAAATAGTACCAATATTATAATCATGTTACTATGTAAAATTCCTGGCCTAAAAAAACGTAGTGCAGAAAAAAACCCCAGGTGTTTAATACCTTTGGGCATGCCTTGTATGTAGCACAACCACATGTTCTCTATGGATAGAAATTAACAGCAAGCAATGTCACAGCAATGTACTTAATAAAAGATGAATTATTACTCTTGAATGCATGCACACAGTTCTTTCAAGAACTACCTGAAACCTAGATGCCAGACACCTCTGAAAAGCTGCAGTCAGATATGAATAGGCATGAATATTATTACCATGTACTTTGGATAATGAGAGTAATTGTAAAATGACGCTGTAAGGCAACACAGACAGGCAAAAACTGCAACACATAAGATGCAAGTAGAAAGCTCTGGTGAAGTTTGTGCCAAGCAGGTTTTCAGCTGTGCTTCCTAAAAGAGATGCACATAAGAGTTCACATCCCTGCATTTCTCACAGTCTCTCACACAGCTAAGAACTCACCGGGGAATTTTATTCCCTAACTCTATTTACTGCTTTCAGCATAGTTTATAAGGTGCCTCTATTAAACATTTACATCTTTGTAACACTGACATATATCAGTGCTTCCAAAAATTTCAATGTGTTAGGTCACATCTAAAGAAAAGAATGGTATTGAAGCAATCAGAACTGCACCTCTACCAGAATATCTTTGGATTGCATTCCTTTTAGAAAGTGTCTTCAATGCTCTGGTAAAATGTTAAACTTTTTCAGAATGGAAGGTTAAAGAAAGATCAGATGTGGTTTTCCTTCAAATTTCAAAGGATGACTGACAATTAAATGCACAAGGCATAACTAGTCATGTTAATAAATCAAGTTTAGATGACTTCACCAGCCACCTAACCTATTCACGATTGAAGTTACTACAATGAACCCAATCTACTCTGAAACAATTCCATAATTATACCATTAGATGAATGCTGATTATGTAGACGTTTTATCCTATCCTCACTTCCAATCAACAAGGATTCTTTCAAAGGTACTGGGTAACTTCTATACTAAACTGAATGATTGTCCAAGCATCATAAGCTAATGTCTTGCAGAGAACAAAAACCTGCATTGCTACTAGAGTGAGGAGTGAGAGCAATCCAAGACATGGCAATACTACTGTGTATGTAAGTCAGTCCTGGAAGTTGAAAACTTGGGTAGTTTTGTCTTTCATTGTCTTGGGTTAATAGCTCCACAGGAATGCACTACTAGCATCAAGCTTTAAGTCTGTCTGCTAATGCACATAAATTTGTACTTACTACATGAGCATAATACAACTTACAGTGTAACAACAAGGTTGGTACTGCAAATGAAGTGGCATTTTTCTGCCTAGCAAATCCATCCGGTGGTGTTGACTGTGCTTCAGTGTGGATGTTTAACTGTCTCAAAAGTATCTCACAAAGTTACATCGTGTATAAAATTTTGTAAGAGTCAACGTCTTAATTTCTTATTGATGCACATTTTAAGAGCAGAGGGGCACCAAGAAACGTACATTACAGTTGCATACACAAACCAAAGTAATGGCTGGAACAAAATGATTGCAATTTCTAACTTGAGTCCAAGGGTCTTGAACGAGGCCCTGGGCTTTGCAGCAATATATAATACACAATTAGGTGCGGCAAAACAGCTGGTGTGGCTTAAAGAAGAGTGAGTCATGTCTCATGCTGGGGTTGCAGACTTCAGAATGCTTGAAAAGCGAAACTCCCCTACCAGTTTCATGCCAGCAGTACAAATTCCAAAGCAGGTTTCTAGAAGATGACCACAGAGACATCTCTGGCACTCATTACAGACACAAAAGGGATTGGTAAGTGTGAAGTTATATCTGCAGTTTCTTAATGCAGAAGTAAGAAATACACTGGACAAATTTTGCTAATGTGTGAAAAATAAACGTCAGCATTCCCTTTTTACAGCAGGATACTCTAAATCATTCTAGTTTTTTATAAATCATTACTTTTCCCTTGAAGGATTCAGAGGATTTTTTTAACATAGGTTGAATTTCATTATCTCTGTGACTCTGAGGTTTCTTATTTCCATGCTCACAGGTGCAAAAATCAGTATCTCTCACTCTGACATGCTTCATTCAAGTTTGCCATGGAGTGGAAAGAATTCAGTCCATCTAAATTTATACACCTGTATCTGATCTAGTGAGACCCTTCTTGTCCTCAGTGAGGAGAAAACACACATCTAAAACACAGTAAACCCTACTGCCATGCCAATGACAAAAATTTTTAAGAACTCAAACACCCTGTTGTTTCCTGATGCTTTTGACGATACATTTTTATTCAACTGCCACATCTTAAATGTCAATTGTTCACTCCTGATGAAATTTTTTTCAGTGTACTTACACAGCGCAGAGTGTAACCAGCATTCAGAGAGGCTATAACATTTGAAATAAAATGCAAGCAGAAAGGGATCAAAGACAACAAAAAGCAAAGGATTTCAAAGCCCTTCCAAGGTGCTGAGAATGATACTTCAGTGGTATTATAACATAGCTGCCAGAAAAACAGCAAGTTGTAATTTAAAGGTTTTAATGGATGGAGGACCTATGCACATCTCTCACTGCAAGGCTTTATGTTAGCTTTGAATTAATCCTTTTGGCCTTCACAATTTGCTCTCCAAATTTCCAAGAACACCATAAGCTGATATACAGACATCACAACACGCTACCATGCTCAGATACCACTTCTGTGAGGACATAAAAGTTATGTTAACCCTACTGCCAAAGACTACATGAAGAAGGGCACATATTTGGGGAATATTTTAGGAGACCAGATGCACCAATAACTGAATTCCAAGAGGCACATGATCATGGTATCAGCACAACCAGGATGCTTTGATGCAAAGCGAAGGCCTTGCATATGGTGGGTTTTGGTGGGGTTTTTTTGAGCAGTAGCTAATAATAGCATATTTTTCATGTTCTGGAACTCAGCAAGTCTCCTAAAAGACTTAAAAATAAATCATCATTAAACTAATTGCAGGTTTTTTGATGCAAGTTATCTTTATAGCCCATACAATTAAGAGATGTTTGCTACCCTGAACATATCGTTTCTCTCCAAATGCAAGAAAGACATTGCTATCAAATACTGTTGCACTATTTTCAGTTCTGCCATCTCTGCTAAGCAAGAGCTAGATTTCTATAATTACCTGATACTGAAGATTTCTAGTTAAAATAGGAACTTCAGTTAACTTTTAAGTAGTAGCTTTGACTATGNCATTTCTCCTGACAGTTTACCCTTAAACCAGCACAGCTTATCCTTAACATCACAAGTTTTTAGCTCATTATTAAAAGTTCTAAGCTTCCTTCTATATGACTTGTAACTCTCAGTCTGCATCCCCATGCACATCACTGGAGTAGTCCACAGCACTGTAACTCACAAGATGAGAACAACTGAATTGCAGCATTAAAAATAGGAGGAAAATCAAGCAAGGAAGTCAAGAGCCAGATACAATACATACGTCTGGGAGTAACTTTAATGTCGATCCACCAGGCGAGCTGTGGCTTTCCACAGTATCTTTTGCTAAAGCTAAGTAACAGTTCTGACTGTAATTGTTTTTCAATGCTTATAACATTGCCAGACCTACATCTTTCATATTTCCAATATAAAATAATTCAGAAGACAATTTCAGTCAAGAAGCTCTGCTTCAGGGAAAACACTCTGAAATCTGCTATATTTCTAGATCTATGCTTAAGCAAATCTGGTATCTCTGTGCTTTGGATCAAGAACTTCAAATTCAGCCAGAGTTTTCAAAAAATGTGCATTTTGCCAATGAAAAGGAAAACAACAACTTCTGACAATGTTAAAACAGAACTGAAAAAGCAGATTAGAGATTGGAAAGACAACCTTATTCACTTTATTTGCCTATCAAACATGAAGTCAATACTGTCTCGTTTACCATAGTCACAATAATTATACATTTACAAATTTCATGAAATTATCATAAGAATTAATAAATGGGTGAAAATGTCTGTAAATACAGAAATGTACTTACTCTACTTAGTGCGCAGACATAAAATGTATATTGGTCAATGGCAACTTGAATTGACTGAATTCTTACATCTACAAAATAAACTCTACTTTTAAAGACATATTAGTCTTAACTAGCACAGAGTAGAATCAAAAGGAAACTAAGTTGTCAAAGCTGAAATAACACTGCTGTCAAATTCTGTTCAAACTGGGCAAGTTCTAAGTCTTCTAATAAAAGCGAGTTGACAGAGCCAGTAATAAACTGATTAAGTCTTAGCAACTACAACTTTCTAAGGTTCCATCTGTTCTATACATGTGCCACCCTGGGTCTTTGCCAGATTTGAGGCCCGGGACTCTCTTCTGTATTGTCTGTGACAGGACACTCCTGCTGTGCTCTGTCAACAAAGAAGCAGAGTCTGTTGGAATACAGAGGTGACAAACTGGGAAACATGTAGGATACAATTAATACAGACAGTTTGGTAAATAAAAACTGAGCTTGTCAGTCCAGAAGAATAGAAAATATGGATGAAAAGAAGGGGGCATGGGACTACAGCCAAAGCATTATGTAATAATACCACTAGGGGAAACTCAAAGTGACAAGTTTTGGAATACTTGCTGAAGAAGCAAACACAATGTGAACACTGGAAAAATTAGTCTAACAAACAACTTGGAAAAAGCATAAAAACATTTCAGAATGATGAATCCTGACAAATATACAAAGACAATAGATCCAGTTATATGAGGCACACTAAAAAGGAGACAGTTTCTCTGCAGAAGTATTTTTGTTGGTGTTCACCATGGAAAAGCACAGTTAAGAGTCTCACATCAGAGGACTCCCTCATGGAAGACTCAAAGGGTCTATTTCCAACAGAAGCATGGGTAGAACATGAAAACAAATTAATAAAATAAGCTTTAAAGAAGCTACTTGCCAGAATGAGGCATTTACTCCTTTAGCTTTGAAGAAGCTGATGTTACTGAAAAATGGAATAGCTGAACTACTTGAGATCACATACAACCTCACATTTAAAACTGCCCTAGTACTAATGGGTAACATAATCACTATCTCTAAGAAGATTCTAAGACAGACCAGAGAACTACAGACAAGTAAATTTGATATTTATATTGGATAAAGTGGTGCTAGTAAGTCTAGAACAGCTAGGGAATAAGTGAATAAATAAGAGACCACGTGGAAGAGTCATCAGAGCATTTGTAAAATAGTTACACTACACAAAGCTAATATAGCTTTTTGAAGTTACAAAAAAATGTCCAGCAGAGAAATTTGATTGATTGACAGCCTAGTGCAATTCAGAGACATTCTCCAAAGCCTCTTACAGAAATTAATCTGCCCTTTGAAGAAGAGCTAATGTCCTTTTGTGAATAAGTCACTGGTGAAAAGACAGGAAATAATGGTGGACCCTGATGGTCAGCTTCTACAATGGATGGAGCACCCAGAGGAGTGTCACAGGAACCTATCCCAGGACCCGTGCTTTTCAATGTGTTTGGGGAGGAGGTGTCCACAGATGCTATTCAGAACAGAAAAGACATGGGTCAACTGTGAAAACATGCAGGGTTTCTTTACTGGGAGTGGCTGGGAGGTGAAACAGAAGATTAAATTTAGTGTACATAAGCATAGTGTACATAAGTGAGACAAAAGGTAAACATGTTTCTAAATTTACATATACATCAGCCTCTGAGCTTGTTATTATTCCTCACAGATAACTTAAAACTGTTACGTTAGATTACGCATACACAACAAACAGTAAATGCAGTGCTCAGGAGACAAACAGGCAGGTAGCAGGAATTACCAGGAAACAGAATAAACAAAACCCACCACGAAACCACTCTACAACTGTATGCTGTACTGAATGCCTCATTGGTTCTATTTCCAAGTACCAAACAAAAGATAGTGAAACCAGAAAAAGTATAGAACGCTACTGAATACCTCCTGTACTAGGAACAACTAAATAAAACAGAATTCTTCAGCCGAGGGAATGAATAGCTGAGAGGAGCCATACTCTCTCTGCAGCACTGAGTCACACAAAGAGGAAGCAGTTGTTCCCCCTGCTCCCACTGGGACAACTTGCTGAAATCACACGGAAACAGATGACAAATGACAGATTCAACTTAAACAAAAGGAGACTGATCTTTGCATTTCAGGTAATTAAGCTGTAGACTTCTATGCCCTAGGCTCTTCTGAATGTTAAAAGCATCCATGAGCATATGAAAGACTGGGCAAAATTTTAGAAGCAAGGTGCATCTAGATCCACCAGATTAAGCGATGCTCTCTCTGGTTATGGGTGGTTTGAAAACTATCACCATGTGCTCGGTTTGTTTGTGTATTTTTCTCCCTGTGCATGTGCTATTGCCTCTGATGGAGTCAAGGGGCAGAGCTGCATGGCCTCAGTTTGTACAGCTGGGTTTGGACATGTTGATAGGTAACAGAGAAGGAGGAGAAACAAGACTGGCTAAAGAAACTTACGGCACTACAGGAAAGAGAATATTTGCCACAGGTAGCATAGTATAAAGGAGGGGTGTACTGGGCAATGTTTTGATATCAAGGGGAGGGGGCTGCAGGAATGAGTGTGGTCAGGGGATTGCAGCGCACAAAAAAAACCCAACAAATGGGAGTAAAGGTTTCACAGAAGCAAAGCGTGTTTTCTCTAGAAGTTTGTGTGTTGGTTTCAATCCCAAAATCCATAATTAGAAGTTTGTTAATTGACAAAATAAATTAGGAATGCATGTCCTGATATAAAAGTTTATCTCCAATTAACTGAATATTCTAAACCTATCAGTAGTTTTTACTTGAATCTCCCAGTTTCTCTTCGTCTAAATAGTAAGTTCTGTGATGAACATAAACACCATTACTTTCAAGGCCTCAGCAGATATACAGTTCTGTTGTTAGAACTGGGTCTCAGTAGTGCTGAGGTTGAGCAGTGGAACTTCATACTCTGTTTTTAGTAATGTGTCAACTCCTAAACATCAGGGTTTTCTTCATTTTGGGTATAATCTTCTGTTAAAAAGTACAACGAAGGAGGCAATATGAGTTTTAAATCTAAGGAAAATATCAAAATAAGCAAGTGTTAAGATCTCACCTGTAGTAAGTATGAGCCAGCGGTATCTGCAATGGAACTCTCATTTTGTATCGTGTTCTGTTGGGTAATAGCATCCTCCTTCTTTCGTTCCTTCTGCCCTGCTTCATCATCTTCATACTCATCAAGGCTCTAAAATGAAAAATATTCATTTATCAAAAAGTCCTTGCATGTTCCTTCACATGCTTCTCGTATTTCACAAAGCTCATGCATCACTGAATATTTTCAAAGATTAATTTCATATTTCAGAAAAGTTTAATTAAATGTTTAAATTATTTTCTTCCCAACTGCTTTTTCTTCATCACAAAAGTAAGAAATTATCAAAACCAGATCCAATTTAACAGGAGCTTTAGACAACACTGAGTTCACTGCTAATCCTTCTATGAGCAGATGGGACTACACACGAGGTTCCTTCTATTTGAATGATTCTACACTCCTGTTTGTTACATGCAATAGTATTACCTTTATACACAAGAGATTTTGAGGAAGTACAGAAAAAAGAAAAAAAGAATTAACTGTATTCTTCGCTCAAGAGCTGACCTTTTTTGACACAATAGCATCTGCTGAGACTGAAATGTCAATCTCCATCACCCATCTCAATTGTGCTCTCCTCATTTTTTGCTTTGTCTCGAAAATTTGCCATTGAAAATCAGTCATTTTTAAATCACTTGGTTAGTCATTAATTACTAACAACACTTGTATATAACATTTTGACTCTTCAACACAAATGTTTCTTACTAGATTTGCTGAAATACTTCCTTTGAAAGGATTAAGTTTCCAAAGCACTGACTGCTGACAGGCAAGAGATAGGAAAAGTAAGCAGGTAAATAATTTTTTTTTAAAAAAAGTAATCTGTATTACTGCCTTTGTTATAGCTCAAAGCCACATTAAGGCCATGTAGAGATGTGAGGACTCAACTAACTTTGGACTAAGACAGTTATGTCTAGATCAGTCTATTAATTTAACATACACAGTTTACAGAATGAAAAAAACCACTACCTTATGTTCAAAAGATTAACTTGAAGCAGACAAAGCTAAAAAAAAAAAAAAATCTGGCCGTGACATCAGGGAGCTAACCAGCCTAAGACATCAGAAAAAGCTTCTAGATTAATGTAAAATACCTTGAGAAACAGGGTACAGGACTACCAGAGAACAAAGATGAACGTCAAATTATTTCAGCTGAAATTTCTAATGCACAAAATCCAAAGCCACTATTCTGAGGCTTAGATGCTGACAATCTCTGGCATCAAGTTAACCAACGGACACACAACTAACCAAAAGCATACGAGAATGCCGGAATATAGTAAATTTTAAAATAAAACCACTTGTATTTACTAGCTGAAAATAGCACTAGTAATATCAAAAACTAGCTTCAGCTCCTCCCAAGTAAACACTATGGTGATACAAATGCTAGAAAACTGAAAAACTAAAAAGGTATATGTTTCAGAAAGTGAACATAATAAAGAGAGCACAAGTGAACCTGAATAAAAGCCACTTAAACTCTCTACAGCAGTGCTCATGACAGCAATACTAATGCAATTTCACCAGACTACTTCTAACCAATCTCTCTATGCAACTGACGCAGACCTGTCTACTTCTATCACTAAGAAAAGGCATACTTAAAAGATTATAGCTGAACCATTATACATTCAAAAACGCTTTTAATAAGTCTTTTCTAATAAAATAATTATAAATATTTAATTTAGTTCTCTTGGATCCACTTATAACAGAGCGTTTCAAAAAACACTGTTATGGTACATTCTAGGAAATGATCTTTAAATCAACATCCTCTACCTTTTATAAACTGTAAAGCTTAAAAATTTTGGTAACATAAACTTAGGTCTGTATCCTAATCTATCCCATTATCGTACTGATACAGTATGAAGTGACACAATAAGAAATAATAAGCGCCTACTGCAACAAGAAACAGAGTAATCTTCAGCTCTTACTAAGCCACTCTTGTTCAGAAAGAACTATAGGGTTGACAGAATATATCATATAAATGATGACTAATGTCATGCAAATGAAGAATGATACTGTGTTAGAAAAACACAAAAACTTTCATATTATTCTTCCAATTTCCAAGTTGTTCAAGTCAGAGAATGGAGATCCCAGATAACCTCAAACGAAAGAGATCATTTGAAATGTGTTTGGAAGAGCAGCGTCTGAAAAGCATAGGAGAAAGCCAAATCAAGACCGAAGACACTAGTAATCTTCACATACCACAGAAAGGTATTTTCAAGGAACAACATCCTTTAAGGAGAAGAATAAAGCTCAAGTATCAATACTGTAGGGTAAAAAAAAAAAAGTTTTAGTAGGGACTAAGTAGACACGTGCTCCTTTCTTCACAAATTCTTTCCTTCTTCAGATACATGCTCCTCATAAGCTTTCCAGAGACCATTAGCATTCCACAGAAATATTTTTCTCCAATTACATCTGCGATGAAGAATGTTCTTCTCTCTTTTAATATAAGATCACCTGCTACTAACTATTCCCTTAGCAATTTTGGACAGGAACAAAATGGCATCATATCAAAGTAAACCCTTTCAGATAGGATTTGCCAGCAACTTCTCAGGAAGGTCCACAATCACCAAAGTCTCCTGATCAGTACCCTCAAAAGATACTCAATCCCCCCAAATAACTCATACTTGCAAAGTTAAAGGCCCTCTTCCTAAGCATAGAAGAGTTACAGTTTACATAAATCTAGTTCAGAGCATACAGCCTCTGTTTCAAACATCACTGGGGCTTGCTCCCAACTCCAGTTCCCATCGCTGGAGCAGCTGCCTCTGCCAGCTGAGGTCAGCAAAAGTTTGGGTGGTGAGAAGCACAGAAGCAGCAAGTTTTTATTACTTGTAACAGATGAGGTAGAAGAGTCAAAGGCACAGGTTGATCCTCACCATTTGCAGCTGATGTGGCACATTTGGCTTGGGGTTGCCAAAGCCTTTATGCCCTCAAGCACATTACTTGTTGCTGTCAAAGGCCTTCTGTGGTTTCCAACACAAAGGTTACAGTCCCCTCCCAAACATGCAGACACGCACATACCCACACACCAATTTAAACAGTGGCTACGAAATGCAGGCAGAGCACAAGTGAACATGATAACCACATAACGTAAACATTTTACTGCTTTTTACTGAAGTTATGAAGTTTTGCTTCAACAACCATTAGCCTTAGTAAGGAAATCTACTTGTTTTGATGAAAGAAGCTTTTTTACTGAAAATATCCTGTTTATGCACTTCATCTTCAGTTACTGACTGCTGGTATTATTGCCACTTATATTCTAAGCTCACTTTTAAGATAATAAAAATCAATAAAATCAAGTTTCAGTTGATACATGATTACTGGAAAACTTTAAAATGTTACACACTTTAAAAAATGTTTTTGTTTTTTTTCAAATTGCCCTGCAGTTGAAACTGCCTCAGCACACAGACATTTCAATCAGAACGCTTGCACTGCAGGCTCTCTCAAATACTACATTTTCCTTTAGGAACTAGTTTCACATCACTGAAAAAGACATAAATGCAGCTCTTACTTTCTCTGTCAGCACAGCAGAGAAATGGACTTGTAACCACCGAGGTGTAATTCTGACCCATTATATAATTCTCTCTGTCCATTCCCTTTCCTCTGCCTCTTTATTTTGCTGCTAGGCACATACCATTTCAGATTCTTATTTTCCATTAAAATCATCTGAGTTTTGTACAGCAGATATTCAATATGACATTCCCACATCTGAACTCAATATAAGGAATCCACAAAAATTCTTTAGGTTTTCTAGCATTTCAGTAGATGTTTGAAGTTGTAGTATAAACATTTTTCTGTAAACCTCTAGTATGGAAAATACAGAATAAGATGCTTTCAAAAGAATCAGACTGATGAAAAAAACAGCCACAAAGATATCCCCACATTCCAGCGCATGACCAGCCTGCGGATTAAGAAGACATTGTATGAGAACACTTCTAATAATTCACTGGTTTGCTTCCTAAAAACATTTGTGCATTGCTAAGAGCAATCAAAAATTGGGGAGTGCCTGTCTTCTCCCTGAAAGTAAGTGGTATTCCTCCATGCAGGTGGGTCACTTTCTGAGCACACACAAGCTGCTCTTGCCACAAGAAATGGTGCCAAGTCAAAATGTCACTATTCCCATCCCCCTTCCTGCCCAACCTGCTTCTGCCTTGCATTCTGCTGGCTGAGCACATAACTAAGAGCTTCCCAGTTCATTTCATGAAAAGTCAGGCAGGTTGGTTTCAGCAGTTTTAATTAGTTCAATTGATTTTGCCCGGACCACATAGGAGCCCATTCAAACTCTTTATTTTGCAGAACTCCAGGAATGGTTGTGCTAAGTCAGCTTTTTGAAAATGATGAGCCCTTGAGATAAGAACATATTTAACCAGTACAGCAAGATGTGCAAGCAGATACACACTCTCAGTAAAACCCTGTGTTCAACTTCACATTGGGCAATAAATAGAGACTGCACACCACAAGCACCATCAGTTATCTTGACTATTTTTTTTTAGCCTAACCATGTAAATAATCTAGGAGAGGAAACAAAGTCTAGGTTTCTTCTCATTTCCTCAAAAGGATTCTGAAAAATTAAAAAACAAACAAACAAAAAGTTAAAAAAAACAAATTTACAAGACACTTGGCATGTTTAGAAGTTTAAAGTGCACTATCACAACTTCCACTCAAACTGCAAAGTTTCTATTAAATGTAAATATTTCCTAAAAGCTTCCACAGTAGAAATACAAGTCAAGATACAAGAACTGCTTTTGACTTTGAAAAAAGAAATCTATCTAGGCAATTCACTATAGCAATATACATTTTGGGATTCAACATTACCTTTCCCTTGGCTGACCATTCAAAAAAGCCTAGAAAATTAACTGCAAATAAAAGACAACTTCTTTATACATTTCTCTATAATCACTTATCTTACTCCAACACTGAAAACCAAATGCTTCCTCACTTTACCATGCACAGCTCTCTTATTGGCTAAGTCATCTTCCCACCTCTTTGCACAGTATCAAACCCTTCTGTCATCACCTCCAAAAACAACCAGCAAAACCTAGCAAAAATCCCAAACCTCAGTGATCTCAGATTATACAACCTTTCCCTTTGGGGAACATTACTTTTAATCATAATTTTTTAACATACTTTTATTACCATGTGCAGATAGCACCAAAAATATTTAATTAAAACCTCTTTAGAGTAATAAAATCTTTCATTAGAACAACAGTGAAATTGGGAAAATTGAATCTTTTTCACTATGCAAGCCTTTCATCACTTTTAACTTGCCTTAGTCCTTTTCTTTACAAGTTGAAAAACATCCTAATAGAGGTGAAAAGAGCTAATGTTGTTCCTAGGAACTATCTGAAACCTACAAACAGTTTCATGGATTACCCAGTAAAATTATTTTTTTTAAGAATACTTGACTTCAATTCTCACATTAAGAGAGTCCAAAAAAGGATATTGAACTCCAACACCTTATCTGCATGATCTCTCTGCACTTTTGAAAGTCTACGTATCCAAATGGAGCAGTCCAATATCAACAATTAGTATGATCACAAGCATGGATTTTTAACACAGAGGAAGAGTAAAGGGAGGAATCTTTGGTATCCAAGATCAAAAGAGGCCAGAACACAGCAATGGGTCAGTGACCAGCAGGTGGGCCAGAGCACAGCTGACTGCAGCCATAGGATGTGCTGCCTTGACCACGATGCCAACAAAGCAACCCAAAAAGGCGAGCATCACTTAGAGATCAGTAAAATGCACATCTCTTGCTTTACAAAATTCACAGCCTTCTTCATTATAAGTCATATTTATATTTTGTTTGAACTCTACCCTTTTCTCACCCATAACGAGAATTTATAAATGCCCACTTTGTGCACTCAATTATATTCCAGAGCAAATACAATTTGCAGTCTTAAAATCCTCTCAGAAATGCTTCTGGAAAAAAATCCCAACATATTTCTCTGTATTACAGCAAAATAACAAAGTCTTTTGAATTCTTTTAAAGCTTTAAGTAAAACATCAACTAGATCAACACCAGAATGTCAGTTATCCCTCATTATAATAACAAAAAGCAGCAGTGTTTCAGTTTGTTTTCCAGCAAAATAAACTGTTTGGTCACCACTGTCTACAAACATACCATAAGAATGAGTTCAAAAGTCAAATGTTTAACTTACACTAATCACCAAAAAATCCTTTATCACAAGGCTTGTCAAGAATGATTGGTGGAAATGCTTAATTTAACTACCTAGTATGCGATAATAAAGTCACAGAATAAAATTCCAGGGACACAAGGAAAGTTGTCTTGCAAAACACAAGCTATTAAAAACCTTTTAGAAAAAGAGAAAGACATATTAAAAAATATGGACTGGCAATCTATCAGAATTAAGCACCAAAATATTAAATACTAAACTCAAAGTTATCATTTTAGGGCCCTTCTGACTGATCACCACCTAAGAACAGTACCAAACAGCACAACTGGCTGAAGATCCTTATACAAAGACATCACACTGCTGACACCTGTTCCATGGGGAGATGATTACATTAATACAATAATGTCTCATCCAAAAGAAGTCCCAAATTCTTGCTCTCAAAAAGAAAATATAAATCAACATCAAAAAAAGGGGCTAAGTAAAAAGTAGCCTGATCCTCTTCATGCTGTAGCATCCACAGGCCACCTTACTTCCAGAGCTACAGGACACTGATACAGCACATCCCTATGTGCTAGAAATTAAACATGCCCCTTCTCATTCAGATTTTGCATACAGCTCTTCTTACTTCTATTTTGCTGGTAACAACATGTCTCTTCCCTCCTCGGCTAATGGTTTACTTCTGGTACAGACTTAATAAAGCCTACATTCTGTACAGAGAAATCACTGATAGCATTGAACATATGAATCAAAAAGTGACAGGAATGTTCCCAAAAATCACACACATACAAAAGTGGAGTCAGTCAGCAAACCAGTCTCAGTAGCCTCCCAATCAACATTCTGAAATGATGTGTCCTATCTGAAACAAAGATTGCAAACCAGTGGCTTAGCAGAAGAAATCTAGTAAAACAAAGTCTGCCTCTTTCAGCCAGGAGGAAAAAAATTGTTGAAGATATTTGCACTGTTCACAGAAGAAATATTTCTCAGTTTGCATCATGCCATAGAGGATAGGAAACAACCACAGACTGCGAGAGCAGAAGAGAGAATTCGTGCTGGATGTACAGAAAACAAGCAATAGTTTACACACTTGATGCCCACCTACACTCTTTTTCCTATTAAACTTGCTCCTGTATGAAGTAAGATTCTGGGAGATACTGGTATTAGAGGGCATGTAAACAATGGCTGAACAAAAGCCACTCAAACAACAGCTAGATAATGACATTAAAATATCTGTAGCCATCAACATTTTGACTTTCATTGCCATGTATTTCTGCCAAAACTAAGCAAATAGAAACAATGCTCCAAAAGAAAGATGAAGTCACATAGAAACAGACATACACACTGAGCACCCTTCTCTTTAAAGCCGGAAAAACAGGGAGAGAAACAAATCTTGGAGAAGATTAGCACCCTATTTTCAAAACAGAATTATCCCTTTTAATGTGACCATGTCATATATAAGAATGTTTTTTCCCTAGTACACCTATAGTGCTTCTAAAAAGAAATAAAGATGAGATCAGTACTTGAGGAACATTCTAAAAGGAGATCAAACAGTTAACCAGTGGAACTGTATCTCTATCCTATCCTCTGATGTGTGCAGTTTGTAGCCATCTATATTGTCTGAATACCAACTTGCATTTTTTTTTAATTATTAAATGCAGTACCTTCGTAGGTTTCTGATCTCTTGCTTAATGGACTAATTGTCATTCTTCTACTCTCTGAATCTCACTCAGTGTTTACACACAGTAGGTGTGGGATTGGTCAAACTAAACAAAGCCAAAGAGGCTGATGACAACCAAGTACAGACCAGCCAGGACAACAGACTCAGAACTAATTCCAAGGGAAAAAGAAAACTCTGGCACAATGCTTTCTTGAGAGTTGTACTACACTTCTCATTTGGGAGTGGGATCTTCTGAATCCATAGAAAAGCTGATAAAAATATCAATCATTTTCTGATCCCCAGCTGCTTCTTTTGAGTTCTAATGTAAGTGTTCTAACCAGATAGATATGGATTCTACATTCAGCTGTGGGTCAGAAAGAAGTTGTACTGAAAAAGCATTTTAAACAGGATAGACACATATCTGGATTTAAAAAAAAAAAAGTTTAACTTGACTTCCAAGGCAATAAATAGGCATTTTTGAAGTGCTCAGCACTGATGTCAGGAATAGACAGCACTGAACAAAACTGTGCAGGCAGACAAAGCACACGTGTGGTACTGAAGCCTGCTAAGACAGTAATAAACAGGTAAGATCAAAAAAGTTTAAAGTTGTTGCTTCAGTCAATATCGTAACTCTTTCTGGGAAGAACACTTCATAACCACAAAATAATCCTAGTGACAGTTCTGTGAAGCTGTTTCCAACCCAAAACTTCAAAAATCATTCTTGAGCTCTGTATTTGGAGAGAAGCCCTCTTCCCCAGGGGCTTTGACAACAATTTTTAAAAATAAATATATCCATGTCCAAGGCTCCTGATGGAAATCCAGTCCAGATTCTCATAGTGCAATCTCACATATTAACAGCATCAAAGTCTTCTGTCACCATTACTTGTACCTTGCTTCTAATGGAAACTGTACTCAGAAATTACAGCTCTTTTGTACCCATCACTTTTCTTTGAAGTCACTAGTGATGGGGTTGTGCATGCATGTGTTGAGTGCCGCTGTAATAAATATTTAATAATACATTAGTATCCTTAAAATATGAAAGTTGCACAAGTGCGGGAGAGTTAATTGAAGTTTGCTAAAAGTGAAATATGCAGATTAGCTGCCACAGTAATTCAAGGGCTAGACAAAACAGGCAGTTACCCTTCCACCTGAGCAGTCAGCACTGTATTCAGCCTTCAGCCAGCTCAGCAGGTGTTTGACTCTTCCCATTCAAAAGCTGTGTGAGGAATTGAGGGAACTATGGTACTGACTTGGGAGTGAGAAGGAGAAAGCGTGGGAGACAGAGCTGTGGGAAAGCTCACAGAAAGAACATGTAGCTGATGCCTGGTGAGAGGGAGTTACTCAAGTAAATAGAGATTACAGCAGCAAAAATAAGCAAGCAAGCAAAGGACACATCTGTTTCAATCGGTCTGAGAAGCAAAACTACACATTGTACTTTTTTGTGGTCTTTCTGTCACTGTCAGATTGAGCTGCCTAACTTCCTCCACAGCACGCATCCAAAACTTTGACATTTTGATTACCAGGTCTAGGACAGAGCTGGACATATTCCTCTTTCAGTAGATAAGAAAAACTACGCCTTCAGGATGAGAACATGCAGATAGAGAAGACTTTGCCACTGAAGAGAAGTTCATGTGCACACTTTATGTCTGCAAAACAGTACCAGCCCATTCAAGTACCTTCGTACAAAACTAACATTTGAATATGGTGACCTCAGAATAGAGAAGAACATGCACAGACACAAAACCACATCAATCCAGGTGTGAGGAAATCTAGTACAGCATCATAATGGGAGGAATGAGTCACGTCACACAGTTTGTTCAAAACAAGGGCACTCACTGGAACCTCACACTACTGTAACTCTTTGCATAAGAGAACAATGGTATTTCCATAGGAAATCAAATCAGAATAAAGCACGAATACATAAAGCAGGGAAAATGTTGGATAAATAAAAGCTTATATTCACAACTGCAGAAAGCATTTGTACAAAAGGTAATTTTCTCCTACTGTTATTTTAATTGTTGAGCGACTGATCAAGCTTTGGAGTATTTTTAGCCATAGAGTTACTTGCATACAATATTGCATTAAGTCTTGGCCAGATCTTCAGCAATCAATGCTTTGTACTTCACCACATCTACCTTTTTAGACCAGACAGCTTAAGCAAATCATTAAGATTTCACTTTAGAAGGCGTTTATTATCTTGAATCATTACATCAATTGTAACATGCATTTTTCAACTGTACAATAGGCATAATTGGGTAAAGTCCTCTTTTCTGAAGTACTCAGAAATCTGCCCGTTAATGATGACCAGGTAACTTTGCTACATGCTGACGTGGATTTGTTCTGTGCTCCAGACCCAAGGCAATGGCAAGGGTCTTCCTTGCTGAGGCACAGAACAGAAGAACTATGACATCCCTTCCCCTCCAATTTCTATTGAGTGTAATGAAAGCGTGAGGTCAAGGTTAAGACTGACACACAAATTAACACGTGTCATCTTTACCATGGTAACTGTTCACATGCGTTGTTTTCTATACAGCAAACTGTGGTAAACATAAAGAAATTCAAGCTCTACCATTCCCTGGTGAAAGAAAGGTAAACAATTATATGCATATTGTAGGTACCACAGGGTTGGAGCATTCACTTCGTTACCATGGAGCAGCCCTGAGCCATTCCTGTGCCCAACCCGACAGCCTGTCACTCTGACCAAAGAGGATGAGAAGAGGAATTCATATGAGCTGACAACACTGGAAATGGAATTCAGAGCTCAATTAATCTCATGTAACTACCTATCACAGCCAAATAATACTTTAAACTAAATTTTTTTCTCTTGATTTAAAGAATCTTAATGACAAAAAAAAATTTCAAAGATTAACTGATGCTCCAGTAGGGATCTTCATGTTGTAAACAGGAGGACATACACACACCCCTCCACAAAGCAAAACCAACAAAATAAACCCTGCTGCCATTGCTACGCTTGTACTCCAACCTAAGCCAGATGAATGCAAGTGAAGAAGTATCCAAGGAGGAGTCAGGAATGAGAATTCTCCTGTTCACGTTATTAAAATGTGCTTTTAATTTCTCAGACTACAAGTTAAAGCCTGTAATAATGTCACTTGGAAAACAGATGGCTGAGTGAGCATCTGAGGGTGAAAAGGAATGTTTTTACAGGCGCAGTTAGTAAATACCACTGGCTCCTGCAGACATTCTTCCTTAAATGGAAATTACCATTGCTTTAGGTTAGAAAAAAAGGTCTTGATACAATAGAAGTGATCGGCTAGCTATTAACCTTTTAGCACCTGCACTAAACAAACGAAAAATTAGCAGAAGGCTTTATATATATATATAACTCTGTTCAGTAAATATTTAAAACTCTTCCCTGCCATGTGATTCTTGTCTGTAGATTTGGAAGAGCAAGGAATCCTCAAAAACACTATTAAAACAACGTGGAAACACAGAGTCTCCCTGCATATCTATGACTAACTGCATGAGTACACTAGACAATTTAAAGAAAGGAAACTACTGCAGATACAATCAGAACTGAACCTTCACCCTAAAGCTGAACTTTATTTCAACACTGAAATAACCCTGCATTGCTTTGATTTTATTTTTATGTCCTATTTTTTATTTTCACATGTCCCCCTGCAACTGCTTTTTCCAGCCAAGAAAACAAGACTTCTCCCTCCCCCAAGATTCCTAACAAATTTAATAACATGATGGGCAAGGCTGGAGGTTCCATAACAGCTTAAATTAGCCTGTGTCCATTTAGCTATACTCCAACTCTCCCTCTTTCCTGCTTCTGCCCATGGACATCTACCAGCCCTCTGCATCACCTCCCCTGACAATGGCAAGTCATGTCAGAGTAATTTGCTAGCAGAAAGCTACCTCTATAAAAAGTGACTAGTATTTTGTACACCTTGGTCCAGCTAACTACAGGATCAAATGAGTGCCAGGGTCAGCACAGGCAAGACAGGTAAAAGCAAGGAACTAAAGCAGCCTGGACACAGAAAAGGTTAAAACTCTCACAAAATTAAAACTCCAGCAATTCAAACCAAAGAAATAGTGAGGTACTCATCTAAAAGCACATACTAACATTTAACATCATTAACTACTTGGGGATATAAATAGTGACCCTGATAATACTAAACACCATCTATTTTTAAAGGGAAACAAACTGCTGATTCAGATTTCAGAGCTCTGACACGTGGCCAAGGCGAGTTCTTGAATCTGCAGGCTGTATGGGCTACAGAACAGTTTGCCCCTTGCAACCTGCACAGCTCCTATTACTCTTAAGTAGAAACAAGAGGACTACTCATCCATTCAAGCCCTGAAGTTTCACCACCATGCCATATGATGCCATAGCTCCATGTATCTCATTAAATGGAGTTGGGATAATAAAAGGCTCTGACTCTCTTCTGTATCTCCTTTTCAATTTATGATTTGTGTTTAAAGACTGTTTTTCAAATGTGGAAACAGGGAAGCAAGACGTAAGTACATGTATGCATTGTCATATCGAACGCCCACGAAAGCTTTCACAGTCATTCAGTACTGATACAAAATGCTGTAAGAAAGGATTTCTCCCAAAATCTTAGTTCACATTATAAACAACCAAACTGATCAGTGACAAGAAAAAACACCTTGCACACAGGATGCAGACTGATACAGTTAAGCATTTCATTCAACCTAAGAAGATTTTGTTGCAAAAACAGCAATTACATTACAGGAAAAAAAAACACAACAGCATACAAAAAGCCACACCCAAAGAAAACATCAATATCAGATAAATGTCAGGAATAACACAGGTGCAAGGATCCTGTTGGGACAAGATGACAAACTAGATGGTTCTTCAAGGCCCGCTGCAGCCTCATTTTCCAGGATTTTGTAACAGCAAACTCTTAACAGGAAAAGTTAGTGGCAACACAAACAACAAATAAGGACAAAAAACTGTACCAAGAACGTATTTCTCCCCACCAACCTTCATGCACACATCCCACAGAAACCACCTGCAGTTGCACAGCAAACTGAGAGAAGCAAATATAAGCAGCAGGACAATTCTGCTCTCACACCGTCCAGCATGTATGGGATTACAGAACTCTGGGTCTTCATCAGAAGACAAAGGCACACACACCAAAAATTCCCCTAAGCAGAATACAGTTCAAATCTGGGAAGCTAACAGTGAAAAAAAAAAAGAGACAGAAAATAGTTGTTCCACACCTGCTTTGCTTTCAAACACATTCCCACTCATCTCTGCCAAGCAAGGATGCTGGGACAGTTGGAGTGTTTCCCCTGAATGAGGATAACTGCTCTTACGACATTTCAATGTATAGGATCTTGTTTTTTTTAAGCACAGAATATCAGTCCTTAGATTACATCTTTCCCCCCCGACCTATCCAATTGTCTGCACCCTAGTATTAACTTCAATTACTATTAGTCTATCATATCTACTAAAGAAACTTTGATCCACATCCATCTTCCCTGCTAGTTTAGTCAGAATTACCATCTTTCGTACAACCTGTCTTTCTATTAACACAAGCTATTCACAAGACAACTACAATAGACCTCTGCAATGGTTTTAGTTAAAATCCTAGGAAAAAAACATATGCCAAATTACACAGTCTATTAGTCAAGAAAATTAAATAAAGTAGATCTCTCACTAATTTACCTGGAACTGACTCCTACCCAGCAAGCATTTGCATCTAGATTTATGCTCCTGGAATTGTTTTTTAAATTATAATCATAATTTTATACTCAAATTCTCTGAAAACCCACCCAGTATTCCAAGGTTTCTTAGAAATCAGAATTACCAGACCAGAGACTACTTTGGACAATTGCTCTGAGTTTAAGCTATCCAGAGATGCTCATTTTCAAATGTTTATCCTTACTGGAGATTAACTAACTCCCTAGAAAAAACTCTTTTGACATGAATACTTACACTTCTTTCCACCAAGCAGGAAACAGAAATATTTCTTGAACATGTACTCCTAATGGGAGGCACTCACCTATGTAGCATAGTAATACCAATCTAACCAGAAAGGCAAAAAAACATGACAGACTATGACCAAATAATTGTTAGAGGCAAAAAATCTCATTTAAGTGAGATGGAATCCTCCAAATGAAATGTAGCACTTGGCCACAGCCATGCTACCACACCTCCACACCTCGGAAATGAAAGAATTCACTGGAAGTATCCAAATCGTTTGAAACAACACCTTACTTTGCACTGCCATGAGCTAACAACATACCCACTGTCAGTAACTACCTTAAGTGAGACAGGCAAGCAAGAGGCATACAACCCAGCACTAACACACCATCATAGCTAATGACTGACTGTAGCCCCAAGTCTAAAGCAGTCAGTCCCTTGTGGATCTTCTCTGGCAGATGAATGCAGCTTCCACTGGAAGCAGAAATGTCCAACCCAATCCACAGTGGTCTCAGTTCTTGGTAACAGAAGCTGCTGGGCACCTCCAGAGGAAAGATCTGAAAAGTACTGGTTGAACCACCTATCAAGTGTTGGAAACATTGAGGATTTATCTGACTATGCTGTCTTTGATACATGACTTATTTACAATCTTTTAAAAAAGAGACAAGAACTGCAATTTTTTTGTTTTTCTTTTCAGTGAATCCAATGGTTTATTTATTACACTCCTACAGTGCTTTAATTTGTGGTTTTCTTCACATGCCACCCTCCACTGAGCTGCGCTCCATGGCGCAAAGCTCACCATGCTGAGCTTTCAGTTATTCAGCAGCACAGACTAAACATTTACCTCTATCTGCCAAAAAGCACATGCACTGCTAATAGTCTGTTCTTAAAGAAAAAAATTTTATACAAGTATTTGTAAAGAATGCCTATTTTGAAACACAGCTTTCAATTGCTTGGTGAAACCCTTTGGCAAGGATATTGTGCATTCCTAGGAGGATTTAAATTAGCTTGCTGCAGAACAAAACCTAGGTTACGGATAGTAACTTGGATACAGTCACACACGCACAAAAGAGTACATTCTCATTCCTCCTGATCTTTTTCCTTGAAAAAACACAACCATCAACATGCAAAGTCCGTTTTAATACTATAATGTGATGGGGGTTTTGAGAAGCAAAACATACTGACTGCAACAAGGTCTCTAAAACAAATTAAACCTGTTTGTTCTTCTCAAAACTACTATGGAATGTAACTTTGTAAAATTCTACAGTATTAAGTTGAAGTTGCTAGTTTTAAACTGACATTTGAACAGAAAATTCTACATTAAGGTCTTGAATTGTACATCTCGATTTGGAATTCAATGCCTGATTTTTTTAGTAGGATTTGAGACACACTTGCTTAAAATAATTTTAGTTGCTCACTCAAATCTCCCTTTTCTGCTCAGCTTATGAGTAGGGTATCAGAATAAAGACAGGCCTTAACATATAAAAGAAAGTTTAAACGGTCCCATTAAAACAAATCTTCTCAGCATTCAGTTCCCAACTTCTAGGGAACCTTCATATACATGATAATTAGTTTCCTGAAAGGCTATGGCTTAAATGTCATTTCTTTGTCTTGTAAATTCTAATTATTCATAGTAAATAAATTAGTGATACTCTTTTATTGCTTAAAGCAATGCAGAAGCTTGAAGTAATCATACAACTGGCAAAAATTAAGAGTTCTCAAAAAGGAAAGTAAAACTTCATTCTTCACATTCCAGTAGACTTAAAAAGGGCTCCATTAACACTAACAGGGAAAGGGCCATTGACCTAGAACTTTACTTATGGTCCAAAACTATTAATGAAGTCTGAAGAATAAAGAGTAATGGGTATTCAAAATCCCAATTCCTGTGATGTAGCAGGAGAATGAATAAGCTGTGCTCTAATTTACTCTGACATGCAGCACATCATGTCTGCAGAAGCAGTATGTTAGAAAAGACCATCTTTCAGGAGTCATATGCTCGGGAAATGGCCGATTCCTGGGGATTCTCACACGACCTTTAGTTTAATAGCAAAATACTTAGAAATAAAATCCAGCTACTTATCTTACATACAAGTCATAAAGAAAGAAAAAGAGGTGAGGGGGAGGAACATGTTAAGTAGCCTTATTTGAGGAGACAACTATAAAATCAAATGGAATTTATGACTAACATTATTGCTATTACTATTGTTGTTGTAGTAGTTCCTATAAACTACTGAGCCTTATCCCACCTGCAAATTTTAGGTTATGGAAGTCACAGTTATCCACTACTGGAAGAAAGAGACAGCTTGAGTATGCCCCTTGAAAATTGTCAAAGAAAAAGACTTTTAACTATCAATTCCCCAGCAGATGCATTACTGATAAATAAACACAGAACATTAACAAGTATCAGGATGACAAAATTACTTTGAACTTCCCCCAAATTGCTCAAATTTGGGCTCCACAACTATTTTTTATGCACAAAGAAGCCATTTCACAGCACTCTGATTAACAGAGCAAGAGCAGACACTATTTTTGTATTGGCCACTTTTAAGTTTCATATCAGCACAATTAAAGAGTCAAACCCAAATCAAAGGACAAACCTCATTTTCAGCCTAGGAACAAAGAGCTTCATCCCCAAAAAGTACATATTTGAGGTTTAATATTGCCCATTAAGGGAAGCTTAAAAGCTCAATAAATTTCATTGGACACACAATTGAGAATTTGGCTTTCTGAATGGAAACCAACAAAATAAACCACCATTCTTGAAAACACTAGGGTAAGTGCTACTTCACAAACAGTAGTATCATTCAGCTTCCAAAACCATCCTGTAAAGAAATCCACTATGTAATCCATTCTATCACATTTTATCTAAACATTTCATAAAACTTTTAAGAAAGAACATATATTCTTAAAATAGTGGAGTAAGTATTCTTACTTATCACAAGGACGGCAAAAATCTTTTAACAAAACAAACACTATCAGAGTGATTAAGATATGAAGATGGATTTGAAAAGTTATGGAATTTTTCTACTAGTCAGAATAAACATTTAATGCTGGTTTCATATTCAAATTTAAATTATCTGTAACAGATACATTTGTAAGTGCATTCCATAATTCATCAAGATTATGAGTCTCCTAGATGGTTGCTGTAAGCAATAGCAGAATTCTTTAAAATACTAGAAATATGTGACTACATATCTATCCAAATAAACACTGAGTATTTTTGTTACTAGAAATACTTCTGGTTCTGTTTGCAATTAAAATGTTTCAGTTTAAAGAATGAGGAACAATTTACAAATATTTCCTACTTACAATTATTTTATTGGACATACCCTTTTTGGATTCATTGATTTAATTTTTGAAAGAAGAGTTGAATTAATTATGGTCCCTAAGCCCCTGAAACATCCGGAAAGAAAAGGATCTGAGAAAAATGTAAACTTTTACTAGCTTCTGAGAAAGAATTACTTGTGCCTCAAGGTAACTTTGTTTCTTTTCCGTTAATTAAAAACCCAAACAACTAAACAAACAAAATCAAAAAGGACAAATGCCCACACCACCAGGCACTCTCTCTGATATGCCTCTGACAACCACTAACTTCAGCAAGGAGAACCAACAAAAAGACACTTTTCTCAGATACGCTTTATACTCCCCTTACTCGTATTAAAACATGATTAAACTACAAAAATCAGAGTAAATTCTGAAAACAGGAAATGAAATTAAATGAACAGGAGGAAAAGAAACTGGAGGGTGTAAAGAGCAAGAGCACATGAAGAAGGGCTTGTTCGGTCTGCTGAAGAGGAAGACGAGGAGCAATTTAATAGCATCCCAGAACTATCTGAAGGTTAGTTAGAAGGATGAGGGAGCCAGTCAGGCTGTTCTCAGAAGCAGCAGATGATATACCAAAGGGTACAAAACACAATCAGCTGGACACTAGGAACAATATTGCAGCAAGAAAGCAGCAGTACAGCACTGGCTCAGACCACCAAGTGAGGCAGTGGAACATCCATGCTTACAGGTTTTTAAGCCTCAGCAAAACAAAGCCATGGCTGACCTGATCCAGGGCTGCTCAAAGTACTGCTCTGAAACTTCCAAATGCCTCCTTTAATAAACATTTCCATGCATTTACAGAGCCAGTGGAGCTGCCCGATTTCTTTTTCATGCCCTGTCCCTCACTTTCTCCCAAACTGGAAATCTCTGGGTCCACCTGACTTTTATTTTTCTTAAATTTGGGCAACAATTGAGATTAACACTTCCTTCCTAAAATGATTCAGACAAAATGTTCTGTGATTCAAAGCTTTTTGCAAAGAAGCACTCACACACAAGTCCAAAGATGCATCTAAAAAAAACAAATGTACAGAAGCAAACAATTTGGGGAGAAAAAAGAAAAAGGTCCACACAAACAAGTAATCGGATGCATTTGAAAGGTTCTTCTAAAAGACACAAAGGAAAAGCTTTTAAAAGCCAAAGTTTATGAGTTTGAAACAGCCAATTGATTCTCTATTATTCACCAGGGTAATGAAGAAAGATGGACTGTTTAAAATTCACACACTTTATCTAGACAGAAGTATACCACTTCCTGTAACATTTGCTTAAGTTACCCACCTCCAAAAAGTGAGCTGCCGTATCCAAATGTACCCTTACTGCTTCACTGTTCCAACTCTTACTCTACTGGCTACATAAATATAGTCAAGTCACAACTCATATCACACACCACATGATAAAGACTATACATTGAGCTAAGTTGTTCTGATTGCACCAAACCCAAGGAAGGTCAGGTTCCAACAGATTTGTGATCTGATGGTTCACTGAAATCAAGTCAAATTTGACAAAATCAGAAATCTCTCTCCTTTGCATTAATTATTTTCTGCTGTTTTCTGTCAGTGTGTTCACTTACATTTCCTTCTGTTGCATATTAATTGGATCTTTTCTTGGCCTTTTATTATGAAATTTGTATCAGCTTTGTTATTACTGAGAGCAGCAGCTTTCTCAGATTTAAGAAAAAGAAGAAATGGGACTCATGGGTTAAAAGCTGCAGAGGGGATCAAACCACCAAAGATTACTTTTACCACTCCCTTCTCAATAAAGAAAGGAGTTACCAACCCACATAGCTGGCAACCCTGCTCATCTTCTAAGATAAGAGACAATATGCATGCTTGTCACATAGATACTCTACAAGTCCTGTTCTTTGTGTATTGATGCATGACCTTAGTGAGAAGCCAAGGGACACACAAGCTTTTAACCACATTTATAAAGTAACTTCTCAAGATCATTTCCCCAAACATCCCACTTAGATAGGAAAGGACTATTTGATGAAAACAAATAAATTTTCAATCAATAACTCCAGTAAGCAGCGGGGGTACTGATAAAGGCCATGCTGGAAATTGACTGTAAATATTTTAACAAAATTAGGAACCAAAGATTTCTGTTACAATAC
Organism: Sclerurus mexicanus; assembly: GCA_013396755.1. Lineage (NCBI taxonomy): Eukaryota > Metazoa > Chordata > Aves > Passeriformes > Furnariidae > Sclerurus > Sclerurus mexicanus. The sequence goes on along the minus strand of VWZF01001877.1, from coordinate 148,259 downwards.
TCTAGACCAGCACAGATAGAACAGTGATTTGCAGTGTCTAAGCTTCACAACAGCATTTTTTCCTTGCTATATACTCTCAAGGAATGACTATCAAAGGACTTTTTATAGGGACTAACCAAGCAGCTGCCTAATGTCTGAAATGGGTAAGCAGTCAATGACAATTCCTTCTGCCTCATTACAGGCACATTTACCTACCTTGTAGCATGAACTAAAGTTTAAAACAGAAAAAAATCAAAAAGTCTTCACTTAGCTTTGTAGTTCTCTTTCCAAACACTTTAAAACAGTTGAGTGGAAATTGTTCCTTCTTATTATCTTGTTCAGGTTTTGGTGCTGTCACTGATGACACACCCACAACACCCAAGAGACCCCAACAGAGAAGCAAGCTGAACTATAACATGACTGTGAGGACTGAATTCCTGAAAAGTTCTTATTAGATCAGCTGATTTCAACAGTAAAGATCTAGCTATATTTCAGCGAGAACTGACTCAGCCATAGAACTATCTTCAAGGCCAATATTCCCTAAAAATCAGGGGATTCAATCCAACTGCTATACAAAAAACACACTAATATATTAAATATTTAGAGGACAGGATTATGTTCTGAACAATAAAAGCCTTCTGGTGATACACAGCTTTTTACAAATCCACATTTCAAGGACAGTTCCATCTTTTGAAGAGGATTGGTCTTGAAAGCAAAAAGCACTCATCTATAAACTCATTTAAATTATAAGTAGCAAATGCATCTAAGCAGAAAATAAGCACATTCTTGAAAACCTTCCCAAGTAATAAAAAACTCTTCTAAACATCCACGATTACACTTCCACTGCCGCAGACTTTCAAAGGTGTTAAAACATTTGAACAAAACTAAGAGCAACAAAAAAACTCAAGCAGCAGCAAATGCTAGTTTTGTTCAAAACCAAAGCATTCTGCAAGTAATCAAACTGGGTTTTAATTTAAAAATGAAATACACTTTTCCATCCCAACACCACCAGTTCTGTGATCCCTTCTAACACATTGTCTGTTCTGGGTGAAGTGTATTTAAATATCCACAAAATATCCCCCTCCCTCTTGCCACATTCCCTTCTTCCCCTCCTCACATTTTCAACTAATACTTTGACATTACTGGCCTCACTAAACTCAATCCTGCAAATTCCTGACATTCATGTCTTCTTAATCTGAAACGTAACTTGAGGAGATGGTTAACATTTGACCTTTGCTCTACCTCAGACATACCTGGAGACAAAAAAGAGTCCAAGGCATGCAATATGCATTCACAGTCTGAAAGGATGTTTTATTTTAAAGTTCCCAGCACACAGCCTTTAAAAAAAACAACCCATTAAAACTTCAAAAGGTAATTTAATAAAAATTCCCTTACAAGCATAGTTTTGCATAAACATTACAAACTTGTAATAAGAATGAAGACATGAAGTAATAAATAACAAATAAATCCTTAGAAGTATACACCCAAGAGTCATGGTGAATTTAAGAATTAAATAGCTAATGAAAACAGTCCCATTTAATTAAATTGGATACTATGCTAGAGAATTAACAACAATAAATCATACATTGATTACAGAAGTGGACATGGTACCTAACAGGCTATTAAAAAAATTAGTCAGAAACAAATTACTAAAACAAAGAGGATTAGCCTAAGAGACAAATCAGAAACAAAGCAGCCAGCTACTTTGCAAAATAGAAAATCTACCTGCTCGCTCTAAATGAAGCCAAGCAAAGGCTCAAATACAGTTCCCTCTACTCTTTTCTTTTCCTCTTTAAGTTTTAAAACTGAACTTTAAAGATTATTCTAGCCTTTTATCCTTCTACTTTCCGTAATTATACACACACACAAAAAGAATAAGGACTTTTGAAGCTTGCTAGTTGCATTTTAAATGGGTGCACTTTAAGCGGGGTTTTTCATTGTTGATCTATTTTGGGAAATAGGTTTGCTACAAATTAGATACTCTCAACGATCAATGAGAAATGTTGTGTTGGTATCACACATTTTTACCTTAAACGAACTTGCTCAGGCATATAGGCTTCACATGCTTTCTCCTCTTAATTACTAGAGCATACGACTGCCAATATTTGGCAGTGACAGAATTTTGAAGGAAGAAAGAAAAGAAAGGGTTGGAATACCAGGAATGAACATGACTGTTTAATGAGCCGGTGTCTCTTTGCTAGAAGACAGTCCCCATTTGCTGTTCCCTCAATCAGCTTCGGGCATTTTGCTAGTCATACAATTAAGGCATGACTGAACCTGCCATTTTGAGATTGTTCTCGTTAAATAAAACCTGTGGCTACAACTGATAAAGGGAATGTCCTCTTACAAACATGATGTATGACACCTAAAATATTTATCAAGTTCCAAAAAGTAAAAAGTGAAAAAATAAAGGGATTAATTAATTTTCCTTTGGTCTCAAAAAATTTTCTTTTCACTTACAATTGTGCCTTTCAAATCAATCTCTACCAGCAGCTGCTAATTCATGAAAACACTGACTAGAAAAGTCATCATTTCCTCAAGAGCAAAATATTTCAAGGTACAGATTTTCATAGCTGCAAGCCAAGTAAAAAAGCTTTGTTTTCAAACAAGCTTTCCCTGTATGTAAAAAAAAGGAGTAGACAGAAGATAATTTTTCAGGTCTTCTTTGGAAGGGCTGCCTATCACAGAGAAAACATGTCCTTCCTTGTACCCATAGCCAATTCAAAGCCAAGGCCCTCCAAAACAAACCAACTGCACTTATTTTGGTTCAAGCCCAGATGTGGAGCTGGTATCAGAGTCAGGCAGCTATCTCCAGGCAAAAACATCTGCGACCTATCACTGAATTCCCTAAGCTTCTTTGTCTGGACAGGCAGCTTCCCATCTAACTTAGTACGCTCTCGCACATCCCAGTCAGTGTATGTGGCTCCCCAGGTCAATACCATTCCCCCTAAGCTCACGTCTTACACCCCGTCATCTATGATGTTCACTGTGTGTTGGCTTACAAATAGTCCATACACATGAAGAGAGCTAGAAAAGTATGGTCCAGGCTAAGTTCAGGTATGAGGCAGCATTCATAATCCCTGACAGCAACCTCTTTACAACCTCTTACACAAGCCCCCATTTCTATGCAATTTTGAAAGCTGTGTTCACAGGCAAAGTTAGCCTTTCAAAGCATCCAAATGAAATCAAATAACAAACAGGTATTTTGAGCTTTCATCAACTACAAGATCCAATATGACACTGAGTACTGAATTTAACTTACAGAGGAGAAAAGGCAGTCTTTGCTAGGAATGCATGCCTAATAGAAAATGCATTTCATTATTCTCCTGTCAGATACTCCTCCAACATATTCTTAGTCTATTCTTTTGTGTTGACGACTAAAACTACCTGCTTTTTTGTCTGTTTTTCCAATAAAAGTTTTGCAAGCTGAATACTCATTTTGGAGGTATTTTGGAAAACTAAGGAAGAATCCAGTCATGTAGTCCCTGGAGATTTAAAACAGTTAACACATACTGCAACCATGCCTAATTTTTCCCAAGATTCTTCCAAAAAGCTTCTCTCAGTCTCAGTATATTACGAAGAAATACAAAAGGCTCTACAAATGCCATCTCATATCCAAGTATGAGCACTGGATACAACAAGAGAAAAAGGAGAACAAAATAAAATAAAAATAAACCAATGGATGGCAGAAAGGAAAATCATATAAGAAATATTACCAAAAAACCAACAGTTCTCTACATATTAGGTTATTAACTAAAGTTCTGATGCTCTGGCAGCAAAGGGACTTAGTATGTTCTAATCTTCTATTTCTTCACTTTATTTACTATGGTAAAGACTATGGTACTTGAATATTTCGTAGCTTTTAGTTTGCTTGTTAATAAAACCTTTTACAACTGAGGATGTCATTAGAAGCACAGAATTACAGAATGGTTAGGGCTGGAAAGGTCCTTAAAGATCATCTAGTTCCAATCCCCCTGCCATGGACAGGGAACCTTCCACTAGACCAGGTTACTCAGAGCCCCATCCAGCTTGCTGTTGAATCAGGGATGGTGAGTCCACAACCTCTCTAGGCAATGTGCTCGAGTGCCTCACTACCCTGATAGTAAAGAATTTCTTCCTAATATCTAATCTAAACCTGCTCTCCTTCAGTTTAAGGCCATTCCCCTCTTGTCCTATCACTACATGCTTCCATGAAAACTCACTCTCCAGCCTTCATGTAAGCCCCCAAATAAATAATCCTTTCTTGTACCTCTGTTTAGTGAGCTGCTTTTTATTTATCATGTTCATCAATTCTCTCCAGTCAGTCCAACCTGTACTACTAGCCAAGAAGAAAATCCACAAAATTGTCTCTTCTAAGCTATGTTTATAGTAAGCTATCTTTCCTTTCATCTGCTTTTTCAAATATCAGGACACATCACCTTTGTCAAAGTCCAGTAACATATTACAGGATAGCTATATCTTGAATTTATCCTTCAATTTAGCCTTTTTTTTATTATTGACTATGACTTGAGTAAATCTACTATTTTAATTGGGAAAAAAAAAACAAACCAGCATATTTAAAGAAGGGTTTTTTACAGGTATGTTTTAAAAGGACAGAAACACATTTTCAGATATATCTTTATCATTCAGTTCTGTCTAAGTGGTACAAAAGCTGTTCTTTTTAATATTGCTGCTTCCAAAGTAAGGTGTATGACATGGATCTCAGGCACATGAATCGGTGCAAAAACTGTACTTATGCAATGTAGTGGCAAGTCTACCAAACACTCCTAGAAGTGGGAAGCGACACTGACATCCAAGGGTCTGAGAGCAAATTTGAACATCCCGCCATCACATTTGCATACCCACATTTCCCAGTGCTTCCAGAAGGAGCCAGGGAAGGTCAGCATGATTTATTAGCCACAAGTTCCCCACTGCATAAACACCATCACAGCGCTTCCAGACTGATCCAATTGGGATCTCAAAGCAGAAGAGGTAGTCTCAACCAAAACTAATAAGCTGTACCACCTTATAAAAAGCTGCATGGACTCCTACACTCATGACAATGAAATAGGTAATTAACTGACAGCTTGCACAATGTAAGGTAATTCAGGCTTCAAATCTCATTTTCTGGTCTCTCTGAAAAGGCCAGCAGTAGGTGCCAGAAGCTTTAGAACACATAAACAACCTTCAACTATTCTAAATACACAGAACACACAAAAAAAATTATGAAAAAAATCAAAATGGGAAGGAGAATAGTAGCTGGAAATATTTAATTCATGAAAAAATACATCAACAGACCCATTTCTAAATTCTTGGTTTGATACTCAAACATTTTGCATCTTATACAAAATGTAACATGCTACATTTGTGTTTTTTAGTACTGAGCTTCTTAGCAAAACCTGTGTTCAAATAGCCTCCTTTTTTGTCAAAAACTGATTTGACATCTGATGAACTCCATTTTTTTTTAACTGAAAGGAAGAAGCAAACCCACAAAATTGAATTATATTAAAACATCCATTTATTTTAGACTAAAGAAGACTGTCAGATAATGAGATGTTCCTCAGTTTCTGCCTCAGGCTCAAAATAACTCCTACGTTTTGCTGTAGAAGTCAACTGCCGGAGGTATCTTTATTTCACACAAGGTAGTTACAATGCACATTATCATCAAGAGGATACAAGATATCTTTATGTGGACTCACTGTACAAGTTTTGTTAATTTTTACTTTATTTCCCATTTCAAAAAGAACAACCTTCAGAGTTTCTATGTGTTCCTAGCATTAAGAGGTATTACAGACTGTCCTTTTTCAATTCTTTCTATTAGTAACAAGTTAAAATAGTAGAGAAATAGTCTGAACAGGAAATTCTTCCACAGATGTTTTAGAACCAAATAAACTCTAACCATGCCATTATTCAGAAGTGTCCAAATGCAGGTCCCCAAATACTCAGTTGTCAATTACAGGCCCCTAATTTAGTTGTTAAGAACGCTGAAAGTGCCCAATTCCAATATACTTCACTGGAATGCTTTAATATATTAGAGTACCTAACACACCAAACACATGCTACTTAAACATTCAGCTATAGAATTCCAAATCTGAAAAACTATCACATTTCTGAGTTTACTATAGTATTTAATGCCCTTGTGAAAAATGTGAAAATTTTCTAGGCTCAAACATCTTTAGAAACAAGAACAAATCTGTAAACTAATAATTCAAGCTCTAAACTAATCCTTTACCTCTTCTCAGCACACAATAGAAGAAACGAATGTAATTTAAAATATGAAAAAAAATAAGGGATTTGGCATCAAATATAATGTGGAGCATCTCAATTCACTATAACTTCACTTCTTTTTCTTTAAGAACATGCCCAAAGGACTACTCTTCCAAATGTCTCTACATTCAGTTTTTAAATCTTTCAGCATGTTTCAGCATTTAACAGATGTTTGTAGCTTTTATCTAATTGAAATGACAGTGTCATACAATTATCCTTTGAAGTACAACATTACAGACACAAACAAAAAAATTCTTTCATCTTGGCATTAGTACATTAATTTAAACTTTTTACATAAAGATCTGAGAACTTTTGTAGGAAGGAAAAAAATGGTAACCCTAAATACGGCTGTGTAACAGACAGAAGTTAAGCAACTCATTTAAGTACAGGTCTAAACCACAATTTGCTGCAGGACCAAGCACTTCCATGTTCCACTTCAACTCCCACATTCCAGAATACCTAGATCTTTACTCAAAACAGATTTTACTCAAAACTACTCCTCCAAAGAAGACAAACAACAAAAAAATAAGTATCGGCTTTTGAGTTTTTGTTCTAGAGGCAACTCTAGCAGTTACCAGCTTCAGGAAAAACTACTAACTATTAAACGGTATCTCTGAAAAGGTAATAGTTACTAAACCAGTAGGATGAACCGAACAGTCATGCACAGAATCTCTGCTGAGTTCTCAGTTACACATGCTGAAACTGCTTTTCTACATTGTGAACAATTCCATATAACACGGAATGAAGAGAGCTCACAGGCTAAGGTACGAGTAAGGTATTGCTATTGTCTGACCAGATGCCAATATGACTTTTGATACCTGACTTTTTGAAGACATGAAGTCATGGTCCTATTTCAGGTTGGATTTAGTCTACAAAATTTAATAAGCCACATCACCATGAGTAAAAAATACACACACCACATCTCAGTCTATGATTAACAGTCTGGGACACAGGTTACAAGCACAACTGCTGCCCAACTTTGAACAACTAAGGCTAAAAAGGCACTAGCATAGTTCTGGCTGCGCAAAGCATTGCTTAATTGACTGATATTAATAACAATTCCTAGCTCAACCTGCAAAGACAAAAAAGTGCATTTATGGAAGAAACTGAGATTACACTTCCATAATTTGACTATTCTGTTCACTACACCTTGGAAGAATTATTCAGATTAAATTAGTTCTAAGACCTCTAGGAGCAGACTAAGAGTTCTCAGAGCTCTTTTGAAATGGCTACTCACAACATATTGTTGAGACTTTTTTGACATTCAGTTTGTTTAATAATCTGTATCAGAGTACTAGAATATTAATTAGCTCCTAAACTTTGCAATAGAGGTCATCTTTCAGAAACTCAACAAACTTGGGGAATATAAAAAATAAATAGTGAGCAGATATCATGACAAGAGACTAAATACTATAATTGTTTTTTTGCAGGGAAGATGAGGAAATAAGCCCACGCCTAGCGCATTTTTACTTTTTGTCATACTTTTGTTTGAAGGTGTGTAATAGTTGAGAATTAAGATAGGTAAAAACTACAGATGGCATGACATTATTTTGTTTCTCTGAGGGTTGGGTTTTTTGGTAGCATAGTCTTTTGTTTAAGCTTACCTTCATCCAGGATGATGTTCTTGCACTTTATACCAAACCTGGCTACATCTAAGATGACATATGATTATTACACGGTAAGTCTATACAACAGAGTTGAATACAAGATCTGCAGTCCTGGAGTAAGAGACCTAAATGTTCTCTCCCGTCCTTCATAGCAACATGCAAGCAGATCAAATATAGTAAAATACTGAAATAAAACATCAGGGTTGTGGTTTTTATTTTAATTTCCCATGACCTTGTGTAGCATGAGAAGTAAGTCACCCACCAACACTCTTCCAATTGAAAAGTCTTTAAATACACAACTTCAACTTTGGAAAAAAGAAAAGATAGCAGAGAAAAACATACATGAGCTTACATATATGTCATGAATGCAAACTAGATAAACATAGTTTTAAGAAATCAGTGCAGGAGCAAGTCTGCGACTGACAACAAAATGGCAAGGACTGGTAGAGCAGAGCTATTTACATCAATCTCAACAGGCAGAATATACTCAAAATGTTACTACCCAAGTGCCTAAGCAACACCATCAAAACTGGGCCCACTCTGAGTAGGGTATTAAGACCAGACAACTTTTTCAAAGACCCCTTCCAACCTCTATTAGTGTTAGGATTCTGAGCCTTTTACACAATATATACCAATGCTAAAAAATCTTTTGTACCCAGCTTTAAATACGTGATCAGATCCAGGGCAGGTTGTCCATACAGCTATCTTGTGATGAAGTTTCAGCCAGAGTGTAACATCACAATATTATTATTCAGGTTTAAGATATTAATTTAAATATCTTGAAATTAACTTCAAGTTACTAGTTTCACATTTATATGCCTGAGCCACTAAATTCAAACAGCCAAAGCAACACAAGCTTCTTTTTTAATTGTAGAAAACCATCAATATATCACTTAGGCAGAGCATTTTCAATATGAAGCTCAGACTAAGGCATTTTTATAAAACAGCAATCAAATATTTTCAGAGCAATTAATTGTTACAGTGAAGATACATACAAATTTTAGAAAAAATACATGGTCAGATAAGTCATTTTTCATTATACTTAACAGTGTGTTCATTTCAGTGAAAGAACTGGTCATATCAACACTCGCCTTGCTACACTTTACAATTTCAGGAGACTGGTCACCTGATTTCCACTGGAAGCAAGATGCTTGATATGTTTATTTCAGTGTAAAAGTAGACAAATGTACAGCTGATAGACTGTTTCTACTCTTTACCCTACAATACTTTTTCCTCCAGATTATCTTGTCTTTTAAGTGGGCTTTAGGAACAAACAACAATGGGACAGACAGTGCTTCAGTCTTAAGTACTAGAGAAATAGCCTAGAAGGCACACAAAGAAATATTTATGTTGAATCAACCAACGTCTCCATTTATTTTGGCTTACTGGCTACATGAGAGATGGGCAAGAAAAGACAGTAACTGGCAAGGCCAAACAGTAACAGTTTACAACCACCAATTACAATTTAATCTAAATACTTTTCTCATTTGCTGTAGAATTCAGTACTTAACAGAGAATACTTTACTTACACTGCATTTCTTTTCCCCAAAGTTAACTATATCATTTCAGATGAATCACCCCAAAAACAGGAGAGTGGAAAAAAACAACCATACAGTAACATTTTCCAATTATACCTAGCTATTAAAAGATCATTTTAAAAACCCACCTTCTCAAAATTGCACTTAGAGATAAATGCAGAGTCTAAAGAACCAGAGAATAAAGTAACAGCATCTGATAGTTCTCCATCACCATCCTTCCCGTTCCAGAAGAAATAAGGGCTGGAATTGAAAAGAATTGAGTATGTAAAAGAACTGGTACTTTCTGGTAGAGTCCTATGGATTCCAGCTGCACATACCAGCCTACAATCTGTTCATCTACAAAAAAGCCTTGTTGAATTCAGTAAGAAGTGATCCATATCACCTCTTGAACGGAAATTAACACAACTTTCATGGATCTTTTCCATTGGAAAGCTACTGCACTGTTCAGCCTTATTCCAAAACAGTGTTATCCTAGAGCAGAGAATAGAATCATAGAACAGAACATCCTGAGCTGGAAAGGACCCACAAAGATGAGAGTTCGACTGCTGACTCTGCACAGGACAACCCCAAAAATCGCACCATGTGCCTGAGAGCATTGTCCAAATGCTTTTTGAACTCTGGTAGGCTTGGTGCTGTGACTACTTGCACAGGCAGCCTGTTCAGTGCTTGACATCCCTCCAGGTGAAGTACCTTTTCCCAATATTCAACCTAAATCTCCTGACAGTCACATGCCTCTCCCTTGGGTCCTATCACCAGTCATCACAGAGAAGAGATCAGTGCCTGCCCCTCCTCTTCCCCTTGTGCAGAAGCTGTAGACAAAGATGATTTCTTCCCTGTCTCCTCCAGGCTAAACAGACCAAGTGACCTCAGCCACTCCTGACATGGGTTCCTCTCTATATGCTACATCACCTTCATGGCCCTCCTTTGCATGTTAACAGCTTAATATCTTCCTTATATTGTGGCTCCCAAAACCGCACACAGTATTCAAGGTGACACTGCCCCAGTGCAGAGCAGAGCAGGACAACGCCCTCCCTTGACCAGCTGGTGATGCTGTGCTTGATGCCCTCCAGGACACGGTTGGCCCTCCTGGCTACCAGGGCACTGCTGCCTCAGATTCAACTCGTCATCAACCAGGACCCTCAGGTCCTTTTCCATGGGGCTGCTCTCCAGCATCTCATTCCCCAGTCTGTACATACATCCTGGATCACCTCATCCCAAGTGCAGAATTCAGCACTTGCCCTCATTAAACCTCATATGGTTGGTGATTGCCCAGTCCTTACCTGATCAAGATCTCTCTGCAAGGCCTCTCTGCCTTCCAGGCAGTCAACACCTCCTTCCAACTTAAGCGCCGTCTATAAACTCGCTTAGTATCCCTCCCAGGACAGGGAAGTCCAAGTAATTTATGAAGATGTTGAAGAGCACAGGGCCCAGGATGGAGCCCTGTGGAACCCCACTAGTGACAGATCACCAGTCCGATGTCACCTCCATTCACCATTACCCTCTGTGCTTGACCCATGAGCCAATTGCTCACCCACCACATGATGTGTTTATCCAGCTGTGTATGCTGGACATTTTGTCCAGAAGAATCTTGAGAGACAGTATTTAAAGCTTTACTGAAATCCAAGATTACACCAACTGGCACCCATTGATCATCTAGGTAGGTTACCTTGTCATAAAAGAAAACTAAGTTTGACAAGCAGGACTTTCCCCTCATAAACATGCGCTTCTGTGGCCAGAGACTGCATTGTCCTCCAGGTGTTTCTGTAACTCCCAACATAATCATCTCTGTAATTTTACCAGGCACTGAAGTGAGACTGACAGACCGGTGGTTACCAGGGTCATCTTCCTTGCCCTTCTAGAAAATTGGGCCATTTGCCAACTTTCAGTTGACAGGGACCTTTTCAGATTCCCAAGACAGTTCAAAAAAATCATTGAGAGAGGTTTTGCAATGACATCAGCCAGATCTCTCAGTACCCTTGGGTGAATCCCATCAAGTCTGGTAGACATAGAGGGATCCAGCTGGAGCAGCAAATCCTGCACAAGTTTGGGGTTGACTGGAGTTCGTTATTTTCACAGTCATGGTCCTCCAGCTCAGGGCTCTGGGACTCCAAAAGGCCATCACTCATGCTGAAAACTGAAGCAAAGAAAGCATTAAACTCCTCTGTTCTATATTTCTCTTTCTGAGATGACCATCCTCAGAATGTAACGAGCATATGTTATTTCTGTACTGCCCTTCACTATTCACATATTTTTAAAAGCCCTTTTTATTGTCCCTCACATTTCTAGCCAGCATCAAGACTGTTTGAGCTTTGGCTATATAAATTTTCCCCCCACAGTGGCGAACAGCATCTCCATAGTTCTCCAATGTTCCCCAACCTTGCTTCCACTGGCCAAAGGCTTTCTTTTTTTGCCTTAGTTCCAGAAGAAAATCCCTGCTCAGCCAAGCCAGCCTTTTGTCTCATACACTTAACTTTCACCACTTTGGAATTGCCTGCTCCTGTATTCTTAGGAGGTAGCACTTAAGAAGTGACCAGCAACAATGGACCCCAGCACCTTCAAAAGAATTTCCCCAGGGGACCTTACTCACTAGTTCCCTCAACAGCCTGAAGTCTGCTCTCTTCATGTCCAGGATTGAAGGCACTGGCACTTCAGGCTGGCATTTCTCCTCCTGTCAACAGAGATTTTAAATTCAATTGCTTTGTGGTTGCTGTGGCAAAGATGACCACCAATCACTAATCCACTCACAAGACCCTCTCTGTCAACAAGCAACAAATCAACCTTCTCTAGTTAGCTCCCTTAGTACCTGCACCAAAAAGTTATCAACCAGGTGTTCTAGAAGTCTCCTGGAAGACTGTTTGTACCAGCTGTGTGGTGTTCCCAGTTAATATCTGGCAAGTTGAGGACCCCCATAACAACACGGGTGGTTGATTTAGAGGTATCCCTTAGCTCCTTAAAGGATAATTCATCAGTATTGTCATCCTGACTGAGTTGCCTATAGTAGACTCCCAAAATGACATCTGTTTGTTTGTCCCTTAATCATTATCTGGTAGCTTTCAACTGTGCCACTGCCAGCTGCAAGGTCCATATATTCCAGCCCCTCAATTACATATATCACTCCTTCACCTTGCCTGCCCTGCCTATCCCTCCTGAAGAGCCTGTATTTGTCCATTTTAACACACCAGTCACAGGAGTCATCCCATCAGGTTTCACTTATGCCAATGATGTCATATCTCTGGGACAAGGACAAGGCTCCTAGCTCCTCTCACTTGTTCCTCTTGCTGTATGCACTGGTGTAGGAACATTTCAAGTGCAGTTCGTTGTAGTCAACACCCTGTGGAGAGGACTCAGATTCTTCATTAGCATGTAGTCCTTCAAACTTTTCCACTGCTTATCACTGCCAAACCTGGTTTTCTCCCAGGCCTGCCAGTGATAAGCAGCGGGATGACACTCCAGGTTTGGAAGGTTCACATGAAGTGATTTAGAAGCAGCTACCTGTATTCTGGGATTGAAAGTTTTCCAGACTTCTAAGTTTATTTTGTGGGGGCTTTTCTGGACTAAATACCATTACGTAACTGTCAGGATATTAAAGCATACCCCTAAACAAAGCAAACAAAAAAAAATAAAAAAGGATAACCTTATCATGTGCTAAAAAAAAGATGGAAGGAAGAAAATATGCCCTTTGAACAGGTATTGCCAGGAGATGTAGTCAAAATCAGAATTTACAAAGGCATTAACAGCAAAACAAACTGGATGGAAACAATCTCAAAATCTGAAAATGTTTGCATTCACCCTGCTACATATGAAGGAAGAACCATAATGGAACCGTAGTAAGATGTGTTCACTAAACAAAGCAAGCAGGAGGATAGTGTAACCTATCATGAATGGTTGTCCAGGTCAAATAAACATATTTCAGATTTTCATTTTAACACTAATACATCTGTGTGAATGTTAAGGGTATCGGCAGTTAGAAATAGGGGGTTTTCCTAGTACTTCAAACAAACACTTATTGAAGCTTTTTTCCCCCAACACATGCAAAAAGCAGCAAGTTGTTTTACAATAAAATAGATGTCAGCTTATGCAAAGACATTACCTCATTAATCTCAAGAAACAGCATGATGAGACTGTAACCCTCAAGTAGGTAATCACTGAGAAAGATACTGCTGAAGGCAAACTTCTAGTCAAGAGTCCAACAGCTAGTACAGGATTCCACTGCTCTCTCTAGTTTCCACCCATTCAGAGAAGGATTTCAATTCCTTTACAAGGAATCTAGTAATTGCTACGCTTGACACATTTAGCACTTGAATTTTAAGTTTTTCCAACTGGAACACAGCAACTTTCTGTTCGTCTGCTCAATTCAGCACGCTGGACTTCTCTAGTAGCAGAAACTTTCTTTCCTCACAGAAAGAGCTCACTGCTCTCTGCTTCCTTCCAATGCTGTTGTTCAGTATGACACCTACCAAGCACCACATATGCAGTGCCTTCTAAAGAGACAGGCAGATTCTTGGCAGCAAGCCATCAGTGGGGTTTCAAGAAGTCATACCCTTACTGCTGTTCCTAAGACAAGTGATGAACACTGACTGGATGAACATCCTATGCAGATTCCACATTTGAGTCACTTCTACCCCTCACTCCAGTCTTTCTCACAAACAGGTCAGGAGACTGTTGTGTCTCAAGTCTGGCAGCCTCAGGTGCAAAATAAAGAGATCAGCGCTCCTTACACCTTTTTAAATCATTCATCACCCTGTTATTAACATAAGAACACTTCTGAATTTAGATGACTTCCATCTGGTTAGGTGAAAATGTAAACTTTGCCTATATCACACACATTAAATAAAATCCAGTGACGCAACTGTCCTTCCTAGGTGAACCAAGATTTTGATTACATATAACCTTTTTCAAAAAGGTAACCACAAAAATACTTATTATTCTCCTGGTTGGGGTTCAGAAAAAAAAAGTCAAACCAAAACAAAAGAACTTACCCACACAGCTATGCCAGCAGAATCCTTAAGTGTAAACATTTACAAAAGTAAAGCTGCACTTTCACCAGTGCAGCTTGTTTTGCTTGGAGCAGGACAGAACTATTATAACACTACAAAACATAACTATCGTCCTATATGTGGGTCCTCTCTAAGCACTGTCAGTGCATAATGGCAACTCTGTGTTTCTTGGAGAGACACCAGCACAGCTGTAAATGAGAAAAGAGCTGCAAGTAAACTCAACCCCTGCATCAAGTAAATACCTGCAAACTGAGAAACACTTTCTAAACATACATAGTACATAGTAATGATAATAGCATAAAATTCAGTTACCTTTTACAACCTGAGGAATTGTTATGAGGCAACAAAACCTAAATACCACAGCACTTAATATTTAGAGCAAATCTACTTCTCAAGATTCGACAAGCTATCAAGAAATTACTTTACAACCACTGAAAAGGAAAAAAGGTGCAAGTATTTCCAAAGCCATTTTCAAAAGTCACCATTATTTAGATAAGCACTAGTGCTGAGAAGATAAAACCAGCCTTTACCTTTATCACAATGGACAAAGTTTCACCACTACTCCCATTCTGTCACCACCTATTTCACAGCTTCCCCTATGGCTTCTGTCCTCCACCAACTTCAACACAAAATACACTTAAGACACAGAACTATTTAAGAACTGGCTCTACTGAACAGAAATTAATCATTAATAATTAATAATCTGCTAACATTTTTCATATCTATTTCAAGATAACTGAGACACTATAAACTTTTACTTTTCTTATTTTGCCAGCTTTCCCATCACTAAATTCTCTAGCTGCATTGCAACTGAAATTAGATCCTACTTCTTTGGGGCAAAAGCTATTTTTGTATTCAGTTTTGACCAGAAAAGCTTCTAGGCATTGTATATCTTCTATGAGTGCATTTTTTCAGCAGGCTCCCATTTTCATTTCTGAGTATCTTACTATCAGTCTCCACCATAGTGGCACTATGATCACAAAACGGACATACTTAGCATAAAATGGCTACTTGAGAAAGATCATTTTCTGGAAAATAAGACAGTGAAACACTCAGTAAAGCTCTAAAATAACATCTCCTGAAAAGTAATATTAAAACATACACCACACAGAGCTACAAGTGCTAAGTGGTTAAATTTGCTCTGTAGTACTACCAAGTCACTATGTGTAACACAGTAAAGCTATGTCTAGCATCTAATGAGAAAGACAGCAAGAAACTGGAGTGTTGCAGATTACTCCAACAAGCCATCATCTACATCACTGCCTTCTTTTGGCTGAGAACTTCAACTGACCAGGCTGAATCAGTACTTCAAACCATTTTCTTATGACTACAAAGTTCTATCAAAGATAGGACAAGTAAACAGTCTGCAAAACATTCATTGGTACGCAGGTACTCATATTTGACAGTGGAGACAGTTTTTGAAGCTGTCCACCATCAGGAATGACCTAATGTTCCCTAGATAAACAACTCTTAGGAATGCATGTGGTAATGATTAAAAAAAATTAAGAAATGTGAAATACTAAAGAGATAGCCTTGCATATGACAGTCAAAAATGCAACAATTACTAACAGCAAGTTTCCCCAAAAACACCTTGTACAACAGACACCTATATTTATGAAATTTGACCCTAAAAATGTGATGAAATGCTTAATTGCTAGTTAGAGAAGTAACTAGTATAAAGGTACAGGAAGTTTCCAAGAAGTGCCAACACATGGTGACATGCAGCAAAGTTTAGGCCCTAAAAAACGTGGGAACAGGTGAGAACTTGTTTCTCAATGCCTAAAGATGTTAACCTTAACAAATAAAGACACCCTTAACAATGCAGCAAATTCACATACAGGATTCTAAGGGCTGTTGAGCAAGGAACATGTTTCCCTGGAAAGCAAGGTGTATTTTGAGCAATACTTTAACAAAACAAACAAACAAAAACCCCAACCACCACCAAACTAGAAAACCCCAAACCACACCACCTAAAAACTACCGAAGGAACACTAGTTCAGAAAAGTAGTTCAAAGAACTAAGACACCAGTCTCAAAGAGGGAAAAGAAATCCACTGCTCAAAAGCAACCAACCAAAGAGAGAGTACAACTAGAGACAGGGTACACAGCAGAGACCCCTAAAATACCCCTTTATATGACGCGTGCTGCAATGTGCAAAACTATTATTAACTGGGCTAGTACTAGTTTACTTAGAGAAGATGCACCATTTTAATGTTCCTATTAAAGGGCAAGGGGCAAGTATTTAAGGGGCTCCATATAAATCAAGACACAATCTAGGAGGTTTGCATGCTCTGAAGCCAGAAAATTAAAAGAATTCACTTGTATTCATCATGTTCCAAAACAACAATATTGAAGACCTATGCCAAAACTCTTCACCTCAAACTAAAGGCTATGCAATTAGTGCATAACTAAATACCACACACATAAAGACTTCTACTTTTTCTAAAACTCACTCCTCCACCTTCCAAGACCTTCTCGCGTGAAAGTGGCTAGGATGTCACAAAAAAAGGGTTAGCGATTTCAGGTGTGGAGAACATGATTTCACCTCCTGCCTGTTCAGAAACAAAGATTTTACTTTCTAGTGTTACTTCAATAATCTATAATGTTAACCAAAAGAACTACAAGGTATTTCATACAAAAATACAGTGGTCATAATTATTAATGCAAACCTGTAGACAAAAATCCAGCTCTCTTCAAAGTCGGCTGTAGCCTTTCCTATTAACTGCAAAAAACGCTAAAAACTTCAGTTATCATTCTTCTAAATTCCTCTAGGAGTTTTTCAAATTAATGCCAGATTTTTATACTAGTAGCAAACCGCAGAGGACAGTGGTGTTGGCTGATAAAAATATCTTCCTCTGCCTTCAAAAAAATGCTCTTTAAACCACTACATTTTTTCCAGTGCAGGAAATTCTTCTGGGTTCCAAACTGAATAATGTTTACACCTGAACATCTAGTCCGAGTTGATAAATCAATTTTCTTTCATTACTATTGTTTTGACCATACTTGTAACAGGCACGTCTCAGTTTGATCCACCAACAGCCCTGGAACTTGCACTCTGTCGACACTAAAAAAAGGCAGAGGCCGTGACAGGTCTAATTTATTTAGGAAAAGTGACACCTAATCCTAACCTGTCCGCCTGTTTGGATGCCGCCCCGCGATGACCAGTGCGGTCCCCCACGCCTGTGCCCGTGCGGAACGCTTCCCAGCGCAGCCCCCGCGGGGGGCGCGGGCACGGCCGGGGATGGCAGAGCCGCGCCGGGGCTGGGCACCGCCACGGCTGCACCGGGGATGGCAGAGCCGCACTCGGGCTGGGCACCGCCACGGCTGCACCGGGGATGGCAGAGCCGCACTCGGGCTGGGCACCGCCACGGCTGCACCGGGGATGGCAGAGCCGCACTCGGGCTGGGCACCGCCACGGCTGCACCGGGGATGGCAGAGCCGCACTCGGGCTGGGCACCGCCACGGCTGCACCGGGGATGGCAGAGCCGCACTCGGGCTGGGCACCGCCACGGCTGCACCGGGGGCACGGCCCGCGCCCCCAGCGGCGGCTCCGGGGCAGCC